>CAWUFW010015384.1:0-363613 GCA_963921515.1 Calotriton arnoldi | reverse complement strand
GTTTTTGGTCTTGTCTTAAGTATATAAAAATATTGTGGCTATTTTTCCCTGTAAACTGGTGTGGTGTCCTTTTTGTAATTACTTACATGTGTGCTGTTGATTATGTTTAAAATGCTTTACACACTGCCTCTAAGATGACTATTTATTTTTCTAAACTGGTGTGGTGTCCTTTTGTAGTGCTTACACTGTATTACTGTTGGTTATGTGCAAATGCTTTACACACTGCCTCTAAGATAAGCCTGACTGCTCGTGCCAAGCTACCAAGGGGGTGAGCAGGGGTTATTTTAGGAGTGTAACTCCCTTATCCTGACTAGATTGGTGGTTTCTGCCTGGCTTTGGCACATGCCCTAGCCTACCAAAAATCCCATTTCTAACAACAAGGAATAGATATTGGGTGTTTCCAAGCCAAACAGACCACTGCAGACACTTGAGCAAGGGCTATGTTTACATTCGTCATAACAATCATTTTCTCAATGAGGAGAAATAGGTTGCTTCGCAAAAGTCCCATTCAGAATGGGTCACAATCTAACCTAACTATTCATTAGGTAGGTCACAAATTGCAAATCCCTCCGATTGGTGCCTATCCCAGGGATGGTGGCCTGTTGGGGTCGGCAGACCACCATGACTGTGATCCCTTTTTGAATGTCCTTTTTTTTAAAAACTGCAGTCCATTTCCCTTAAAAGTAAGGGGGTTGCTGTAAATAAAATATTTTTTGATAAGCTTGTTTGCGAATGGGCAGTGGTCCGCTGGGCCACTGCCTACTATCAATTTTTGTGACCAGATAATGGTTTTGAGATTGCAGACTGTGAATTGGAGTTTGCACCCTTTGCAAATAGTGATTCGCGATTTAGTAACCATTTACTGCATCGCAAAAAGGGTTTATTACTTAGCATCGATACATTTTGCAGTTGCAAACCTTGTGATTTTCCGAATCGCAAGCTGTGCAATTGCAAAATGGTTTTATAAATCTGCCCCCTAATTTTCCATGCAATTGAGAATTTCGGCCGACAAGTGCTCTGCTGTGTTTCCTAAAGTGTATTTTTAGCGAACAAGGGAACCCCAACGGTACGACCTGGGGTGGTATACGTATTTTTAAAGAACAATGGTCAAGATGAGGCCAAACTGGTCCTCGGGTAGCCAGAGCTACTATTTAGTCGAGAAAATGCTTTCGTCTGAGCTCTCGTAGTTACAAGAGAGGAGGAGGAGAAACAACGTATGAAGGGACACTAGGTTGTAGGGATGACAAGACATTTATTACATCATAAGCGCTATATCATCCACACATTTTTCAGGATCTAGTCCTGGTGCTCACACATTGGGTGAAGTTGCGTGAAAAGGTGAAAGTGCTGGTGACTTAAATTACATCACATGACAACATAAGCAAACTCGAATGAATTTTACAGTTGGAGTTTTGGTTGTAATAGTCGACGGCGCTTCGATCTCTATATTTAGAGATCGTCATCAGGACGAGTAATCGCGGTGAGCAAGTAGATCTGAATGGCGGGGAACTGCTACGTTCCGGTAACTATTAGGGTTCGAGCAATGTGTCCGAACTCGGTAGAAAATTAGATTAAAGGCAGGATACCGGGTCTCCTCCGGTGATTTCAAGCAGGCGAGGCACTGCAAGGACGGCCTGCTGGATCAATCTCCCGCAGATTGATCCAGCAGGCCGTCCTTGCAGTGCCTCGCCGCCTGCTTGAAATCACCGGAGGAGACCCGGTATCCTGCCTTTAATCTAATTTTCTACCAAGTTTCGGGACACATTGCCCGGAACCCTTAAAGTAATTACCGAACGTAGCAGTTCCCCGCCATTCAGATTCTACTTGCTCACACGGTTACTCGTCCTGATGACGGTCTCTAAATTATAGAGATCGAAACGCCTGCCGACTATTACAACCAAAACTCCAACTGTAAAAATTCATTCGAGTTTTGCTTATGTTGTCAATGTGATGTAATTTTAAGTCACCAGCACTTTTTCACCTTTTCACGCAACTTCACCCAATGTGTGAGCACCAGGACTAGATCCTGAAAAATGTGTGGATGATATAGCGTTTATGATGTAATAAATGTCTTGTCATCCCTACAACCTAGTGTCCCTTCATACGTTGTTTCTCCTCCTCCTCTCTCTTGTAACACGAGAGCTCAGACGAAAGCATTTTCTCGACTAAATAGTAGCTCTGGCTACCCGAGGACCAGTTTGGCCTCATCTTGACCATTGTTCTTTAAAAATACGTGTTTCCTAAAGTGAGCATCTGTTTATAAGGCAGCCATGCCTGTCTCTTCCCTTCTCACCGGATCAACCCTTCCCATGATCCCTTAGTTGACCCTTTGAGAACAGGATAATTTAATTGTTGTGTGCATAGTGTGGCCATATGGCCTGCTATTGCTCTGGTGAGTGTTACTTATGAATCACAGCTGAAAATTAGGTGTCCATCCTCTGTTCTCACACTTTCCACTCTCCTAGTAATACATTCATGTACTGTGGGATTGCTTTTTATTTGACCCAGATGAAATTTAAATTACGCCATTGTATTTTGCATAATTTCGTGAATGTCACGTTTAGCTTGTTATGTGAAATTGCACCATTATGTCACTAGCGTAGTTACAGCACTTTTATTTTTCACACTATTTTTTTGCATGAGATTCATCCTTGAGGATGCATTCTGCACTAAAATATAGCGCTAAACAGTTGATGTGCATTTCACATAACTATGCAAAAGTTTACGGACGTTTCATGACATTTTGCATAATTACATGAAAGCAAATTACACACATTTTTCACTCTACTACTTTTTATCTAGAAGCATCCTTCATAAACCATTATCTCATTATAACATTTACAGATTATGTCCTAGTCACTCCGGATTCATCCGCACCTGATTTCGGTGACAGTTTCACGCTGAGATCCTTGTCACAACCCAGTGTGGATTTTCGTTTTATTTCCAGCATGTTTTCTAAATATCCGTCAGCCTTGAAAATATTATGGGGGATTGCCGCAGGGGGTAAACAGATTTTTATGATGGTCAGGGGACGTAGCTCCCTTAAATTGCTTCAAACTATTACTCCTACATTTTGTGACTCAGATCCTTCGATCTTGAGTACTTGTGCATATGTGATAATATTAATTCGTAGACCATCTTTGTTCTACAGTTTCCCTTTTACACCAGAAGTAAAAGTCCCAACACCTGGGAGATTATCAATTGTCTGTTGTTTTGCAACAAATGGACGTCTTGTTTAACCAGAGTGGGAGACCAGACTCGTTGCATTGAATCCATTTATTTATTTATTTTACTTATAGAGCGCCCGAATCACCCCATCAGGGTATCTCCGCGCTAAGACCCCCATAATTAACCAAGGAGGGACAATCAGAACAGTGAGGTTTTCAGCAACTTTCTGAATGCCAGATAGTCCGTGCATTGACGCAAGTGAATGTGGAGTTCATTCCAGTAGCGTGGGGCCAGATGGTGAAAGGCTTTGCCACCTAAACGGGTTTTTTTAAAGCGTGGAACTTGGAGCAGTGCTTTAGCTCCAGAGCGAAGGGGTCTGGAAGGCACATAGCTAACAAATTTGTCGTTTAGGTAGCTGGGGCCTAGGTTGTTTAATGCTTTGTATACAATACAACAGATCTTCAATTTGATCCTCTTCCGCACTGGTAACCAGTGCAGTTTTTGAAGAAGAGGGAGCGATGCGGTTCTGGTGGGGACATTGGTCACCAGGCGGACCGCAGTGTTCTGGACGACCTGCAATTTGCTTATGGGGCTTTCATTTGCTGATATCAGCAGAGCGTTACAATAGTCCAGACGGCTTAGGACTAATGCCTGAATCAAGGTTTTCCGTGTCGATAGTGGCAGGAAAGGGAAAACTCTTCTGAGTAGGCTAAGGCTATGGAAGCATGCTCCAGCGGTGGAGGTGGTATGTTCTCCCAATCTGAGTTTGTGGTCTAATCGAACTCCAAGGTTTTTTCCCACCTGTTTTGGACATGGGGCAGAACCTAGTTCCTCTGGCCACCAGCTAGGGGACCACTTCATTGTTGCTTCACCGAACAGCATAATCTCTGACTTAGCTGCATTGAGCTGAAGAAAATTTTCTTTCATCCAATCCGCGATGGCATTCATACCCTCTGCAAAGGTGGTCTGAATGTTGGTATTGGTTTTGTCAAAGGAGAGTAGCAGTTGGGTGTCATCAGCGTAGGATATAGGGATAAATCCCAAATTCCTCAATAGTCTCGCCAAGGGAGTAATATAAATGTTAAACAAGGTAGGGCTCAAACATGAGCCCTGTGGTACTCCCTTGGTCACCCTGGTGGTCTGTGAGCGAAAAAGACCCAGGTTAATGGTCTGAGTTCTGTCAGACAGAAAGTTAGCCATCCACTTCAAGGCATTCTCTTTAAGGCCTATGTCTCCCAGTCTCCTAAGTAGAGTCTGGTGGGAGATGGTATCGAATGCTGCGGATAGGTCAAGCAGCACCAAGAGTACTGCTTGACCGTTATCCAACAGCATCCTGACGTTGTCAGTGACTGCCACCAACGCAGACTCTGTACTGTATCTGGGACGGAATCCTGATTGAGAAGGATCCAAGCAGTTCGAGGATTCAGCTAAATCGGATAAGTGTTTATTAATGTGTTTTTCCAAAAGTTTGCTATGTAAGGGAAGTAGGGAAATGGGGCGGTAGTTGGTTACGTCTTCCGTGGGGGTTTTAGGATTTTTTTCTAATTGGAAGAATCTGTGCAGCTTTCTATTCCAGTGGGAGTATGCCTTCCTTCATGGAGCTGTTTAGGATAGAGCAGATGGGGCCGGCTAGATGTTTAGATAGTGTGGCTGCTGTTTTAGCAGGAATGAGATCCAGTGGGGACCCTGATTTGGCACTTTTTAATAAAGCTTCAGTCTCCTCTGTAGTAAGTATCGGGCAATTCTCCAAAGTGTGAGAAATGGGAGTGGCCGGAAGAAGGTCATACTTAGGGCCAGTCTGAGAGCCCTTAGCCGAGGTGATTTTATTGTAAATCATATCAATTTTCTGGGTTAGATGGCTTGCTATATTGTCGCACAACGTTTGAGATGGGGCGGATTCAATGTCGCAGGCCTTGGGGTTGGTGAATGTTTTTAGGGTCTGGTAGAGAGTTCTCGGAGTGCTCCCTGCTTGTTCAAGTTGGGATGCGATGTGCGTTTTGCGAGCTTTTTCAGGTTATTGTGGTATTGTGTCAGCGCATGCTTGAATCTTTCTTTGTCTTTTGTGTCATGTGAGCGACGCCACTGACGTTCAAGTTTTTTACATTGACTTTTTTCGAGCCGAAGGGTGGCAGAATACCACAGCGTCTGGCGGCGTTTTATGGTCGTGGGGCACTGTTTCAAGGGAGCTAAGCTGTCCATTGTGGATAACAGGCTGGTATTGAAGGAGGCTAGGCGTTCCTCTACATTATCAGTTTCAAAGTATTGTGGTGGGATAAAAGCAACTTGAAAATGTGAGGGCGTAAGTTTATGCCATTGTCTATAACTTTTTTAGGATAGTGTTTGGGGACAGTCTGTGCCTTAGGACCGTTGATACGGAACTCGATCATGGAATGATTTGACCATGTCAAGGGGTACGTTGCCCCGTAAGAAATGTTGGGGGCGTTTGATAGTATTATATCCAGCGTGTGACCTGCCTGGTGAGTGGGCTCCTCATTTATTCTAGTTAGATTGAGTGTGGACAGGTCTGTCAAAAGGGAAGTCGCCTCTAGATTATCAGGGTTTTCGCTGTGCACGTTAAAGTCGCCAAGAAGTAAAAAATTCCTGGCTGATATCACATGTGGGGAGATGAATTCCATAAGCTGTGAGGTGGCGTTAGAAAGTGGTCCTTTCCAGCTGAGACTTTGGTGTAAATCCATTCTAAAAACTAAAATCTCCAGCTGGTCATTGCAAATTTGGTCTAGGATGGATATTGTGATGGGGTCCTTGTAAATGATTGCTATTCCTCCTCCTGCCCTGTGCGGTCTATCTAGTTTTTGTATGTGATAACCCTCTGGGAGTGCCACTGCAATTGCGGGGTTGGAGCAAGGCTTAGTCCAGGTTTCAGTCAGGAACCCTATGTGGGGTGTGTGGAGGACAGCAGGTCACATATGTTGGCTGCGTGTTTTGCCAAAGACCTTACATTAGCCAGAAAGCAGTTCCAGCCTTTGCTACTGTCTGTCATCGGAGAGCACTTCCTGCCGATGGAGCAGTGAGGAGTTTTTATTCCCTGAGCAGTGGCGATAGTGTCACTCTGTGCCTGCCAACATTGCACATAGTTAGCCTGACTGCTCCCAGCTGTCTCTGTAGGAAGCTGTTGTGCTCAGAGCTAGTAGGAGAACCATGTTTAAAGCAAACAAAAATGTTGCAAAGTAGAGAATGCTGTCCTTCCGAGTAACTCAGTAAGATCTAATTATTTATCGTTGCAGTTTTATACAGTGCAACCACAATCTGAAGGAATTGCAGCGCTTTACATGAGCACCAGTTACATTACACAAGGACACATTCATGTTTTTTTGTTTTTTTAGGCACAGGGAGGTTCATTAATAAGCCCAGAATCAACGGATGTTGAGCCAATGCTGAGACTCAAATCTAGCTCATCAGTTCCAAAGTTGGTAGGTCTGGCTGTAGCTCTTTTCTTGCAAGACGCATCAATAGACCTGGTACATGCAAGTCAGTCTTTGGCGGGTCAGTTTTATTTTTGATCTCCTCTGTAACGAGCAAGCCTGGGTTCTTCAGAGAGTGTGCTTTCTCCGGGGTTACCAGGTGTTCTGCAAATGGCACACTTCCATTCCTTATCCTCAAAGATTTCCTTCCCTCTTGCAGCCAGCTTCTCCATGCTGGCTAGGAGGCGAGGTCACAAGCTCAGATTCAAAAAGCCCAGGTTGATGCCAGAAGCAACAGGGTTTAAGAAAACTGAGCGAGGGTGTGAGAATCCTAAACCCTTGGTGGAGCCAGCTGCACCCCCAGTTCATATCTGATAATCATAAGCTCATGCTAGATTATGTTATCAGCATTTATACAGCGTGCATTCTGTCATTAATGTGTCCATGTAACACTGATGATTGTCTCCGGTGCCATTTCTGCTGGTCCAAGGTTTCCTCCTCCGACAGGAGTCTGAAGACAGCTGTGATGATCTGTTTAGGATGTTCTGGTCCATGTACAGTGCTGAGAGGGGTGATTCCCTTACTATGAGGTGGGTTGATTTAAAGGATCATCTGTGGGTCCGTTAGATATTTCGTAGATGATTTGAGTGCGTAGAGCTGGGAATGAGTAATGTTGGTGTCAGAGAATTTGTGGCCAGAGGGACTCACCGATTGCTTTTGAGTTTTAATTTATTAAAATGCCCATCGCTTCCTCATGCCAGCCTTTATATTATGAGGCGAGACCACACCCTGGAGAAGATCACCCTCCTGTCACTTTAAAAGAAACAAGTTTAAACTCCTCCCCCAGACTAGGAAAGGAGCATCTAAAGTGTGTCTCCTTTTAACCACCAGGCAATGACCTCCCTGGACGGAGTTCGCGGAGTTGCACCACGCGAAGCTACGCGAAGTGCAAAAAAACCTCCGTCGCACTACGCGGAGCTCCGCAAGCGGCGAAGTTCGGTAGAAAAATGCCGTTCGCGGTGATTGCACAGTGCCGGATGCTTGTCCGCACTGTGCAATCACTGCGAACAGCACCATGCACAGCGCAAGCTTACCTTTTCTGACGCTCGAGTAGATTTTTACTTGAGCGGCAGCTTTCTCATCGCGAACGGGCAGTTTCTCAACGCGAGCGGTCGCGAGCATACGCGACCACTCGCAATGAGAAACCTGACCCCCGCGTTGAGAAATCTCGCCAGGAGGTTTATTTTCCACGCTCGCGCTCGCCAACTTGATGTTGGCGATCGCGAACAAGGAAAAATCTCGCCGTGAGGTGGATTTTCCTCGCTTGCGCTCGCCAACTTGACGTTGGTGAACGCGAGCGAGGAAAATAACTCCGCTCCGCTGCGCGAAGCGGAGTTTTTCGGAACTCCGCGAGCTCCACATAACGCGGAGTGCGGGAAACTCCGCAAACTCCACGAGCGGAGCGGAGTTCACCGCCCAGGCTTAGCTGTGGGTGACTGCCAGGTGGGTGACAGTATAATTCACGTTATTTAAGGCAGTCTTTTTCTATGGGGAGAGAATGTGGCCTAAAGGCTTGGGTGGTCGACCTCAGAGCTGGGGAACTGGGTTCAAGTCTCGGCAGGGATGCTCAACATTCTGTGATTCTGGGCAAATCACTTAATCTCCCTGTGCCTAACAAAAATTAATGTGTCAGTCTGTAATGTAACTGGTGCTCATGTAAAGCGCTCTGATACCTTCGGGTCTAGTTTGCGCTATATAAAACTCCACAAAAAAAAAGAGTGAGGTCTGCAGTCTCCCCCTATTTAAATGTGGTGTGTCATCCAGCGCACCATTGCTTTCCTGTATGTATGTGTGTGATAAAAAGCGACCCTACCCCAGTCAAGTGTTTTTTTGGCTGTGACTGGTGAGTGTTGAGTTCTTCAGGTTTGTTGTCTCCTCAGTATACATCTTAGGAGGTCTCTGGGTTCTCGGGGCAGGAACTGCCCTCAATGGTATAGTTCAAGATGTTATTCGTTAAGAAGGGAGTCCATCGAGTGCTGGAAGGACCAGCCGTAAGGTCCATTAAACATCAAGAGCCTGAGCCACAAAATTCTTTGGTTAGAGAAAAAAACAGCTCAGGTCATATATATTTAACAAAAGAAAGGATTCTCCCAGCACTCAGGAAATCAACAGTTGAGGTTGTGGTTTCAACATGTATTCTTTATTGAACAGCCGTTAGTCCATTTTGCCCTCGCCAACATGTGTTTCGTCCATTACTGACTCAGTTGCAGCAGACTTCTTCAGGGCTTGTGAGGCCTACTGTCTTGTGCGGAGTGTGGGGCGATCTGTGGTCTGAATATGTTTCAATCTGAAGGAGAGTACTCCCGTGTCTATCTTGCGAGGTGTGGCATTCCTGTTGTGATTACTGTGGTGTGAGCGCCATCATCCCCAGCCACCATACCTATATCTCTATGACATATATATATAACAACAACATTGCACAAGAAAACAGCATCACTGCAATAAGTAGATTAGATCAGAATTTGCAAATATCAACAGCATTTGAGACCCCAAACAGAGTAAGGTAGACAGAAGTAATTCCTAACTATCCCATCCATCCCCATGCGCATTCTTTGTGAGCTCACCGTCTGATTCCTCTCTACATCGTGTCTGCACCCCAAAGTCAATCCGAGCCCCACCTGTACAGCGGAAGCTGCCATAATTCTTGATTCCTCGGCTCATCCCAAATGAGGGAGCAATGGCTGCTCAGATGCAAACCCAAAATAACCATGCCAGAGGCGTCGTCTGGAGGGCTATGACCCCCTAGGATCCACAGGGGAGATGGGCTGGGCAACCGGGCCAAAACTTGACTCCCTGGTGCAGATTGTATCTCGCATCATCCCAAAAGACCCACCAAAATGGAGCACCCAGCTAAATGGAGGCCAGAAACAGCTGCAGCAGCGTCCATCCCAACCCCCAGCTGCGGCTCCCCTGCCATGGCGGAGGGGCATCGCACCCCCGCCATCCTCAAAACTTGAAAAATAAAATGACAAAACCGGTTTATTATCGTTTTATTTTTCAAGTTCTAAGAGCCGGGCCGAGTCTTTGGGGTGGGGCCATTGCGGGGGAAGTGGTGGGCACTGCTATTAGTGCGCATGTCGGTTTGGCCGGCTGTCTCAGGCCAGCCAAACCGTCATGCGCACTAAGCTGTCTCCAACCCGAGCTGCGTTGCCGGGCTGGAGACAGCAAGCACAAGCTCCCAGTCTGTCTGGGAGAGCAAATTCAGGGCGCTCAGGCCAATCCTGCTGCTGCTTTCATGCTTCCAGCAGCATGATAGCAGCGTCAGGATTGGCCGCAGGAGAGTCTGGGAGCCTGTGCTGCAGTGAGTGCTTGGAGCAGAAAGGCGGTGGGCAGCAGGTAAGTTATTTGTTTTCCTTTTATTTTGTCATCCGTCGTCCCCCCACCCCGCTACTCCACCCGCACACCAGTGGCCACTGCAAACCCCCTGTAAAAAACAAAGGCTCTACACTCCCCCCTTTGTGGTCCAACTGAACTAGTCAATTGTGTCAATTATTTGATGGGAAATCTCACTGCCAACCATGAGCCCACCCCGCCACAAGCCAGTATTGTTCACCTATCATTCGACCTCCCACCAACAGCGCCTGGAGACCCTCATGGGCGATTAGCCGCACTTTACAAATCCTGTCTCAATGATTTATTAACTGGGCAGCAAAATAAAACAGGGAATGGACAAACAGTTCATTGCCATCATGCAACGAGTGCGCCTCATCAGGATGAAGAAACCTTCCCCCTTTCAACACTCCTGGGGGATGGGCTGTGAGGGAGAAGTATCACACAGTTTTGACTTTCTTCTGTTCAGTCACTTAACTGATTTATTAGGCACCTGAACAGAGAATCCTCCCCTGCAGGGGGTGGCTCTGGGCCAGTGAGGCCCTTGATCGCCACCTTTTACAGGTGGCCTGGCCACACCCACAGCAGACACCGGCCACGCCTCCCCCTCCACCCAGCTGCATCTGCTGAAAATCATCACCTTTTCCACAGGCTTGCCCCAAGATCAACATGGTTCACCACCAAAGAGGCAACCATTGCTGCAGCCAGAGCTTAATTTCTGAAAGAATGTGTGCCGGTGCCCAAAGCTCTGCAGAGACGCCTGCGGCCGGCGCTATTAATGCAGGTGCGCCGAATACCAGGGCTACATATTCCGGAATCCAGACACTCCCTGCCCCTTTATCTCACTCCTGCAGGTCCCTGCAACCTCCCTTTATGGCAGGTTTTTTCTGTCTTTCTTTTCCTCCTTTACCCTTTGTGTGTTTTCACCTCTCTTTTTCTTGGGAAAAAGAGAGGGGAAAATGAATGTGTCCATGTGTAACGCAACTGGTGCTCATGTAAAGCGCTCCAATACCTTCTGGTTGAGTTCGCGCTATATAAACATGCAAAAAAAAAATGTCTGATCAGAAAAAAGCATTAGTGCCAAGAGCTGCACTGGCAACCACCGGCTGAAATTAAGCACTGCTCACAGTACGTGTGCCACCGAAAGGCCCCGCACTACACCTCGGCTCCATCCAAACAGTTGAATTCTGGAGGGGACTTCACAACCAAGCCCGATTGGCACTAGCATGCTATGCATAGGCGCTGGCATGATGCAAATTAATGCAAATTAGCACAAAGCAACAGAAGTGATTTACTTCCTTTCGCAAAAGGTGTTTTGCACTGGAAAGATGCCAGTTTCACACCACCACATCCACTTTGCTCTGATTTGCATAAATGAGGTATGTCTGGAGCAGATCAGCACAAACACCCATAGATTTTGATGCAAAGCCTAATTAACCGAGAAAGCCTGACAGGACCTTGTGTCAAAAACTAACGCCTCCTGGAAGTAGGTTCAAAGAAGGAGGGATGCCCGGATATCCCCAGAAACCGACGCATTGCATGTGTGCTGCAGTGCGCTGCACAGATACACTCAGGCCTTTCTGCAGTTGTCTATGCATAGGAATGTGTACTGAAGAGAATGGGTCCCATACAATTCATATGCAACGCAGTGCACACTCCCCTCTGTGCCATGTCACAAGGCTGTGAGTCACACCAGGCAGCCTGTGTGAGTGCCAGTGCAGGGGCTAACACCAGCAGCAGGCCTATATTTGTAGATGTGTTGTGCGGTATTTTCCCAATTGCACAACACAGTAAATTTGAATTGCTGCGCTGTGTGAACTCTTTGTAGAGCTGGACCCAGCCTGTTATGACCAATTGCTTTTTTGGACTAACCCAGCTCTCTTTATAGAAAATCACATATTCGTGTGTCATTCAAAATCCATACAGCCACTGGTAGCACCAAAACTTCTTTAATAAGTAAGCATGATCGCCGACACATGTTTTGCTCTGTTAGTGTCCTCCTAGGTGCATTTTCATGGCTGAAAGACAATTTAGAACATACAATCTGTGTATGATGTTATTACACCAATGTGCAAAGATTAGTTACAGAAAGAAAGTATGTCAACTCTACCTCCAAGGGACGCGATAATATGAACACACTAACAATGCCTCAGATTTTGAAAATGAATTCATAAGCATCCTATGCCAATTAAAAAGAAAAATTCCTTCCAGCTAACATTGTGCACCCGTTACATATTATCATTATACATGCCAGTCACTCTAAGTTTGTGAATTGGGGTTCAAACGATCTCTAGTCCAGTCAGGTCCTGTTTCAAGACTCTTTCATCTCCGACAGAACAGGACACAGGATGGGGTGATGGTAAGCATTCTATCTCTTTGTTGTTGGTGTTGAGCTTTCACTACAGTCTTATTTTTTGCCTCTCCAACAGAACAGGACACTGGATGGGGGTAATACCATCACCCCCATCTCTTTGTTGTTGGTGTGCAGTCTTCACTACTGTCTTTCTTTTGTCTCTCTAACAGAACAGGGCACAGGATGGGGTGACGGGTAAGCGGTCCATCTCTTTGTTGTTGGTGTGTAGTCTTCACTACTGTCTTTCTTTTGTCTCTCTAACAGAACAGGGCACAGGATGGGGTGACGGGTAAGCGGTCCATCTCTTTGTTGTTGGTGTGCAGTCTTCACTACTGTCTTTCTTTTGTCTCTCTAACAGAACAGGGCACAGGATGGGGTGACGAGTAAGCGGTCCATCTCTTTGTTGTTGGTGTGCAGTCTTCACTACTGTCTTTCTTTTGTCTCTTTAACAGAACAGGGCACAGGATGGGGGTGACGGGTAAGCGGTCCATCTCTTTGTTGTTGGTGTGTAGTTTTCACTACAGTCTTTCTTTTGTCTCTTTAACAGAACAGGACACAGGATGGGGTGATGGTAAGCATTCTATCTCTTTGTTGTTGGTGTGCAGTCTTCACTACAGTCTTTCTTTTGTCTCTCTAACAGAACAGGACAGAGGATGGGGTGACGGGTAAGCAGTCCATCTCTTTGTTGTTGGTGTTGAGCTTTCACTACAGTCTTATTTTTTTGCCTCTCCAACAGAACAGGACACTGGATGGGGGTAATACCATCACCCCCATCTCTTTGTTGTTGGTGTGCAGTCTTCACTACTGTCTTTCTTTTGTCTCTCTAACAGAACAGGGCACAGGATGGGGTGACAGGTAAGCCGTCCATCTCTTTGTTGTTGGTGTGCAGTCTTCACTACTGTCTTTCTTTTGTCTCTCTAACAGAACAGGGCACAGGATGGGGTGACGGGTAAGCGGTCCATCTCTTTGTTGTTGGTGTGTAGTTTTCACTACAGTCTTTCTTTTGTCTCTTTAACAGAACAGGGCACAGGATGGGGTGACGGGTAAGCGGTCCATCTCTTTGTTGTTGGTGTGTAGTTTTCACTACAGTCTTTCTTTTGTCTCTTTAACAGAACAGGGCACAGGATGGGGTGACGGGTAAGCGGTCCATCTCTTTGTTGTTGGTGTGCAGTCTTCACTACAGTCTTTCTTTTGTCTCTCTAACAGAACAGGGCACAGGATGGGGTGAGGGGTAAACGGTCCATCTCTTTGCTGTTGGTGTGCAGTCTTCACTACAGTCTTTCTTTTGTCTCTCTAACAGAACAGGACACAGGATGGGGTGACGGGTAAGCAGTCCATCTCTTTGTTGTTGGTGTGCATTCTTCACTACAGGCTTTCTTTTGCCTCCCCAACAGAACAGGACACAGGATGGGGTGACGGGTAAGCAGTCCACCTCTTTGTTGTTGGTGTGCAGTCTTCACTACAGTCCTTCTTTTGTCTCTCTAACAGAACAGGGCACAGTATGAGGTGACGGGTAAGCAGTCCACCTCTTCGGTTGATGTGCAGTCTTCCCTACAGTCTTTCTTTTGTCTCTTTAACAGAACAGGGCACAGGATGGGGTGGCGGGTAAGCGGTACATCTCTTTGTTGTTGGTGTGCAGTCTTCACTACAGTCTTTTTTTTGTCTCTCTAACATAACAGGACACAGGATGGGGTGATGGGTAAGCGGTCCATCTCTTAGTTGTTGGTGTGCATTCTTCACTACAGGCTTTCTTTTGCCTCCCCAACAGAACAGGACACAGGATGGGGTGACGGGTAAGCAGTCCACCTCTTTGTTGTTGGTGTGCAGTCTTCACTACAGTCCTTCTTTTGTCTCTCTAACAGAACAGGGCACAGTATGGGGTGACGGGTAAGCAGTCCACCTCTTTGTTGTTGATGTGCAGTCTTCCCTACAGTCTTTCTTTTGTCTCTTTAACAGAACAGGGCACAGGATGGGGTGGCGGGTAAGCGGTACATCTCTTTGTTGTTGGTGTGCAGTCTTCACTACAGTCTTTTTTTTGTCTCTCTAACATAACAGGACACAGGATGGGGTGATGGGTAAGCGGTCCATCTCTTAGTTGTTGGTGTGCAGTCTTCACTACAGTCTTTCTTTTGCCTCGCCATCAGAACAGGACTCAGGATGGGGTGACTGGTAGCTGTCCACCTCTTTGTTGTTGGTGAGCAGTCTTCACTAGTCTTTCTTTGTCTCTCCAACAGAACAGGGCACAGGATGGGGTGACTGGTAGCAGTCCATCTCTTTGTTGTAGGTGTTGAGCTTTCACTACAGTCTTTCTCTTGCATCTCCAACAGAACAGGGCACAGGATGGGGTGACAGGTAAGCAGTCCATCTCTTTTTTGTTGGTGAACAGTCTTCACTTCAGTCTTTCTTTTGTCTCTCTAACAGAACAGGACACAGGATGGGGTGACAGGTAAGCCGTCCATCTCTTTGTTGTTGGTGTGCAGTCTTCACTACATTCTTTCTTTTGTCTCTCTAACAGAACAGGACACAGGATGGGGTGACAGGTAAGCAGTCCATCTCTTTGTTGTTGGTGTGCAGTCTTCACTACAGTCTTTCTTTTGCCTCTCCAACAGAACAGGACACAGGATGGGGTGACAGGTAAGCAGTCCATCTCTTCGTTGTTGGTATGCAGTCTTCACTACAGTCTTTCTTTTACCTCTCCAACAGAGCAGGACACAGGATGCACTGATGGTAAGCAGGCCATCTCTTTGTTGTAAGTGTTGAGCTTTCACTACAGTCTTTCTTTTGTCTCTCTAACAGAACAGGACAGAGGATTGGGTGATGGGTAAGCAGTCCATCTCTTTGTTGTTGGTGTGCAGTCTTCACTACAGTCTTTCTTTTCCCTCTCCATCAGAACAGGACGCAGGATGGGGTGACTGGTAGCAGTCCATCTCTTTGTTGTTGGTGAGCAGTCTTCACTAGTCTTTCTTTTGCCTCTCCATCAGGACGCAAGATGGGGTGACTGGTAGGCGTCCATCTCTTTGTTGTTGGTGTGCAGTCTTCACTACAGTCTTTCTTTTGTCTCTCCATCCGAACAGGACGCAGGATGGGGTGATGGGTAGGCGTCCACCTCTTTGTTGTTGGTGTGCAGTCTTCACTGCAGTCTTTAAGTGTTGCTGCTCTCAGGCCACTGCTTGACAGCTGGTACTGGCTTGGACCAGGACTGGTCAACACAAGGGATCCTTCCTGTCCAAGTGGATATGAATTCAACTCCAAACCAAATGGATTTACAATGGTTTCTACAGGGCAGGGGGGAGGAATGGAGAAAGGCAGTGTGTTTCCTATTGACCAACAGAGTCTCAAACACTGTTGGTGAATAATAGACAAGAGCATGCAAAGCACTCATCGGGTACTTGAAACATACTTCCGGGGAGGTGCAGAATGAGAAAATGAGGAGCAGGGTGTCACATGGAGACTGTGCAATGGCCTGTCGCGCCTACACTGGGGTACTGTGAAAAGTGAAATTAGAATAGAAGAGGAGGTAGGATGAGGGGATGGAACTGAAAGCGAGGAAACAGTGAGGGAGGGGCAGGTAAACTCAGTGACATCAGAGGTGGGAGTAAGAGATGTGATGGGGAGAGAAAGTGAGAGAGGAAGAAGAGAATTGAATAAGGAGACACAGGAAGAGATGTGGAGAAAAGTGGGAGAGAAAGAGGTGGGAAGAGAGAGAAAGAAAATAAGAGTGGAGAAGATAGAAGGAAAAGAAGACAGGAAGAGAACAAGAGTGAAGGCGTGAAAATAAAGCGTGTATTTGAAAGGGAAGATTGTGCGACTAAGACGAGGGGAAATAAGTGAGGCGAAGGCGAAAAGGAAAGGAAATGAGAGCATAGGAAAAGACAACGGGAGCATATAAAGGGGTAAAGAGGAAGAGAAAAGTGCAAGAGGGGCAGGAAGGAAGAGGGATTGCGAAAGACGGAGATACGGCGTACAAATGGAGAGAAAATAGGAGTGTGAGAAGAGGGAATAGGAGGGAATTAGAAAATGAATCAGGGAGAGAGAGAGGAGCAGAAAGAGAAAAAGTTTTTTCGTGAAAAGTGAGAGAAAAAAGGTGCGAGAAATTGGGGGGGGCTGCCAGATGGACGGTGATTTTCTGAAAATGGACCGTGAGAATGAAATTGAGAGTGTCTACGTAGCACCCTGTGAGGTTGTCACAGCTCGCACCCTGCCCCCAGACCCCCGTGGTCACTGCAGCGGAACAAGCAGGGGCGTAAGCGTAACACAGGCCCCCACATCCCCCGCCGTGCGGGGTGGCCCCCGAGCTGCAGGGGGCCCCCTCAGCACTGTACTCAGGCCTGAGAGCTCCAGATTAAATCCGGAGCGGGGACCCTCTGTGTAACTTGCAGGGGGGCCCCTTCAACTTTCGTTACGCCACTGGGAACAAGAGGTGCTTCGCAGCGCTCTTGTGTCTGTAAGTGCGAGGCGGGCACGGACGCGGGCACGGACTCGGGCACGCCGCCAGTATGGCGGTCGCGCCGGGCCCCCGCACCCGGGGGAGGCAAGGTTCGCCGCGCACAAGAGTGACGTGGCGCCATGACCTCCCCTGAGCCCCACACGCGATTGGCTGACCGTGCGTGAACCGGAAGCACTTACAAGTGCTTCCGGTTCACGCGTCTGGCCAACGTCGGCCAAGCCGGTCATAGCCGGCTTGCCTGACCCTGCGTTTAAAAGGCTGGGGAGCAGAGCGGACGGTCTCTTTTTTCGCCGCTCCCCAGCCTGCAGGTCGCGTGACGGGTCAGGGCCCCAGTCGGAGGCCCCAACGAGTCTTTTTTGCAACAGTCTCCAGGACGGAGACGACCGCTTCGTGTTTTCTTGATGCCTTTCGGGAACGGCACGTTCTGCTACTGCTACGATGCAGCCACAGCCCTCAGACTTCTCATGATTGGTGTCCCCCGGGAGCTACACGTTGCTGCATACCTTGTTTTCCTGTTTTGTCCCCCGTACGAGGGTACTCGGTGGTGCTCCAGGGGTCGCATGAGGGCTGTGGAGGTAAGTTAGGGGGCTGGGAGCGTGGCGTTGCTGTTGGGGCTAGTACCGAGTGTGTCATTTGAGTAGTACGAGGCCTGCGCGTGCTCCCGCCCCTTTTCTGCATTTCCATAGGTGGTTGGGTGGGTTTCGAAAATGGTTGAGCAGATGGAAAGCATATGCGGCATTACCTGCAGGGGACAGGTTTGTGCCCGGATGGCCCGGCTAACTTTTTTCCTCTCTTCGGTGGTGGATAAAATGAGTGCCCCGAGTCGTGCAAATAGTAACACTGGATTTTATGTAACAGCTGGGATTTTATCACCTCTCATGTTTTCAGGTAGGGGGGTGACTTCTTTTCCATGATCCCGGTAGTCGAATAAGGGGTATTTCACTTATCCCAATCCCCCGTCCTATTCCGGTGGGGAACCCTGGTGTATTTATCACCTCTCTAATGGTTTTCATTTAGGGGGTGATTTCTTTTGCGCAGGCTCCATGATCCCGGTAGTCGAATAAGAGGTATTCCACTTATCCCAATCCCCCGTCCTATTCCGGTGGGGAACCCTGGTTTTTAGGTTTGCATGTTACTTACACCTGCGAGGGCTCTGAGGAGGGTTTGTGGTAGTAAAGACGACGTTGAAGATGGGTGGTGAGGATTGTGCAGGGGATCTGACTCGATTGGTATAGACTGGCAGGTCCGTTTTGTCTTGCCAGTTTTTTACTCGATGCTCAGTGTACTTTATGGTCTCCAGGCTTTATTTTGCAGTTTTTAGGTCTCGCCTAGCGACGCAGCGCATGCGCTGCTCGCCTTGGCGAGATCTATTGTCGTTGGTTTCTGTTCGGAAGGGAGACAGGAGATGTGCACACGCCTGGAGGACAGGCGATGTGCATGCCTACGGCTCGCGGCATTAGCACAACTCCTGCTTGCTCGCGCCCTCCCTCCCTGTCTCTATGAGGCCCCTTCTGCTTTTATTACATGCCGCTGTTATTTGCTTTTCGTCTTGGCACTTAGGCAGAGCTCTGGGCAGGGGCCCCAAGCAGGAGCAAAAGAGTGAAAATGGGGGTAGAAGCAGTCAGGGCCGGACTGGTAATGCCGGGCACCGGGCAATCCCCCGGTAGGCTGGATGGGGTGGGGGACGGTTTTGTGACAGGGGGCCGGTTTTGTTGCTGGGGCCGATTTGGATCCTGAGGGCGGCGTGACCGTCCGAGCAAACAAGCACAACAACTATCTCTATCTGCGCATAAAATGCAGCTGCTGCTTGTCCGTGTCCGTGATGTCAGTGTCACCCAAATTTTATTAATTAGCCTTTTTATTATTTATTAAAAATCCACCGGCACTTGATGCGCATCATGCGCCGCGCGCAGCACGCAGTGATGTCTACTCCCTCTCTCTGTCTCCGCCGCCGCGTCTGCGCACAGCGCGCCGCGGTATATACCCTTAGGGTGGGGTCTGGTCTGGAGTCTGGTGGTGACTATGCGCAAGCGCATTGGGGGTCGCACTCGCACAATAAGTGCACGTGACTGCGAGGCAGAGGAGAGAGGCAACTACGCAGAGGCTGGAGCGGAGCCTGGAGCCCTCATAATTTAATTATTTCTAGCCGGCGGCGCCCGCAGGTGAGTGATCGTTTCGTTTAGTTCGTTTGCATTTGCAATGCATGCCACCCTGATTGAATCCCTGATCAATTCATGGCCAATAGCCATTGGCCAGGCAGGCACTGTCTGGGACTGGGGGCGTTGCGCCGTCCCCGGGCCGGAATTAAAAGTAAAAAATCCTGGTTGGTTAGGCCCCGGCCCGGCCCGGTTCCGCGACCGCAGCGCAGTGGATTTCCTGAGCAGTGCTCACAAAATAAATCCACTGCGCTGCGGTCGCGGAACTAGGTGGGGCCGGGGCCTAACTAAGTAACCAGGCTTAGGGCGGAGAGCGGCTCGGAGCGAGGTGGTGGTGGTGGCTGCACTGGCTGGGCTGTGGCGTTGAGTAATGTCCTGGAAGGTGGTGTGTCACACCAGGCGCTGAGACAATTGCAGCTCAGCCTACTAGTACTTGTGCTGCCCCAGTCCCAACCATGACATGATGACACATGAACTAACAAAATATAAGCTACCGGAAGAAGAGAGAATGTTACAATTGCACATCACTGACTTCCTTGCAGACATTCGGGGTCGGATGTGCTCTGACCAAGCGTTCTGAGCAGCAAATAAGACTTCTACTAGAGGCCACATGATGAGGGATTCAGCAATGATGGAAAGGAAGACTCAGGTGTGTCAAAGGGCATTAGAATCTACCATTAGAGACCTCACTGTTGCTATAACACTACGTCAAACCCTCGACTCCTGCAAGACCTGAGCAGAGCTAATTATGCATAAAACACACACTTTACTTCTCAAGTGGCGTTTGCTTTCTACATGTTAAAAAAGAACATTTAACAGGTAGAAAAAGAGAGAAGGCTGTTGGCTCTGCAGATTCACAGAGAGTCAGTGCCCACTGTCCCATCAACACCTAACAAACAGGGGGCCCAGGGCTGGCCTCTGTCCTGGCTCTAGGCTATGAGTTTGGACTCGGAGCAGGCGAGCGGCACGCACGGCAGATACAGCTGAAGTTGTTTTGTGAGGGCAAAGGAAGCCGAGTCCATTATCCGCACTTTGAATGGGGCCTGAGAAGTGAGAACAAAAAGGGATAAAACGGAGCGAAATGCCAATAACACCATTTCTTTTTGCGTTACCAAAACATAGCGCTTTAAAACCCTGGGGGTGGTGCGGGCGCTCAAGGCACGCGCGTTCACGCCAAGCAGGCCACAAGGAGGACTACTCTAGTTGTAGTTTTAAGGGCATATGTTTGATGGTGTCTTGCTTGAGTCACACTCACGGCTTTGAAGATGTGCTCAGGGTAAACACCAGTTAGTCTGTTTTTAAACACAGGGGTCTGACTGTTTAGGAGCGCATCTTTTCCCAGTTACCTCCATAAAGACGTCCTCGTGCCTCCCTCTCTGTGTACTTAGAAGCTGGTCTGTTCGTGTGATCTGTGTTGTGTCTCTCTAGTAACACTTCTATGCATTGATTTGTCGAGACCTGATTTTACTCCGTTTAACTTTGTTTACGCCCTCTTTTTTTGTTTCTACCTTAATATTGATTTCACATGTTCTTTCTTCGATATACTCTGTTGTACGCATATTAGGTCATTTCCATGCTATGGATTATACAGAGTCAGTCAGCTTGTCTTTCTGTCTGTCCGTCTGTCTGTCTATCCACATTTAAATGTAAACGTTATGGGTGTTACCGGAGTCAGTCAGGCTGTCTGTCTAGTGTCTATCCACATTTAAAGTTACATTTTATTGGTGGTGCCGGAGTCTCTTCATCTGTCTGTCTATCTACCTACATGACTACCTACCTAATCCATCTATCCATCAAGCCACCCACCCATCCATCCTTACCTCAATACATCCATCCATCCATCCCTGGCACCTTTGCTCCCACCCTTCCATCTATCCCCTCCTCTCTAGGCCACATTGGTGGGCAGACAATGGCCTCCCCATGTGGTCTTGTGAGCCCTCTCACTCGCCGTGGGTGTGACCCCTGACGTGGAATTAGCCGCTGGCTGGTAGGTGTCTCCGTGTCTGTCAGCCCCAGTGCAGCCGGCCCGGTCTGTGGGTGGCGGCCGGCCCGCCGGGAGCTGGCCCATTGGTCACGGTGCTGAAGGCTTTGTGGGGAATCACTGGTGGAGTGCACGGACTGTGGGAAAGCCCGGGCTGTCGCGGCAGCTCCTCTGTGAGGGGGGACCCGCCTAAAATTTACACCGTGACATTGCGGCTAATTTTCAGAGCAGGCAAGTGGTGCACAATGTCAGCAGTCAGAGCCCCTGCTAAATAGGGCATCAAATTGGCGCGACTCATACAGGGTGTACACAACACATCGATCCATGGTAATTGGTAAATCAGTCGTGAAGTCACTTCACGACTGATTTACCAATTACCATGGATGGATCGATGTGTAAAGTCCCATGCAGCCTGGTGTGTGTGAAATTAAATTCAGGTTTGATCTGCTTTATTACATCAAAAGAGGCCATTTTTGTTGGCTCTTAGGGCTCAGTGAACTTTACCACCGCTAACCAGTGCTAAAGTGCTTGCGCTCTTTCCTTTAAACATGGTAAAATTGGCTTACACCGAATTGGCAAATTTAATTTACTTGTAAGTCCCTAGAAATGTGGTTCTACATGTACCCAGGGACTGTAAATTAAATACTGCTAGTGGGCCTGCAACACTTATTGTACCACCCACGTAAGTAGCCTATTTAAACATGTGTCAAGGCCAGGGCCTGTCATTGCAGTCTGCCTGTGCAGTTGTAAAACTGCCATTTTGACCCGGCAAAAGGAACCTTTTGCCAGGCCTAAAAATATTCCCTTTTACTACATATGTCACCAGGATGTCACCACTAGCGCAAGCCCTTTCCATAAGGCAGTGTGCTGCGTGCAGTGTATTTAAAAGGTTTGGCATATACTTTTAAGATTTATATGTCCCGGAATAGGCAAGGGTGAATTGCTACCCTTGTTCTTTGTGTAATTCTTGAATTTTTCACAATCCCATGACTTCAGTGATGTACAGGCAACATTGATGGCAGCACCCACACTCTGAAAAGTGTTCCAGTGCCACTGGCCTGGGTGCCTTTGTGTGAATTTTTCATGCTTTCTGGCTAGGGTGCAATGTGAGACATTTCCATGCCTTCTGGCAGCCTGGGTGCTTATGTGTGACGTTTCCATGCTTTCTGGCCTGGGTGCTTATGTGTGCTATTTCCATAGTTTCTGGCCTCAGTAACCTGGAGGCTCATGTGTGACATTTCCATGCTTACTGGCCTGGGTGCTTATGTGTGACGTTTCCATGCTTTCTGGCCTGGTGTGACCAGGCCTGGGTGTGACGCTTCCATAGTTTCTGGCCTCTGTGCCCTAGGTGCTAGTTATCAGATGCTTATGTGTGACATTTTCACAGTTTCTGCCCTCAGTGCCTAGGTGCTTATGTGTGACATTTCAACAGTTTCTGGCCTCAGTGGCCTGTGTGCGTGTGTCTATTTTTGGTGCTCTCTGAAAGAATGTCTATGGGTACATATGACTGGGTGGGTAACCTGGTGCTCTTTAAGGTCATCATCTACTATTTACTGTGCTTTGAAAGTTGATACAATTGAAGATATAATGAAAAATGTGCTGTAAAATTCACCATTTTGGTCTGTCTTTTTCAAAAAATTTCTTGGGGGGGGGACCCCCCTAAACCCTTCTAGTAGCGGCCGGGCTCGCGCGGTGCACTCGCTCGCTACGCGCCGGACGGGGGCTGGTATGGCAAAATTTGCCAGGGCTGCTTTCAGTTCCCAGTCCGGCCCTGGTTCGGGTCCTGGTTACACCCCGGTGTCACTTTGGTACCATAGACTCAGGAGAGAAGTAAAACAACCGCATGACTGAGACCAGTTGTCAATAGCTTGAAACAAACCAGAATGGATAAAATGTATTGAACACTCAAGATTATTCACTTTGCGTCACCTACGTCTTCAATATGCTACAGATCGCGAAATGCGCTCAGTAGGTCATTGTGTCTTCTGCCCGCACTGTAAGCCGTCTCCATACGCCAGGCGTAAATCACCGCAGCTTGTGTCAGGCTTTCTTTAGAGGTCATAAAACATGGGCCAACTCATTAGGGTAATCCCGATGTCTGTTAAAGTCGGTCCAGAAACTGAAAGCGGTAGTAACAAGTACCGTGTAAAATCAGGACATTTTTGCTGGGCGAGCTACACAGGTGCGGTTGAACTTGCCTAGGCTACGTCCACCGAACTATGGACAACAGGCGCAAAGATAAACATCATTTTCTGTTTCTTCCGGTCGCACCACTTTTACTCTCCCTGGCTGCTGCAGTGTACTTTACTTCCAGCTGCCGTTCTAAATGTCATACTTTTATTCCTCGGACAAAGTGGTAGTAGTGGTGGAGCATGCTCCTTCTAACTTGAACATTAGGCTGTTTTTGAGAAGTCTGGCATTCTTTGCTGATATTTGGGTCCTCAGTCTCCAGTAAAAGGCTAACTTCACTTTTTCATGGAGCTCTCATCAGGAGAGCGCGCCAACCCACTTTGTGCTACTCAGAAAATGGACGGTCTCAAGGTCCAAAGCGGATGTTCTGATGTGTTATGTTATTGGTGTTGGTGTGCTGTGTTACCAGCCTGTATTTGCTGAGGTCTGGATGCGTGGGCGGTGTATGGCAGGGCCTGGATGATGCTGCGGTACAGGCATTAGTGTCAAGGTCGTTGAATTTTCGCATAACTCAGCAAAGCTAGAGGGCATCTCACGTACTTGCGCAAATGTCATGGCAGCCCTGTTGGAGTACCCGGGGTATCAAATAGTCTTGTGGTCCAGCTACATCTGGGGTTGAATGGAATCATACCCTCTGGTGGGCTTATCGGGGTTCCTCCTGGGGGAAGACTAAGTTTAATTTCGCAGCTAGGGGTAGACCAGCTGGTGTGCAGGAAAGTGGGCTGGTTGGAATCCTGCAATGCATATAATTTCGCCAGTTTTGCTAGTTTGTCTCGGGTGATCATACAGGCCAGGTTTGGGGCGGAAGTGGGGAGCCGCAATGGGGGCTCCCACTCTCGATTTAGGGTGCCACTGGGGCGGCAATGATGGACTAGCTGGGCCAGTGGGGCAAAGGCCTGTTGTGTGGGACTCTGCCAGCTACAAATAATAGGTAAACTTAATCCTATTGTTAGGTTTGCTTCTAACTCCTTCTCCCTTTGTGTATCCTCTGGTCGGCGCAGGTGAAAAGGCGGGAGGAGTTGAAACAGCAACGGGTTATCTCATTGTCTTCGGTGAACGCGGAAGTAGTTTTCCACGGGTCCTGGGGAAGGGCCACTCACGCGTGAGGCAATTGACAAGGTGTAGGGTCCAAGGAGTTTCTTGGACAGCAGCTGGAGCCTTTGTCATTTTCTGTGGGTACAGAAGGAGTTTCAAAGGTGCAGGTGTAGGGCTGCGGACGCCCATGCGCAGTGGGCGCAAGCTAAGCACGGGCCCTTGGAGGGTGGAAGTTGGGTGTGCCTCACAAAAGGAGGGGCCCACCCAGGTCCAAGAGGGTATGGGGCTAAGGGTTCTAAGAGGAAGAATCCGGCCTAGTCATACTCAGTTGGTCTCTCTTGGAACTCCAGGGGGCAGTTACAGCCGGTAGGCTGGAAGGGTGCCGGGGGAGGGGAAGTTCCGCTTCCGGTAGGCATTTTTGGGCCAACCCCCGCACAAGCGCAGTGGCGCAGGAAACTTGGCATGACAGCACAGCCCCTTGGAGATAATATTGAGGGCGTAGGGGGTGCCCAGGAGAGGTAACCTTCTGGCGAACAGGGCCCCCCGCGCAAGTCACTCCGGTAGGAGGTTGGGCTCACATCATCTCATGATTGCAAGGGCAGGGGCGATTTGGTCTGGGCCTGGAACCATTCGGTCAGGAGACCTAGTTAGAAGGGGGAGGTTTTTCTTACAAGATGGCATATGGATAGTTTGGTCACACATACGTGAGCAGATTGAGACGATTTCTCTTTACAGACAATTAAGCACACCAGGCACGGATGTGAAAAGATTTTGCTGTATGTTACTGACGGTGTCTTTTATGTTTGGCTTGCAGTTTCCTTGTCCTGTTCCGCAGGAAGGAAGCTTGCAGCGGCTCATCCGTCATCGGATCCCATCGCAGCCCAGGTACCCGCCGGGGGGACGGAAGGAGGTGGAAATATGCGTAATAAATCACTCATATGTGAGCAGGTTAAAACAAATGTTTTGTTACAGGCGACTATGCACATCGGGCATGGCAGGTGGGTTTTCAGTGTTCCTTGTCATGGCCGTGGGGTTTACTTCTTGACCAACTGTGGGGCATGTTGGGGAGATTACTTGACGGGACTCACATGCAAGTATGAGTTTAGAGCACAGCAGGCAGGTTCCAAAGTTTCTTTCTATGGGCAGGGTGGGCTGCGTTTTGGCCAATTCAGGGATCTGGTGACACGCTTGCTGGGCCAGAATCAGGTGCCCCCTGCAGCGTTTATGTGTGGATAATTGGCCACTTGTATGTAAGGAGGTTACAAAAGTTCTTTCTTACAGGTTCCTATGAGGTCAGGGCACGGCAGGCAGGTGCAAAAATCTCTTTTTACGGGCAAGGTGGTCTGAGACTTAGTCAATTCAGGGACCTGGTGACACGCGCGCTGGAAAAATGTCAGGGACCTCCTGCGGTTTGTATTTTGCATTTGGGGGTAACGACCTGGTGCACCTGGGGCGGAGAGGCGTAGTAGAGACCCTGCTTACTGAAGTAGGGTGGTTGGCAAAGAGATGCCCCGAGGCAATGATAGTGTGGTCACACATGATTCCTAGATTCGAGTGGAGAGGGGGGGTGAGTCTGTGTGGGCCTTGAATCATTCGGTTAAGTGGATTAACAACAAAATGGAAAAATTATTCAGGACCCCGAAGCTTAGATCAATAGGTCATGGGTGCATCCGAGGGGAGCAGTTTTTTCTGCAGGATGGTGTTCATCTCTCAAGTCGTGGTAATCAGATATTCATGGAGAACATACTGGCATGGTTAGAGGGCGCAAGGCGCAGGGCATGACATGACCTTCTAGTAGGCAGAGGGGGGAGGCCAGATAGTCAGTCAACTATACTGGCCTGTGGCGGTAAGGTCATGATTGGTGAGCATAATTTTCGGTCCTTAGCGGGCATCACCATTGTCAAATGGGGACGCCAGAGGGGGAGACAGAGGGTCTCTCATGGAACTCCAGGGGCAGTTACAGCCGGTTGGCTGGAGGGGTGCGGGGGGCAGGGAAGTCTCGCTTCCAGTAGGCTGGTTGGCCAATCCCCGCACGCGCATTCGCTCAAGGGCGCAAGGATGCATAACTGCAGCGCCCCTTTATGGAGTTTAAACATTGAGGGCGCAGGGGGGCCCGGGGAGGTATCCATCCGGTAAGTTGGGCCCCCTGCGCAAGGTCACTCCAGTAGGAGTTTGGGACCTAGCTTGATCGGGATCTGGGGCCGCCAGTCATTGACCTTGCCGTAGGCTCTAACAGGGATACGCAGAAAGAGAATATTTTATCGCTTAGATTACGATAGGAATGGCTATGTACTAGAAGCAGGTTAAGGTTAGCAAATTGACATCTTGTACCTATCAATGTATTGGACTTTCTGCGTATTCTACATAATGTAAATAATAAGAATTTCAATGTTTTTTGATTATTTTATGTAATAAAATACGGCCAGGGTTACTACGACCCCTAATCCAAACAGTTGTGGTTTTTGCATTGTTTGCCTTGGGGGAAAGCTGGGCGGCGAGCCTCCACGGGAGCTGGGAGGGTCCCCATTCCCAAGGGTCTTTGGTTTATTAAGGGGAGGGGGTTTTAGGCAGTACCAGACCATATTGCGAGGCGGGCACGGACTCGGGCACGCCGCTAGTATGGCGGTCGCGCCGGCCCCGCACCCGGGGGAGGCAGGGCGCGCCGCGCACAAGAGTGACGTGGCGCCCTGACCTCCCCTGAGCCCCACACGCGATTGGCTGACCGTGCGTGAACCGGAAGCACTTACAAGTGCTTCCGGTTCACGCTTCCGGCCAACGTCGGCCAAGCCGGTCATAACCGGCTTGCCTGACCCTGCGTTTAAAAGGCTGGAGAGCAGAGCGGACGGCCTCTTTTTTTGCCGCTCCCCAGCCTGCAGGTCGCATGACAGGTCAGGGCCTCAGTCGGAGGCCCCAACGAGTCTTTTTCCCCACCCACCATCCCCTAAGGCAGATATATTGTACGATCAATATGTTTTTCTATTTACAGGAGGAGTAATGTAAGAGAGTGTACTTGATTGATGCTTTGTCGTAATGTTGGTATTAAAAATGTTTGCTTTTTCTTAACTAAATTGTTTCAATTTTCAGGGTAATTAATTTTGTTGTATTTTGTATGTGTTTTTCCTTGGTCAGGCGGTAAGGTCATGATTGGTGAGCATAATTTTCGGTCCTTAGCGGGCATCACCATTGTCAAATGGGGACGCCCGAGGGGGAGACAGAGGGTCTCTCATGGAACTCCAGGGGCAATTACAGCCGGTAGGCTGGAGGGGTGCGGGGGGAAGGGAAGTCTCGCTTCCAGTAGGCTGGTTGGCCAATCCCCGCACGTGCATGCGCTCAAGGGCGCAAGGATGCATAACTGCAGCACCCCTTTATGGAGTTTAAACATTGAGGGCGCAGGGGGGGCCCGGGGGAGGTATCCATCCGGTAAGCTGGGCCCCCTGCGCAAGGTCACTCCAGTAGGAGTTTGGGACCTAGCTTGATCGGGATCTGGGGCCGCCAGTCATTGACCTTGCCGTAGGCTCTAACAGGGATACGCAGAAAGAGAATATTTTATCGCTTAGATTACGATAGGAATGGCTATGTACTAGAAGCAGGTTAAGGTTAGCCAATTGACATCTTGTACCTATCAATGTATTGGACTTTCTGCGTATTGTACATAATGTAAATAATAAGAATTTCAATGTTTTTTGATTATTTTATGTAATAAAATACGGCCGGGGTTACTACGACCCCTAATCCAAACAGTTGTGGTGTTTGCATTGTTTGCCTTGGGGGAAAGCGGGGCGGCGAGCCTCCACAGGAGCTGGGAGGGTCCCCATTCCCAAGGGTCTTTGGTTCATTAAGGGGAGGGGGTTTTAGGCAGTACCAGACCATATTCACGCCACAGGAGCCTATTAAACTGAAATGAATTGAGATGAAGTGGGAGAAGATGAGGAGCAGGAGGGGAGGGCGCAGGCATCTGGCGCCCTGACTCCACACCCCCAATGCAACACAATTAACCGCGGCGGCCTCCTGTAGGGGCGGGAGGGGCGAGCGTTAATCACAAGCTGCCTGCTAATTGATTAATTGGCTCCTGGATTAAACAAGACACCGACAGGCTCGCGCCTTTTTCTCCTTCCAGAGTCCAGGCGGTCCCCGGGGGCGGAAGAGGTGCGGGCTCTCACAGCTGCTCGGATGGCCATGGTTTATGGAGGTCGAACAAGCAGAGAGGAGTGTACTCTGGGTTAATGCAGAATCAGACACATCCGTAGGGTTGCAATGGCTCACGTTCCCGGTGACAACGGTGCCACCGACAATAAATCCTGACTTTCTAGCCAACAGAACGCTGCATGATAGGAATTTTCAGAGATACTTGCGTTTAAAGTTAAACTACAAGTCCCAGAATGCAATGTGCTGTTGGCTAAAAAGCCAGAAGTGACATACGTTCCTACACACGGGGCGGGGCCAGTGGGCAGCTAAGGGGGAGGCGCAGAGGTCTGAAGTTGCTCATTCAGATGTAAGCTGTTGTTGCGAACTACTTTTTTCTTTTGCTTAAACAGTCCATAAGAAGGTATTTTTCAGTTCTCTCTTTCATGTGCTTCTCCCCACCAAACTCCTTCCCTGAGCTCCATGTTGCTTTCTAGCTCGTGTGCTTCTCCCCCCACTGCCCTGGGTTTCTCTTCCTCGTGTGCTGCTTTCCCTCCTCACAAAAGAAAGCTTTCCCTATTGGCCATTCTTCCGTTGCCCGCTTGCATGAGGTTTTTAAAAAAAGATTCCAGTTTTGCAGGCCCCTCTGCTTTAAAATAACAACCACTTTCACTCTATTTCTTTCTTTTTATTTATTTATTATTTACCGATCTGTCTCGGATTGGTAAATAAAAAAAATGGAGCAGTGCGTAATAACGCAGGCATATGCACCTCCAAAATTATGGGGCCCCTGAGGCCGTGTCATCGCACCTTCTTTTTTACTTTTGGCTGTGCTGCACAGCATTACAAATTGGTCCCTAATGGCAAACTCTATTGGCATCGCCAATGCTTGTTTGATAATGGGGAAGCCCTCGCCAACTTTCAGACGCTCTTCCTCAGCATTGTGAGGAATACAAAGCACAGTCTGTGCGTCGTATGTGTCATTTTTTAACTCACCATCCAGACTGCCCAGCAGCTGAGGGCGCGGTTGAATGTAAAGTATAATATTTAAAAAGAGGCGAAGACGGGGAACCTTCGGTACCCCACATCAATGTTGCATCATTTCAGCTAAATCTCACCTGACTGTAACTCTGGTTTTCCAGTCTGACAAGAAAGACCCCATCCATTGCAGAGAGGTTCCTGATATCCCCGCCACCCAAGCCAACCTGTCCAGCGTGGCATGATCAAGGGGGGCCAAAGCCGCCGAGAGGCCCCGGGACATCAACAGGGCTGATCCAGTGAGCAGCAAAGCTGTGTCTGTTCCTGGACTGTTTGTCTCCGGAACAGAATCCAACTCTATGACCCCAAACTGCATTGTGGCTCTTCCTCTAGGGCCGTCCACAGCCAAGGGATGTTGGGACTATAATGTTTAGGGTCTTATAGTCCATCAAAACCGCTCTTTGTTAAGAGAAGGGATATCCATGATCCTTTTAAATTAGCTGAGATCACTTCCTGTTCTGGTATCACACACACATGGCTGCACACATAGGTGCGCACACACATGGCTGCATACACATAGGTGTCCAAACACAGGTGCGCACACACATGGTTTTACAGTGGACTCTGTACATTGATTTTTGGTGTCTGAGGCCTGTGAGCCTTTCTGCTCGGTAGCCTCTCGGGTACAAGCCCTAGCTTGCATCCGCAGCTACACATGTTCAGTGACTGGGTTACATTGTGTTGCACATGGTCTGTGAGTGATGTTTCCCTCTATGTCTGTTGCAATGTTGGGCTTATGGTATGTACCAGAATATCAAAACTATAATATTACCTGACAAAAATATTGTGATGAAGTATTGTTTATGAAACTATCACCCCATGGGAGTCAATCACTGAAACTCTAAATCTGTGTGACAATATCTTTCCAAGTGATCTTTAGGACACAATGGGCCGAATGTATCAATATTAGTAATAGCGATGACCTAATTACGATTTAATGTGAATCCCAATTAGGTAATCGCTATTCTAATGTAGGAAACTCATCGAGTTTCATTTAGCGATTCCTAGGGGGTCTCATATCGACCTACCTCATGAATATTCAAAAGGGAGGTCGCACATTGAGAGCTATTAGGAATCGCTAAAATCACAGGGATGGAGGCCTGCTGGAGTCAGCCGACCACCATGTCTGCGATTGCTTTTAAATAAAGCAATAATTTTCCTTAAAGCAAAACGGGTTGCGTTTAAAAAAATGAAATGAAAAGTTTTCTTTTAATGCGAATGTTTAGCGACCGCATTTCAGTTGCTAAACTTTCTTGCATACAACTGTGTTTCGGTATTAGGAAGGGATACCCTAAACACGCCTCTTCCTAATACCGAATCGGTATGTATTCGCCTTTTCAAATCGCAATTTGGGTATGATACATACCAAAATGCATTTTTCGGGTCGCAAACGGCTGATTCTGCGAATCGGGCTGTTTGCAATTGGAAAAATGCTTGATACATTCAGCCCAATATTTTTGTCAGACAATAATTTTGCGAACAATTTTCTGATACACAGTCATTTGACGAAGCGAATAAAACTGCGCAGGTGGCGGAGTCAGCTGTAGTGTAAGCTTCATTTGTAGGCAGGGCTCCTACCCTCTTTCAAACAGCTCACTGGCACGGCGTAGGAACCATGGGGACAGGAGGGAGCTATATCACCCCAAGATTCTGGAGTGGGGGTGCGCAGGGGACAGTTGCAGATAAAACATGCTGCACACCGCCTGTCTCCTTGAAGTGCTGGAACCTGAGAAGCAAACTTTGTCATGACTATGGGTCTTCTTTGTTTTGTTAATTATTTAATTGTGGTCGTTGAGGTGTTCAACCGCTCCTAAAATCGTTTTGTTTGTCAAGCCAGTTGAGCCAGAAACATAAGAAAAGGCAGGAAATGCTATTTTATGTTAATGTTACTGCTGGCTTGGCTGACTTGAGGAAAAGAACAATTTTAAGGCGGGCTGGTCCTCAACTTTGGCTTGGTTGAGCAGCAACCACAATTAAATAATTAACAACAAAGAGGTGGTCTCAAGGTCCCCACAGAGTTTTCTCATTAGGGTACAGCTTTTCAAGAAGACGCTGGTGAAATGCAGCATGATTTCAGATCGTTGCCATGTCTGATCTTCAGTTTCTGTGGACACATCACAAACAGAAAAACACACTCTCAAATATTATGACTATATATATATATATATATATATATATATATATATATATAGTCAGAATATATATATATATGTATGTAAAGGAAGCTGGGAACTCTGGGTAGTTCCCAAATTTTGGTGGAGGACAGGTTCTGTATAGAGCACCCTACAACACCAGCGCACTATGAATCTGCTCACCTTAAATGTCTGTTTTTCTAGCTGAGTTTTAAAGCATAGGATTAGCTCAGTGCCATCCACGCCAAGCTAGAAAGGGACAAAGCCTTTTGCCATTTATACAGCAAAATCTTTTAGCATAAGATTAGCAAGTGCTATCCATGCCGAGCTGTAAAATGACAAAAGCCTTTCACCACTCGAGTGACAGTATTACAGCTTTGGATTGGTAAAATACTATCCAAACCAACCTGGAATGAATAAAAGCAACCCCTGACACGTGTTTCGCTCCCGTTAGAGCTCTTCAGAGAGGCATAGCTTTGTCCAGACACAAGGGAGCACCCAGTATAAGTCAAGGCAATACAGTGCTGTGATTTCAGAAGATGCCTTTCTTGTGGGCTCTATAGATAAGAGTGGGCTTTGCGATCAAGAGGGTATATGTGCCCTCTGACAAGCCCCATATGTTACCCCTGTTCTGGCAATGCTCAATGTCCCCTATGGCTCTCTCAGTGCAGCCACCGCAAGGTCTTCAAGAGCAGCACGTTGGCAAGATGGATGAGGTCCTGGGACATTGATTTGTCACAAAAGAATATCTTAATGAGGATTCCATTTTCTGGAACTAATTTGAGGCCATGATCAAAAAGATGTCAAAAGACAAAATGTTATTAGCTCCAGTGGGACAATCTTAAAGAGGAAGATACTTTGGAGCTCGTAGCGCATTCAGACCAGCATTCCAGGCTAGAGTGGCAGTAGCGGGGGCTACTTAATGGTGGTGGGGGGGGCGGGTCGCGTGGGGGGGATGAAAAAAAAATCACGTACCTGTCAGCCGCCGCCTCTCGGCCCTCTTCGCCCGATTCCAGGAGTCCAGGGGCAGGAACAGGATCCACACATGCTTCCAGGCTCCCCTAATCAATCATGACGCTGCTGATAGCAGCGTTGTGATTGGCCTGAGTGCCGTGGTTCCGCGCTCAGAGAGAGACTGGGAGCCTGGGCATGTTCTCCACCCAGGCTGTCAACACAGCCTGGTGGAGAACATGCTAAGTGCGCATGACTGTTTGGCCGGCTGAAGACGGCCAGCCAAACCGTCATGCACACTTACGAGAGTGCCACCACTCCTCCCCCTGCTCCTCTGACACAGCCCTGCCCCGTCCCGCCCCTAACCAGCTGAGCAAGGACGGAAAAATAAAATGATAATAAAAATGCATTATTATCATTTTATTTTTCCTTTTTCTCCTGCTCACAGAGCAGTGGGGCTGTGCTCCTCTGCCTTAGCGGAGGAGCCGCCGCTGTAGAGTGGGGAATCCGCCCAGGCTGGGGTGTCCCTACCTCTGAGAAAGCCTGTTTGCAGCAGTCCAGTAGCACAAATCAGGGACAGACATTTCCTAAATCTTGACTATTCCTGTTCAATGGCTCTTCTTCTCTTAGGAGGGGGACTACATTTTTTTCTGAATGTATGGAAGAGGTTTGTACAGGACAAGTGGGTATTGCAGATAATCCAGGAAGGACATTAGATACAATTTCAATCAGTACCCCAAGATTTTTTGTGTGACGCGTCTTCCAAACAATTCAGAAAAAAGATATGCTGTGGAAAATGGAATTCAAAATCTGCTGGAGAAAAGAGTAATTGTTCTAGTTCCGTATCAGGGAGGAAAAGGAACATATTAAATCCTGTTTTTGGTGAAGAAACCAAGGTGAGTTTACAGACCTGTACTGGATCTAAACACAGTGACTCATTCATTCTACACCCAAAATTCAAAATGTCAACTCTCCAGTTAATTCTGCCATTCATTAATAATGAGATTCATTAGACCCTTTAAGATGCTCACCCTCATGTGTCGATGCACCCAGCGTCGCAGAGATCCCTTCGATCCTGTGGACAGCAAAACCATTATCAGTTTCAAGCACTTCCCTTTGTTTTGTCTTCCTCACCTGGGTTTTCACTATGGCGTTCGCCCCGATGAAGGGACTTATTCATTCTAAGGGATTACAATAGTTCCCATACTCAGATAACTGGCTTCTCTCTTCCTCTTGTTTTCCAAGGGCACAACTACATGTTGAGGAAGTTGCCAGACTGGTACAACAGCAGGGACTGCTGCTCAACTGCGCCACATCTCATCTGACTCCTTCAGGAACTGCAGTTCATAGGGGGCCTTTTTAGGTCTCGCCTAGGCAGCGCGCATGCGCTGCACTAGGAGTGACCTTTAGAAATCGGTCAGCTCTTTCCACGCACTCGTGCTTGTGCTGGCATCCACCTTGCGGGAGCGAGCAGCGGCACGCGTGCTAATTAAAAACAAATGGCCGGCGCACCACTGCTCGCTCCCGCAGCCAGCACAAGCACGAGTGCTTGAAAACAGCTGCTGCTTGTTAATTAGTGCAGCGCACCACTCGCGTTTTTTTTTGGGTGCCGGGTGCGGCATGTGACCAGCGCTTGTTGTTTTTGAAAGTAGGCACGCATGCAGTCAGCAACATACAAAGAGCACATTTATTTTCTTATCAAGACGCCATTTGCATTGTACTGCTCCTCTCTACTCACATGAACCCAGATCTCTCTGACATTATTGGCATATCGCTCACAGCAATCCCCCCTCTTTGCTTGGGGCAGTTCTTCGAGGCCCCCTACCTTCCTTTTCAAACGACCGATCAAAACCTGCACACGTTTCTTCAAAATCCTTGCTTTTCTGTGCTTGATACTCTGAGCATTATGCGAGATCCCTACCTGTGCTCTCTTGCAATGTGCTACTTTGTAAAGCAGGCTTGTTTTATGGGTTCCGAAAATCAATGAAGACATCTTTAACAAAAATAAACCCCCACCTGTAAAGTAGTTCCGTTGGTTAATGCTTCTGTGGCAGAAGCGTGTCTGCAACTTGAAACCTTGCATCTCCACTTTTTCAGAGGTCACTAAACTGAGAAATATTGGGTAGGCTACATCTCTGTACTTTACACCACTACAAAGACTCTACTGTTGCTGGGCTGATGCGTGGAAAGCATTTGTTGTTCCAAAGCCTGAGTCACAAAACCGAAAGGCATTGAGAATGCAAATGAGAATGCAAATGAGCAAGGCCCAGTGTACTAAAGGCACCATGGGAGTCATAACCGCCAAAATACCTTTTGGGGATCAATTCTAATTGCAAAGAGGAGGGGCATGAAAGGGATGTCCCCCTATCTTATTGTGGGGTCTCAATGTTATGTACCGATGCGCTGTGCCTACAACTGTCATCACAAATCAGCGACAAGTGGCAGGTTACCACCCCCTAGCTTGTGACGATTACCCATTCACAAAGTGAAATCACCCGGTGTTCCAGCTCCCAGTTTGTGAATGATGGCTGGGGATCGAGGGGGAGCCGGGGGGGGAGCAGACACTGGTCTGGGTGTAAAATGCCTCCTGCTTCATACATTTTAATGAGGCTTTATGCGTTGTGCGCTGCTGCGAATGTACATCTTGCAATGCAACTGATCGGTAAATCCTTTGTATCATAAAATGAAGGTCAGGCTTCAAACCAGCTGGGGGGAAAACATCACTGACTGCTTTATGACCTATTGTTTATACATCAGGCCCCAGAAGAGCAGACATTTATGGATATCAATACATTTTGATTCAACAATATGGTGTATAGTGAAAAGGGAGTACAAAGTATCATTAACACCAAAGAGTATGTGGTCTTGCTGAAGTTCTGCATACTTTTAGAAAGCTGGATTTAATATATTTTTAGTTTAGAAGGTTTGGTTGCGTTAATGGGAAACAGAATCTGTAGAATGGTGTGGGCAATCTGCTAATGTCTATGGTAGATAGAAATCTGGCTTTGATTTGTCTTCAGAAATTATGTTTTCGCTTATCACGCCTGTGTATTCCCGATGGTTCATTCCGGAGACCTCACAATTGAGAAATACTTGCCCCTCGTACTGTTTTTTTCTCCATTTAACAGCAGAATTATCACTACCAAATATATATTGTAGCATTCACCAAACTGCACACCCGTATGACTCTGTCCCTGATATGTCCTCATCCTCTTTAATGAACTTTTGTTCCTTGCTCTGAATAATATTTGAACAAGTACCTGGCCAGATGTTTACAGCTTCACAGATCCTCACATATTGCCCGGGCTGGGCTTTGCTTATCACTCATTCTCTGTAACCTGCCCTACTCAAAGCTGATTTATTCTGTAACATTACCTTTCATTACCTCTCGGATATTCTTACTTACATGACATTTCTGATTATATCCGTACGTTAACAAGCCTCCCACACATAATCCAGTGCACCCATGACATACTGCGCATTTCCTATATCTAAAGAGATACACTATAGCAACCACTGCACAGTGCATGAGGAGGCCTTCCAGTCGTAAAGCACTCCAAGACCCTCATTCTGGGCAGAAAGATGAGTTACCACCATAAAAGCGCCACAAGGCTGTTTACCATACCATATGTAATAATACTGAGCGTATTTTCAGGGAAACATTCCACAACATCATTCTGGCAAGACTTGGTGCCAGGGCAAAGGCCTGGTATTATTAAACAAGCATTGGCATAGCCAATAGGTCTCGCCTTTGGGACCTTATAAGTGTTTAGCCATGCAACAGTTGATGTTGTTGCACCAAGGATATTGTGCTGCATAAATAAATACTTATAAGGCCCCAAAGGCGAGATCTATTGGCTATGCCAATGCTTGTTAAGATGGAGTTTGGAAAGTGTTTCTTCCCCAGCCAAGAGTTCAGACACTAAAATCAGAATTAACAATCTTTCTTTCAGGACAGGCTTCTTCAGCCAGAGATTGGTTGAGGGTTCAAGGTCTCATGTCCTCTACAGTTCTGACCCTCCCATGGGGCAGGTTACCTATGTATCGACTGGTCAATCACCTATTGACGCACTAAAGACAAGCATCTGAGGGTTAGGATCAGGAGGTCTTGGTGGACTCAGGGATTCATCCTGCCATGCAGTGGTGGGTGGAGAAAGAAAGTCTAGTGATAGGGTCCCCATTTAGATCGCTTCCAACAGGGCGATAACAACAGATGCCAGCAGTTTGGGTTGGGGTGCAGTTATGGAGCACACTTTGGTGCAGGGCAGTGGTGAGCTCCGAAGGCAGAAGCACCGTCCAACTGGAGACAATTAAAGGCAGGTAAGTTAGTCCTGCAAAGCTTTGTCCCTCAGGTCCCTCAGCACAAAGTTCAGGTGAGAGCAGACAACAGAGTTGTCATGAGCTACATCAGCCACCGAGGAAGCTAATGGGTACAGAGAGATCTTTTTGCATTGTTAGGGAATACCCTGCTTCCCAGTTTTTGCCCAGTTGTACCCTCCCGGGAGGCATGGAGGATAGGCACAGCGTCTTGCACAGGGCCAAGTTCACTGCTGTATGCTTTCCTTCCGTATCCCATGACAGAGGGAGTCTTACAGACAATAAGGGAGGCCTGTGGTTTCCATTACTTCTTCAGCCATGAATGTTAATTGGCCAAAATTCCAGGGGTAGCGGAAGTGACCTCATCCCAATGTGCAGCTGCTGATGACATCACAGGAAGTGACATCAAATGACCTTTTGATGCTGATATTAGAGAAAGTGTTGACACATGACCTTTTACATACTGGCATTGAGGTAGTGACACCACTGAATTCAGAATACCCACAATAAACAAAAGGGTAAACATTATATTCAGGACTAATAAATATTGCACAGGTTTCTAAAGCAGTTACAAATCTATTTTTGTGTCACACATATGTATTAATTTGCGTAGTGTCACAATATGCTATGGGTGCAGCCATTATATGCCAGCAGTGCTGCCTTGATATGTAAGGTTTGTAGCAGACATCTTTCTAAATACATCCGGCATGGATGCATCCCCACACGCCTATGCACAGACCCACATGCCAAGAGACAGCTGAAAATGCCCACGCCCAGCCAGGGGCCTAACCCATCACCCAGTGCCCAGACACAGCCTTCAGTTCTTTCACACAGTCTCAAAGGAATAGCTTAACCATTATTTCAAGCATCCATCACACACCAAGTATCAGTCGCATGGACAGCAGCAGAACAGGGACAATCAGCTGAATGGCTGACCACAAGTCAGTCTGATGCAGCTATGTCCTGCCAGGTGGTTCCTAGGATTTGTTTTCTTCTCTCTTCTCCTGGGGGGAGAGGTCCTGGAAAAGCCCAATCAAAGCTCAGAAGCAGCAGAGCAAGTGAAAGGAACTCTGCTGCTGTTGGCACCCCTGAAATTAAATGAGGCTTTTGTAATAAACCTGCAGGAAATCAACATTTTAATTAATTTGAGTGTGCATTACACGCACTTCAGAACGACAGAAAGAAAACTAAGCTCACGTCAGCTGGTTTTCCTCCAGTACATGCCACTGCCTTTGCGATGAGAGTGCCAGGGTTCGCAAGGGGCAAGCTAGGAGTCGCTTCTTCGAACCCGTGGTGACCCTTAAATGACGTCCATGTCTTCAGCTAGAAACCCTTCCCCATTGGTCGAACCCACTGGATCATTATCTACGAAAGACCCCACAGTTGCCTTTAGTAGTTCTATATTGCCTGCAATTTGGGTCAAAATTGGAATCAAAGGGTTGCTCTCCAGAGGTAGCATGATTGATACAACAGCCTAGACGACCATCTAATTTGAGGTCGTACTCTTGACATTAATACAATTCTTCGAGAAATGACGTTGTAAAAGAGGGTCGTCTGGATTGTCTATTGATATGGTTAAGGTCCTTGACATTGTAAAAGATGGATTTGATGTGGGTTTTACTATTTCCACCTTGTGTGCTCCATGGATGGCTGTAAGGGCATTCTGAGTCCTGCATTTGAAACTTTGTTCCTTTAGGTTTCAAGGCTATTGAGAAGTTTATTACTGGACCTGTTCTTCATAACTGGTCAGGTTTGGGAATTGCCTTTGGTTTTGCAAGCATTGCAGGAATCACCTTTTGAGCTGTTAGGTCAAGTTGATTTAAAGTTTCTTACTTATAAGGATATTTTTTTGATTACCATTTCCTCAGCCAGGTGAGATGGGGACTTAGTAGTTCTCTTGTGTTCAGAACTATTTTTAAGGTTTTTTTTTTGAACAGGTGGTTCTTCTGCCACATCTCCAATTTGTTCCTAAATTTCCATCAACCTTTCATTGTTCTGTGGATTTGATTTGGCTTTCCTTCTCCAGGTATTGTTGAGGAGTAAGCATTGCACACTTTGGAAGTCAAAGGGCCTTGCCAGGCGATTTGTCTAGAACTGAATCATTTCGGACAGTTGGTTCTTTCTTTGATACTTTTGGCTCAGCAAGTCAAGGATTAAAACTCTCAGGTGCTTCCTTAAGTAGGGGGTTAAAACTGGCCATCATTCCAGCATATGAGGCACAATGAGAATCACTGCCAAGTGTGATCCAAGAGATGTCAAGAAGAGGTATTGCAGCTTCCTGGAATTGAAGGGTGCATCATTGCTAGAAATATGCAATGCAGCATACTGGTCACCCCCTCATACTTTTATGAATCATTACAGACTGTTAATGGGGGAAATGTGTCATATGCTTTCAGCTCTTGTGTGTTAAGTTCAGTAGAAAATCATTGAGTTGAATCAACATTGTAATTCGCCTATATCTTTAATACATTTGGAGCATCCTATTTCTTTTCTCTTCCTTTAAAAAGCCAATGTTTTGCTTGGGAATAATCTCATAGGGCAAGTACTGTGCCGGGGAAGATGGGTGATGAGGTAATGGCTGGTTAACTGCTGGTAATCTTCATTACTCCGAGTCCCAGGCTTCCCGGTCGCATCCAGGTTTCCCATCCCACCCATCCTGTTTGGGCTATCGGCTTCAGGTTTTAATAGGCTGGAAACACAGGATATGAGCTCAGCATTCTTCCTGTTTTATGTCAAATGACAGGACGGGGAGTGTGGCCATGTTGAAGGGATGAGAAATGTGATGGTTTTAGCTTGATGACTATTCTGGTGGGAGGAGCCTTTGTTCATAGGGTAAGAACTGTGAGGTGGAAGCCTAGGACTCGGAGTAATGAAGATTAGCGGTGAGTAACCGGCCATCTCCACTCTAGCAGAGAAGGAGAAGGGCTGTGTGAGGCTTGGATGTGCTTTTTAATCTACCCTTTGCTGACACTGCAGTTTCATCCTGGTAGAGATGTGCTGCAGTCCTGCCTCGGGTGGGCGGACACTGTAGTAACAACGTCAGCATCAAAGTATTATGGCTGGTTCGTGGATGGTAATTAAATTCTGCAGATCTGTGGGTATCAATTCTTGGGGCATGAACAGAGATAGAATGAACCGAGGACTGAATTTAGATGGCTCCGTGAAGTGGGGCAAAAAACACTAAAGTGAATCAGCTAGTGAGTTATTTAGACATCATAACAGGTCACTTTTTAAGACCAACTCGGGCATCACATTGGATGTCTTTCCTTTTTTCTTCTGCAGTTGTTCAATGTTTTATGTTTGATGAGTGTCTCTGTATTGAGGTCACCGCTTCCTATTTTTATGTGAAGGGCAACACTTTCTCTGAATGCAGACGTTCTATTTTGAGCAGGTGTAATTGCTTGGAGTTCCTGTGCAGTATCCCTCTGGCATTTTCAGTGTGCATGGATGTCTGTCTGAGGTACCCAATGTTGCTGCAGAGTTTGTGACTGCTGACAAGAGCTGGATAGAAGGTGCCAGTGCGGTGATATGTGGACAAGTGCAGGACGCGGTTGTAAGGCTGCACCCTCACCTGGATGCTTGAGGGAGATTATTTTATCCTGTTCTCTGCTCTCTGATTAGGGATAAAGTCATGTATTTTAAGTGTGGCCTCTTGTTGTGGTGTATAGGGACAGGCTCTGCAGACGTACCCACTATGGTGATATAAGGACCAATGCATATGGAGGGTATGTCTGCGGTCTGCCCTGTAAGCTTTTTATGATGTACCTCTGCAGTGATAAAAGGGCCAGTGCAGGAATAGAGCATATGGGTGCAGCCTGCCCTGCATACCTTTGATGATCCAAAAATACCAAGAGCAGTGGGGAGTCAAAATTGAAATATAAACACACAGTGCGCTATGAATATATAGTTCATATAGTATCTTTGTGTTCAATATAGTGTCTTTGTATTCAGAAGAGAAATACACACATCAGACATAAATTCAGTTTGGTTACAATCATAGTAACCAGTTTGGTTACAATCATAGTATTCAGTATTGCTACAATCATAGTAATCAGTATGGTTGCAATCATAGTAATCAGTATGGTTGCAATCATAGTAATCAGTATTGCTACAATCATAGTAATCAGTATGGTTGCAATCATAGTAATCAGTATTGCTACAATCATAGTAATCAGTATGGTTGCAATCATAGTAATCAGTTTGGTTACAATCATAGTAATCAGTTTGGTTACAATCATAGTAATCAGTATGGTTGCAATCATAGTAATCAGTATTGCTACAATCATAGTAATCAGTATGGTTGCAATCATAGTAATCAGTATTGCTACAATCATAGTAATCAGTATGGTTGCAATCATAGTAATCAGTATGGTTACAATCATAGTATTCAGTTTGGTTACAATCATAGTAATCAGTATGGTTACAATCATAGTAATCAGTATGGTTGCAATCATAGTAATCAGTCTGTTTACAATCATAGTATTCAGTCTGTTTACAATCATAGTATTCAGTTTGCTTTCAATCATAGTATTCAGTCTGGTTACAATCATAGTATTCAGTCTGTTTACAATCATAGTATTCAGTCTGGTTACAATCATAGTATTCAGTTTGGTTACAATCATAGTATTCAGTATGGTTACAATCATAGTATTCAGTTTGCTTTCAATCATAGTATTCAGTTTGGTTACAATCATAGTATTCAGTATGGTTACAATCATAGTAATCAGTATGGTTACAATCATAGTAATCAGTATGGTTGCAATCATAGGAATCAGTATGGTTACAATCATAGTAATCAGTATTGCTACAATCATAGTAATCAGTATGGTTGCAATCATAGTAATCAGTATTGCTACAATCATAGTAATCAGTATGGTTACAATCATAGTATTCAGTATGGTTACAATCATAGTATTCAGTTTGCTTTCAAACATAGTATTCAGTTTGGTTACAATCTTAGTAATCAGTATGGTTACAATCATAGTAATCAGTATGGTTGCAATCATAGTAATCAGTATTGGTACAATCATAGTAATCAGTATGGTTGCAATCACAGTAATCAGTATGGTTGCAATCATAGTAATCAGTATTGCTACAATCTTAGTAATCAGTATGGTTGCAATCATAGTAATCTGTATTGCTACAATCATAGTAATCAGTATGGTTGCAATCATAGTAATCAGTATGGTTACAATCATAGTATTCAGTTTGGTTACAATCATAGTAATCAGTATGGTTACAATCATAGTAATCAGTATGGTTGCAATCATAGTAATCAGTATTGCTACAATCATAGTAATCAGTATGGTTGCAATCATAGTAATCAGTTTGGTTACAATCATAGTAATCAGTATGGTTGCAATCATAGTAATCAGTATTGCTACAATCATAGTAATCAGTATGGTTGCAATCATAGTAATCAGTATTGCTACAATCATAGTAATCAGTATGGTTGCAATCATAGTAATCAGTATGGTTGCAATCATAGTATTCAGTTTGGTTACAATCATAGTAATCAGTATGGTTACAATCATAGTAATCAGTATGGTTGCAATCATAGTAATCAGTCTGTTTACAATCATAGTATTCAGTCTGTTTACAATCATAGTATTCAGTCTGGTTACAATCATAGTATTCAGTTTGGTTACAATCATAGTATTCAGTATGGTTACAATCATAGTATTCAGTTTGCTTTCAATCATAGTATTCAGTTTGGTTACAATCATAGTATTCAGTATGGTTACAATCATAGTAATCAGTATGGCTACAATCATAGTAATCAGTATGGTTGCAATCATAGTAATCAGTATGGTTACAATCATAGTAATCAGTATGGTTACAATCATAGTAATCAGTATGGCTACAATCATAGTATTCAGTCTGTTTACAATCATAGTATTTAGTCTGGTTACAATCATAGTAATCAGTATGGTTACAATCATAGTAATCAGTATGGCTACAATCATAGTAATCAGTATGGCTACAATCATAGTAATCAGTATGGCTACAATCATAGTAATCAGTATGGCTACAATCATAGTAATCAGTATGGTTACAATCATAGTATTCAGTATGTTTACAATCATAGTATTCAGTATGGTTACAATCATAGTAATCAGTATGGCTACAATCATAGTAATCAGTATGGTTACAATCATAGTATTCAGTTTGGTTACAATCATAGTAATCAGTATGGTTACAATCATAGTATTCAGTTTGCTTACAATCATAGTATTCAGTCTGCTTTCAATCATAGTATTCAGTATGGTTACAATCATAGTATTCAGTCTGTTTACAATCATATTATTCAGTTTGGTTACAATCATAGTATTCAGTTTGGTTACAATCATAGTATTCAGTTTGGTTACAATCATAGTAATCAGTATGGTTACAATCATAGTATTCAGTTTGCTTTCAATCATAGTATTCAGTTTGGTTACCATCATAGTATTCAGTATGGTTACAATCATAGTATTCAGTCTGTTTACAATCATAGTATTCAGTTTGGTTACTATCATAGTATTCAGTATGGTTACAATCATAGTAATCAGTATGGTTACAATCATAGTAATCAGTATGGTTACAATCATAGTATTCAGTTTGGTTACAATCATAGTATTCAGTTTTGTTACAATCATAGTAATCAGTATGGTTACAATCATAGGGGGTCATTAGGATAGCGGGCGGATAGCCACCGCCCGTATGGCGGTAGCGATCCGCCCGCTATTTCCCACCGCCCGCCTCACATTTCCCCACCGCCAAATTAGTATGGTGGTGGGGACCCAGGCGGACGGCAAGACCGTCCACCGGTTTACCGCCGGTCGACCAGTCGACCGGGCGGAAAAGGGGCTGGATATGGTGGCAGTGTCTGCTAGACACCGCCATCCATATTAGAATGGGCAGCGGTGCAGGGCTTTCCATGGCGGAGACCCCGCCATGGAAAGCCAGGCGGAGTTTGCTTTCGGGGGCCCATTGCGGGCCCCCAGGGTATTGGGGGTGGGGTGCACATGGGGGTACCTATAGTACCCCCTGCATTGTCATGGACATGGTGGCAGGCACCTCGCGGTGCCTGTCACCTTGTGCATGACGATGCACACAGTGATGCCTCCAGCATTGTAGGCGGGCGGTGCTGTGAGCACCGCCCGCCACAATGCTGGGAATGGAGGATGCCACCGCCACGGTGGCGGTGGCATCATAATACGCACAGCGGGACTGCCGCACCTCTTGCGGGCGGTCCCTTTTTCCGTTGCGATGGCGGGCGGACTGTGTCCGCCCGCCATCGTAATGACCCCCATAGTATTCAGTCTGTTTACAATCATAGTATTCAGTTTGGTTACAATCATAGTATTCAGTTTGTTTACAATCATAGTAATCAGTATGGTTACAATCATAGTATTCAGTTTGCTTTCAATCATAGTATTCAGTTTGGTTACCATCATAGTATTCAGTATGGTTACAATCATAGTATTCAGTCTGTTTACAATCATAGTATTCAGTTTGGTTACAATCATAGTATTCAGTATGGTTACAATCATAGTAATCAGTATGGTTACAATCATAGTAATCAGTCTGGTTACAATCATAGTATTCAGTATGGTTACAATGATAGTATTCAGTATGGTTACAATCATAGTATTCAGTCTGGTTACAATCATAGTAATCAGTATGGTTACAATCATAGTAATCAGTCTGGTTACAATCATAGTATTCAGTATGGTTACAATCATAGTATTCAGTATGGTTGCAATCATAGTAATCAGTTTGGTTGCAATCATAGTAATCAGTATGGTTGCAATCATAGTAATCAGTATGGTTGCAATCATAGTAATCAGTATGGTTGCAATCATAGTAATCAGTATGGTTGCAATCATAGTATTCAGTCTGTTTGCAATCATAGTATTCAGTCTGTTTGCAATCATAGTATTCAATCTGTTTACAATCATAGTATTCAGTTTGGTTACAATCATAGTATTCAGTCTGTTTACAATCATAGTATTCAGTTTGGTTACAATCATAGTATTCAGTCTGGTTACAATCATAGTAATAAGTATGGTTACAATCATAGTATTCATTCTGGTTACAATCATAGTATTCAGTTTGCTTTCAATCATAGTATTCAGTTTGGTTACAATCATAGTAATCAGTATGGTTACAATCATAGTAATCAGTATGGTTGCAATCATAGTATTCAGTCTGTTTGCAATCATAGTATTCAGTCTGTTTGCAATCATAGTATTCAGTCTGTTTACAATCATAGTATTCAGTCTGGTTACAATCATAGTATTCAGTTTGCTTTCAATCATAGTATTCAGTTTGGTTACAATCATAGTAATCAGTTTGGTTACAATCATAGTATTCAGTTTGGTTACAATCATAGTAATCAGTGTGGTTACAATCATAGTAATTAGTCTGGTTACACTCATAGTATTCAGTCTAGTTACAATCATAGTATTCAGTTTGGTTACAATCATAGTAATCAGTATGGTTACAATCATAGTAATTAGTCTGGTTACACTCATAGTATTCAGTCTGGTTACAATCATAGTATTCAGTTTGCTTTCAATCATAGTATTCAGTCTGGTTACAATCATAGTATTCAGTTTGGTTACAATCATAGTATTCAGTCTGTTTACAATCATAGTAATCAGTATGGTTACAATCATAGTATTCAGTATGGTTACAATCATAGTATTCAGTATGGTTGCAATCATAGTATTCAGTCTGTTTGCAATCATAGTATTCAGTCTGATTACAATCATAGTATTCAGTCTGGTTACAATCATAGTAATCAGTATGGCTACAATCATGGTAATCAGTATGGTTGCAATTATAGTAATCAGCATGGTTGCAATCATAGTAATCAGTATGGCTACAATCATAGTAATCAGTATGGTTGCAATCATAGTAATCAGTATGGCTACAATCGTAGTAATCAGTATTGTTACAATCATAGTAATCAGTCTAGTTGCAATCATAGTAATCAGTATGGTTACAATCATAGTATTCAGTTTGGTTACAATCATAGTAATCAGTATTGCTACAATCATAGTAATCAGTATGGTTGCAATCATAGTAATCAGTTTGGTTACAATCATAGTAATCAGTATGGTTACAATCATAGTAATCAGTATGGTTACAATCATAGTAATCAGTATGGCTACAATCATAGTAATCAGTATGGTTACAATCATAGTAATCAGTATGGCTACAATCATAGTAATCAGTATGGTTGCAATCATAGTAATTAGTCTGGTTACAATCATAGTAATCAGTATGGTTACAATCATAGTAATCAGTATGGTTACAATCATAGTATTCAGTTTGGTTACAATCATAGTAATCAGTATGGTTGCAATCATAGTAATCAGTATTGCTACAATCATAGTAATCAGTATGGTTACAATCATAGTATTCAGTTTGGTTACAATCATAGTAATCAGTATGGTTACAATCATAGTAATCAGTATGGTTACAATCATAGTAATCAGTATGGCTACAATCATAATAATCAGTATGGTTACAATCATAGTAATCAGTATGGCTACAATCATAGTAATCAGTATGGTTACAATCATAGTAATCAGTATGGCTACAATCATAGTAATCAGTATGGTTACAATTATAGTATTCAGTTTGGTTACAATCATAGTAATCTCCTGTTGAGACACACTGAACAAGAACAAGCAGTGAATTTGCCAACACATGTTTCGCGGAAGTACCCATCCGCTTCTTCAGGGGTAAGAACAGGGAAAAGAAACATAATATATACATCAGAATAAATGTAAGGCTCATAATATCTCACAGCGATCTTGCTGACCTTGTTAGTAAATTGCTTCCCTCGCAGCACAGCTTCATCTGATAGCTGTTGCCCCCTAACCCTTCTACGTCCTGTGTTTGAGGCCCCTGATCTCTGGTGGTCCAGTGGGGAGCATCTCTGCTCTGCTGCTGCTTTCTGCCCTCTGTTTTTCTGCTTTCTGCCTTTTTGCTCCTCTGCTCTTTTTTCACTTTCCTTTTCATCTATCTTTTGCCTTCTTTCACTTTCTCCTATTTCTCCTCTTTTGCGCCTTTTTTTCCCTTTCAGTGTCCTTGCCGTTGCTCGTCCCCCTGGCCCGCCCCCCTCCAGTGCCGTTTTCCTGCTTCCCCCCTCCCAGCTGTCCAGCCCTCCACAAACACTACTTAATGGTGGCCGCTGGCCCGCCGAAGGCACTCCAAAGGCAAGCCAGTCTGTGCCCTTCCTGGACCATCCATCGCTACGCCTCCATCACCCTCCACGCCCTCAACACCGGACGTTCCACCTCCTGTCACCTCGCATCGCCGAAGAACACCCAAGGCCCGTTCACCTGCCGCAACTGTAACTGCACCTTCACCAGCCTCCACACACCAGACCCACCATCCACACAACCCTCAAGAACCGGACCCAAGCACCTCAGATGCATCCTACTCAACACCCATTCCCTCAAAATACACGCCATGGAGCTCTGGGACCTGCTCGATTCTGACATTGTCTTCTTTACAGAAACCTGGATGAACCCCACCTCAGCCCAGGACAACTCTACTGCCATCCCCAACAGCTACAAAATCATCCACAAGGACTGCGTCAACCAACCAGGAGGAGGCATCGCCATCATACACAAAAACACGCTCTGCCTCCACTTCCAGATCCAGACCAACCTGAATGCCACCATCCGTGGCACCCTCGTCTACAGACCTCCCAGACCCCGCCACCCTTCAGCAAAGCCTTCATCGCTCACCACAATCTCGCCACAACGGACCACATCCCCCTCAGCAACCTCAATTTCCACCTGGACAACCTCGACGACCACAACACCTCATCCCTACTGGAGAACCTCGCCACCATCGGTCTCAAACAACTGGTCAAAACACCAATCCAATCAGCAGAACACACGCTCTACCCCTTCTTCTCCGCAAGCAACAACATCTCCATCAGCCACACCTCCAAGCCACACTGGACCGACCACCACTGTGTCCACTTCTCCTTCACCAAACCCACTGTACGCCACCACGCCCACCACAATCCTCACCAAAGCTAGACCAAGGTCATTGATGACCAGCTCACCACCTCCCTCAGCAAAACCCCACCACTGACATCCAGGGACGCCAACACCTCAGCACACAACCTCTAACACTGGATCTCCGACTGCACCAACACACTGGCTCCCCTCAGGAAACCCTCAAGCAAGCAGCCCTCCAAGTGTCCAGGCACACCTGCAGACTGCTCAAAAAATGATGGAGGAGCAGCAAGGTCATTGCAGACCATGCAGCCTTCAAATTACAGTCACTGCACACCACCCCCTCATCAGAACAACAAAGAAAGCTTCCATCCAGAAACGAATCAATGCCAACGCACACAACAGCAAAGAACTCTTCACTGTGGTCAAAGGATTCACCAAACCCAGCTCAGAGACAACAGACATCCCCCCCCTCAAGACCTCTGCGACAACCTCACCACCTTCTTCCACCGCAAGATCAAGGAGATCTACGACAGCTTAGCAACCCAGGAAATAGTCACCACACCCAATGGCTCCAGACTCCAGCAGACTTTGCCCAACTGGAACACCCTCACCTCAAACAACACCCTCAGGATCATGAAGAGCATCCACTCCAGAGCCCCCTCGGGTCCCTGCCTTTACCACATCTTCAACAGAACCAGCACCTCCATCACACCCGAACTCTGCCGCAACTGCTCCATTGAGTCCGCCACCTTCCCGGAAGCATGCAAAGATCAACCCCCTGCTGGCTAAACCCTCTGTGGACCCGATGGACCTCAAGAACTACAGACCTATCTCTCTGCTCCCCATCCCAGCAGAAGTCATTGCGAAAGCCATCAACGCCCAGTTCTCAGAGTTCATTGAAATGAACTACATCCTGGACCTCTCCCAATCGGGCTTCAGAAGCAACCAAAACACCGAGATTGCTCTCCTTGTGGCTACAGACGACATCTGCACCCTCCTCGACCAAGGCAAAACTGCTGCCCTCATCCTCCTGGACCTCCTAGCCACCTTCGACACCATCTCCCACCACACCCTCTGTGCCAGACTCCACAACGCCGGCATCTGCGACAAAGCCCGAGAAATGGTCCGTTCTTTCCTCACTGGCCGAACACAGAGAGTCAGACTCCCACAGTTCAACTCAGAACCCACAGAGATCAGCTGCACAGTGCCTCAGGGATCCTCCCTGAGCCCCACCCTCTTCAACATCTACATCACCCCGCTTCCAGCATCGTCTAAAGCCATGGACTCAACATAATCTCCTATGCCAACGACACCCAGCTGATTCTCTCCCTCACAGACGAACCAACAGCCGCCAAGAGCAACTTCCACAATGGGATGAAGGCCGTCGCCACCTTGATAAAGGACATCTGCCTAAAGCTTAACTCAGACAAGACCGAAGTCCTCATCCTGGGCTCCACCCCCTCTGCCTTGGATGACTCCTGATGGCCCACATGCTTGGAACCCCCCACACCCACGGACTACGCACGATACCTGGGCATCATCCTGGAATCCTCTCTCTCAATGAACCACCAAATCAACGCCGCTTCGTACTCCTGCTTCCAAACACTCTGCCTGCTTTGTAAGATCTTCAAGTGGATCCCCACCGAGTCCAGGAAAAAAGTCACCCATGCGCTTGTCAGCAGCAGACTCGACTACAGCAATGCACTGCACGCCTGCACCACCAGGAAACTTAAAATAGAAACTGCAGAACATCCAGAACACCTCCGCCAGACTCATCCTGAACATCCCACGCCACAGCCACATTCCGGCCACCTGAGAGACCTTCACTGGCTACCTATCAACAGAAGAATTACCTTCAAGCTCCTCACGCACACTTACAAAGCCCACCACAATGCCAGACCTGAATACCTCAACCACCAGCTCTCCTTCTACGCTCCCACCAGAAATCTCCACTCCGCCCAACTGGCCCTAGCCACCATTCCATGGATCCGCATGACCACGGCTGGAGGAAGATCCTTCTCCTACCTCGCTGTGAAGACCTGGATCTCCCTGCCTCTGCACCTCAGGTAATCATTATCGCTGCTGTAATTCAGGAAGGACCTCAAGATCTGACTCTTGGACTGAACCGCAGACCCCCCCCCACTCAGTGCCTTGAGACCCTCACGGGTGAGTAGTCGCGCTTTACAAGTAGCCTGATTGACTGATTGATTGACATTTGCTACAGGACAAAGTAGTGTGAAGGGAAGGCAAAAACATGAAGACAGAATCTCGAGACACTATTTTGCGACTCTAAAGGAGCTTATGAGTTGGATCGGAGTGGTCTGTCTCAGACTCATGGAGTAAATTGGAATAGAAAATGTTGTCTAGCCGGACCATGAAAGGCTAAAGGATACATGCCTTAAAAATTCAAATGTTTAATGAAAAAGGAGAAGCAAAAACGGGAAAGAACCAGAACAGTGCCACCACTAGGACAGTATAAGTGAAAGCGCGAAGCAGAGAAAAAAGGAACTGGGTGCTGAGCAGAGCGAACAGTCCTTCCACAGGTAAGTAAAAATACCGCATGAGCCTAGTAAGAGAACCTAAGGTGTCACATTACCATGCGCAAAATTCACTAACTCATATACTCCAACCATGAACTAAAATGAGTGAAATTTCTTTGGGGGCTTATCATCTCTTAAAGACCTGAAAAAACATAACATCACACATGATCCATTTTGTTATCAAAACCCGACTCCTCTTACCTAATCATTCAAAAGCTCACATCAAGGCAAAAACTTCAGCTGCAATAGACCCAATGTCCAAAAGGACCCACTAACTATAGCGACGTCCAGCATGGTAGAAGAAGAAGGGAAATATACCAACTAACTTCCAAGCATACCTTCTGTTACCAAAATAAATCCATCAAGTCTACAATAACCCAAAAACAAAACAGTACCGTTAATATTGGAGAAAAGCATGTGAAAGAGCGACTCCTCTCATCTCAACTTTAGTGGTTCTTCATTGCGTAATGTTTGAAACAATTGAAAAATACACAGCTCGACAGTGCTCACCAACCTGCAATGTGCAGGGAATGCAACACCAAAACAAATGCCTTGTTAAGTGCAACAAAATACGAATTGTAGTAAGCGTACAAATTTCTTGCAAATAATCTGATATAAAACTGCAAATAAGTGAAAAAAAAAAAAAAAACAATGTATCGCACAGGATAAAATTCGGAGAACAGCACAAGATAGCTTGTTCTCCACAACATACACTTACTCAGGGTCGGACTGGCCGTAGCGGGCACCGGGCATTTTCCCGGTGGGCAGGAAGGGTGGGGCACAATTTTGGAGCAGTGGGGTCCGTTTTTGTTACTGGCGGCTGGTTTTGCAGCAGTGCTGCAATATCGGCCCCCTGTACTAAAAGCAGCAGCAGTGTTTCCCACCAGCACCCCCCACCCTCTACCAGGGGCAGTTTGCGTTCCCAGTCCGGCCGTGCACTTACTTGCAATGTTATAACAGTGTTTCTGCTCAAACCTCCTCACCAAACGAATGATATGTACTAGGAATAAAGGTCACCTATATATAACCACACCACTTATACTTAATTGATTGCAGCTGCTTCAACACACAGGGGATACATCAAACAAAGAATTCATAAAGGCCAAACCTCACCAAGATGAAAGCAACTTCATAAGATCATATAGAGTCGCGAAATAGTGTCTTGAGATTCTGTCTTCATGTTTTTGCATTCCCTTCACACTACTTTGTCCCATAGCAAAATGCGATATTATGAACCTTACATTTATTCTTGTGTATATTTTTTGTTTCTTTTTCTTGGCCTTAGCCATGAAGAAGCAGATTTATATTTCTGCGAAACAAGTGTTGGCAACTTCAGTGCTTGATCTTGTTAAGTTTGTCTCAACAGGAGATTGCTATGATTGTAACCAAACTGAATTTCTCTCTGAAGTGTGCATTCTCTTCTAAATACAAAGATATGATATTGAATACAAATATACTACATGAACTATATATTCATGGCATGGTGTACCGTGTGTTTGTATTTCAATTTTGACTCCCCACTACTCTTGTTCTTTTCAGATTTATTTTTTGTCAGCAGGATAACTGAGATTAGTGGGTGAGTGTGCAGGGCCTTTACTCAGTTTATCCAGGCAGTTTTCCTTGCATGCCTTTGATGACGTCCCTGTGATGTGAGCACCAGTGCGGGAAGGGAGTGTATGGCTGCAGCCTGCCCTGCCCGCCTTTGATCACATCGCTGTGCGGTGATGGAAGCACCAGTGCGGGAATGGACCAGATCGGGAGGCCGCTCCTTCTCCTTCCTCGCGGCCAAGGCATGGAACGCCCTTCCGCTCCACCTCAGACAGACAACATCGCTCCCCATCTTCGCAAGAAACCTCAAGACCTGGCTTTTCGACAGACCCCCTCCTTGATGGAATGAAACCTGCACCCCCCCCACCCCTAGCGCCTTGAGACCCTTACGGGTGAGTAGTCGCGCTTCAACAAACCCCTGATTGATTGATTTGATGACATTACTGTGCGGTGAAAGAAGCACCAGTGCTGGAATGGAGCATATCGCTGCAGCCTGCCCTGCATGCCTTTGATGACGTCCCTGTGTGGTGATGGAAGCACAAGTGCGGGAATGGAGCGTATGGCTGCAGCCTGCCTTGCATGCTTTTGATGACGTCCCTGTGCAGTGTTGGTAGAACCAGTGCGGGAATGGAGCGTATGGCTGCAGCCTGCCCTGCATAATAAATTCGTAACAATACAAGTGAGTGAGGCACAGGCCTGTGACCTCACTACATAAACAACAAGGGAAGAAGTGGACAACATATACACTTTAACAACAGGTTCAGGCAGGGCTATTGATTTGTTAAATGTATACGCAATGGGACCAACAAATCATATTAGTGCACCTTTACACAACAGTAAACACTTCAAAGTAGTGTATAAGGTGTTTTATGTGTCGACGACGTTTCGATCCATACATTAAATACACGGATCATCATCAGGACTAAAACATAAGCTAGCCTGAAAATAGTGCCGGTATCAAGGGAAGCCGTGCGCCGCATACATCAAGCCGCACACGCAGAGCTGGGTCCTTACATGCATCAGCTCCCATTGAGGAATTCGCGAGCGGATCCCGCATCTTAAGGACCGCCGCGCATACTTGGCAACACATTGCCTGTATCCTTCAGCCCGACGCACGGCTTCCCCTGATACCGGAATTCTCGAGCGGATCCCGTAACTTAAGGACCGCTGCGTTTAACTGGCAACACGTTGCCTGTATCTTTCAGCCCGGCGCACGGCTTCCCTTGATACCGGCACTTGTATTGTTACGAATGTATTCATTACATTGCTTTGTTATTAAATATTGGGCCTCTGTCCGGCTGGACATGTCACTTACCGATATAGTACTGATTGGGTCTATATTTTTATTCAATGTTTTGCAACTGTAGAATTCCTAGGGACCACTGCACGCCTTTGACGACATCGCTGTGCGGTGATGGAAGCACCAGTGCGGGAATGGAGCTTATGGCTGCAGCCGTCCCTGTATGCCTTTGATGACGTCACTGTGCGGTGATGGAAGCACCAGTGCGGGAATGGAGCATAAGGCTGCAGCCTACCCTGCATGCCTTTGATGACGTCCCTGTGTGGTGATGTAAGCACCAGTCCAGGAATGGAGCGTAGGGCTGCAGCCTGCCCTGCATGCCTTATATGAAGTCCATGTGCGGTGATGTAAGCACCAGTGCGGGAATGGAGCATATGTCTGCAGCTGTCCCTGTATGCCTTTGATGACGTCGCTGTGCGGTGATGTAAGCACCAGTGCGGGAATGGAGCGTATGGTTGCAGCCTGCCCTGTATGCCTTAGATGACGTTGCTGTGCGGTGATGGAAGCACCAGTGCGGGAATGGAGCGTATGGCTGCAGCCGTCCTTGTATGCTTTTGATGACGTCCCTGTGCAGTGTTGGTAGCACCAGTGCGGGAATGGAGCGTATGGCTGCAGCCGTCCCTGTAGGCCTTTGATGACGTCGCTGTGCGGTGAGCGAAGCACCAGTGCGGGAATGGAGCGTATGGCTGCAGCCGTCCTTGTATGCTTTTGATGACGTCCCTGTGCAGTGTTGGTAGCACCAGTGCAGGAATGGAGTGTATGGCTGCAGCCTGCCTTGCATGCTTTTGATGACGTCCCTGTGCAGTGTTGGTAGCACCAGTGCGGGAAAAGAGCTTATGGCTGCAGCCGCCCCTGTATGCCTTTGATGACGTCCCTGTGCGGTGTTGGAAGCACCAGTGCGGGAATGGAGCTTATGGCTGCAGCCGCCCCTGTATGCCTTTGATGACGTCGTTGTGCGGTGATGGAAGCACCAGTGCGGGAATGGAGCGTATGGCTGCAGCCGTCCTTGTATGCCTTTGATGACGTCCCTGTGCGGTGATGGAAGCACCAGTGCGGGAATGGAGCATATGGCTGCAGCCGTCCTTGTATGCCTTTGATGACGTCCCTGTGCAGTGATGGAAGCACCAGTGCGGGAATGGAACGTATGGCTGCAGCCGTCCTTGTATGCCTTAGATGACGTCGCTGTGCGGTGATGGAAGCACCAGTGCGGGAATGGAGCATATGGCTGCAGCCGTCCTTGTATGCCTTTGATGACGTCCCTGTGCAGTGATGGAAGCACCAGTGCGGGAATGCCTGCATGCCTTTGATGATCTCCCTGTTTGGTTATCTAAGCAGTCTGCCCTGCGTGCATGGCACATGTGAATTGGAAAACAACAACTTAATATAAGTGGCAGCAACTCGAAGCAGCCCTGCTATTCTAAATATAAGCACCAGGCGTATGAAGGCCTGGTACTTACCAGGAGCCTTGCTGTGCTGTGCGTGTCGCACTTCACCACTAAAGTAAAGTGCAGCCATAAATTCAATACAGAACTGAAGCCTGGTTGTTGCCAGGGCAGGGGTACAGGACAGTGAATGGTACCTCAGGCTGCTCTCTTTATGTGTTTTAAGCCTGAGTAAAATAACTTTCAGGCGTAAAACACGTGCAAAATCTTGTCTGCACAGGGATCAGAATGACAAGTTTTGTGGAAATTACCACATCTCTGCAATTTTATAAGCAGAAAATGCTCAGACGATGCTGGTACATGCAGATTTTGGTGCACACAATACCATAATCTGCATGTTATGCCCAATTTCAAGGGTAAAACTTATAAAGGATTAGACTTGGGAATTCATTATCACACCTGTTAAATTCTGGTTCTAGTGGGTTTGGATGGTAAAAGGTGCGATGATAATCACGTGCTCCATGGGCTACTTGTAGTGTGCGCCTTAGTGTCTGGGCCTTACAGTCTGGGCCTTAGAGTCTGGGCCTTAGAGTCTGGGCCTTAGAGTCTGGGCCTTAGAGTACGGCCCTTAGAGTCTGGGCCTTAGAGTACAGACCTTAGAGTCCGGGCCTCAGAGTCTGAGCCTTAGAGTCTGGGCCTTAGAGTACAGGCCTTGAATTCTGGGCCTTAGAGTCCGGGCCCTAGAGTCCGGACCTCAGAGTCTGAGCCTTAGAGTCTGGGCCTTAGAGTACGGCCCCTAGAGACCGGGCCTCAGAGTCTGACCTTAGAGTCTGGGCCTTAGAGTCTGGGCCTTAGAGTCTGGGCCTTAGAGTCTGGCCTTAGAGTACGGCGCTTAGAGTCTGTGCCTTAGAGTCCGGGCCTCAGACTCTGGGCCTTAGAGTCTGGGCCATAGAGTCTGGGCCATAGAGTCTGACCTTAGAGTCTGGGCCATAGAGTCTGACCTTAGAGTCTGGGCCTTAGAGTCTGAGCCTTAGAGTACGGGCCTTAGAGTCTGGGCTCTAGAGTCCGGGCCTCAGAGTCTGACCTTAGAGTCTGGGCCTTAGAGTCTGAGCCTTAGAGTACGAGCCTTAGAGTCTGGGCTCTAGAGTCCGGGCCTCAGAGTCTGGCCTTAGAGTCTGGGCCTTAGAGTCTGAGCCTTAGAGTCCGGGCCTCAGAGTCTGGGCCTTAGAGTCTGGCCTTAGAGTCTGGGCCTTAGAGTCTGGGCCTTAGAGTACGGGCCTTAGAGTCTGACCTTAGAGTCTGGGCCTCAGAGTCCGGGCCTTAGGGTCTGAGCCTTAGAGTCTGGGCCTTAGAGTCTGGGCCTTAGAGTACAGACCTTAGAGTCCGGGCCCTAGAGTGCGGGCCTCAGAGTCTGAGCCTTAGAGTCTGGGCCTTAAAGTACAGGCCTTAGAGTCTGGGACTTAGAGTACAGACCTTAGAGTCCGGGCCCTAGAGTCCGGGCCTCAGAGTCTGAGCCTTTGAGTCTGGGCCTTAGAGTCTGGGCCTTAGAGTACGGGCCTTAGAGTCTGGGCCTTAGAGTACAGACCTTAGAGTCCGGGCCTCAGAGTCTGAGCCTTAGAGTCTGAGCCTTAGAGTCTGGGCCTTAGAGTCTGGGCCTTAGAGGCTGGCCTTAGAGTCTGGGCCTTAGAGTCTGGGCCCTAGAGTCTGGGCCCTAGTGTCCGGGCCTAGAGTCTGGGCCTTAGAGTCTGGGCCCTAGAGTCCGGGCTTAGAGTCTGGGCCTTAGAGTCTGGGCCTAAGAGTCTGAACCTAAGGGTCTGAGCCCAAGAGTCCGGGCCTCAGAGTCTGTGCCTTAGAGTCTGTGCCTTAGAGTCTGGGCCTTAGAGTCTGGGCCTTAGAGTCTGGTCTTAGAGTCTGGGCCTTAGAGTACGTTCCTTAGAGTCTGGGCCTCAGAGTCCGGGCCTCAGAGTCCGGGCCTCAGAGTCTGGGCCTTAGAGTCTGGGCCTTAGAGTCTGGGCCTTAGAGTCTGGGCCTCAGAGTCTGGGCCTTAGAGTCTGGGCCTTAGAGTACGGGCCTTAGAGTACAGACCTTAGAGTACAGACCTTAGAGTCCGGGCCCTAGAGTCCGGGCCTTAGGGTCCGGACCTCAGAGTCTGAGCCTTAGAGTCCGGGTCCTAGAGTCCGGGCCTCAGAGTCCGGGCCTTAGAGTCCGGGCCTTAGAGTCTGGGCCTTAGAGTTTGAGCCTTAGAGTCCGGGCCTCAGAGTCTGTGCCTTAGAGTCTGGGCCTTAGAGTCTGGGCCTTAGAGTCTGAGCCCTAGAGTCCGGGCCTCAGAGTCCCGGCCTTAGAGTCTGGGCCTTAGAGTCTGGCCTTAGAGGAGTCTGGGCCTTAGAGTCTGGGCCTTAGAGTACGGGCCTTAGAGTCTGGGCCTTAGAGTACAGACCTTAGAGTCCGGGCCTCAGAGTCCAAGCCTTAGAGTCTGAGCCTTGGAGTCTGAGCCTTGGAGTCTGGGCCTTAGAGTCTGGGCCTTAGAGTCTGGCCTTAGAGTCTGGGCCTTAGAGTCTGGGCCCTAGAGACTGGGCCCTAGAGTCTGGACCTTAGAGTCTGGGCCCTAGAGTCCGGGCCTTAGAGTCTGGGCCTTAGAGTCTGGGCCTAAGAGTCTGAGCCTAAGGGTCTGAGCCCAAGAGTCCGGGCCTCAGAGTCTGTGCCTTAGAGTCTGTGCCTTAGAGTCTGGGCCTTAGAGTCTGGGCCTTAGAGTTTGGCCTTAGAGTCTGGGCCTTAGAGTACGTTCCTTGGAGTACGTCTGAGCCTTAGAGTCTGGGCCTTAGAATCTGGGCCTTAGAGTCTGGGCCTTAGAGTCTGGACCTAAGAGTTTGAGCCTTAGAGTCTGATCCCTAGAGTCTGGGCCTTAGAGTACGGGCCTTAGAGTCTAGGCCTTAGAGTACAGACCTTAGAGTCTGGGCCCTAGAGTCCGGGCCTTAGAGTCTGGACCTCAGGGTCTGGGCCTCAGAGTCTGAGCCTTAGAGTCCGGGTCCTAGAGTCCGGGCCTCAGAGTCCGGGCCTTAGAGTCTGGGCCTTAGAGTTTGAGCCTTAGAGTCTGAGCCCTAGAGTCCGGGCCTCAGAGTCTGTGCCTTGGAGTCTGTGCCTTAGAGTCTGGGCCTTAGAGTCTGGGCCTTAGAGTCTGAGCCCTAGAGTCCGGGCCTCAGAGTCTGTGCCTTAGAGTCTGGGCCTTAGAGTCTGAGCCCTAGAGTCCCGGCCTCAGAGTCCCGGCCTTAGAGTCTGGGCCTTAGAGTCTGGCCTTAGAGGAGTCTGGCCTTAGAGTATGGGCCTTAGAGTCTGGCCTTAGAGTCAGCCGGGCCTTAGGGTCTGGGCCTTAGAGTACAGACCTTAGAGTCCGGGCCCTAGAGTCCAGGCCTCAGAGTCCGGGCCTCAGAGTCCGGGCCTTAGAGTCTGGGCCTTAGAGTTTGAGCCTTAGAGTCTGAGCACTAGAGTCCGGGCCTCAGAGTCTGTGCCTTAGAGTCTGTGCCTTAGAGTCTGGGCCTTAGAGTCTGGGCCTTAGAGTCTGAGCCCTAGAGTCCGGGCCTCAGAGTCCCGGCCTTGGAGTCTGGGCCTTAGAGTCTGGCCTTAGAGGAGTCTGGGCCTTAGAGTCTGGGCCTTAGAGTCTGAGCCTTAGAGTCTGGGCCTTAGAGTCTGGGCCTTAGAGTCTGGACCTAAGAGTTTGAGCCTTAGAGTCTGATCCCTAGAGTCTGGGCCTCAGAGTCTGAGCCTTAGAGTCTGTGCCTTAGAGTCTGGCCTTAGAGTCTGGGCCTTAGAGTACGGGCCTTAGAGTCAGGGCCTTAGAGTCTGGCCTTAGAGTATGGGCCTTAGAGTCTGGCCTTAGAGTCAGCCGGGCCTTAGAGTACAGACCTTAGAGTCCGGGCCCTAGAGTCCGGGCCTCAGAGTCCGGGCCTCAGAGTCTGGGCCCTAGAGTCCGGGTCTCAGAGTCTGGGCCTTAGAGTCCGGACCCTAGAGTCCGGGCCTCAGAGTCTGGGCCTTAGAGTCTGGGCCTTAGAGTCTGAGCCTTAGAGTCTGGGCTTTAGAGTCTGGGCCTTAGAGTCTGGCCTTAGAGTCGTCCGGGCCTTAGAGTACGGGCCTCAGAGTCTGAGCCTTAGAGTCTAAGCCTTAGAGTCTGAGCCTTAGAGTCTGGGCCTTAGAGTACAGACCTTTGAGTACGGGCCTTTGAGTACGGGCCTCTGATTCCGGGCCCTAGAGACCGGGTCTCAGAGTCTGGGCCTTAGAGTCCTGGCCCTAGAGTCCGGGCCTCAGAGTCTGGGCCTTAGAGTCTGGGCCTCAGAGTCTGAGCCTTAGAGTCTGGCATTAGAGTACGGGCCTTAGGGTCGTCCGGGCCTTAGAGTCTGGGCCTTAGAGTCTGGGCCTTAGAGTACAGACCTTTGAGTCCGGGCCTCTGAGTCCGGCCCTAGAGTCCGGGCCTCAGAGTCTGGGCCTTAGAGTCTGGGCCTCAGAGTCTGAGCCTTAGAGTCTGGCCTTAGAGTACAGGCCTTAGAGTCGTCCGGGCCTTAGAGTCTGGGCCTTAGAGTACAGACCTTTGAGTCCGGGCCTCTGAGTCCGGGCCCTAGAGACCGGGTCTCAGAGTCTGGGCCTCAGAGTCCAGGCCCTAGAGTCCAGGCCCTAGAGTCCGGGCCTTAGAGTCCGGGCCTTAGAGTCTGGGCCTTAGAGTCTGAGCCTTAGAGTCTGGCCTTACAGTACGGGCCTTAGAGTCGTCCGGGCCTTAGAGTCTGGGCCTTAGAGTACAGACCTTTGAGTCCGGGCCTCTGAGTCCGGGCCTTAGAGTCCGGGCCTTAGGGTCTGAGCCTTAGAGTCTGGTCCTATCTATCCTGCAGGCAGGAAATCTTTGCACATGCATTGAATGAATGTTCCATTCTCTTCTTCCCTTTCTGAGACCTCTCCTCATCCAGACAGAAGGGGGGAGTTTATATAAAGCCTGAGAGGGATCTTATGTACAAGTATCTCTAGGAGGATGTCATGCCGCTGGAGGCTGCCCAGAGTAGAGAAAATATGTCTTTTAGTGACACAGACGAAGCCAACTTGTCCTTCACCATTTACGAACCCTTTGCAAGGCGGACATCTTCCATCCAGGAAGGCAAGGATGGCATTTTCAGGGAATTGAGGGGTCTTAAAAAATATCCATGCTTAGATTTAAGTTTAGATCAAATGCTTTACAAGGATCCTAAGGATCTCTGTTGACGGTGAAATGGTGGGAAGATCTGCCCTCAGATCTCCAAAATGCCTTCCGACTGCTCCTGTTTAAGGATTTGTTGAAAACCCTCCTGTTTTATGTCTTGAGAACATTTTGTGGCCTGCGTTCAACTTTTGCTGCATATAGCACCTGGGCACATGTGGGGTTTGGTACCCGGTAGATGCAAATTGATTGATCCAGTAGATCACTCCTTGCCACCCAATCCAAATGCTCCCTCCTGGGCAGATGATGATCTATCTGTTTGCAACCACGTGGTCTACTCCGGCTCGTGCCTGGGACTGTGAGCTAACACCAATGCAGTGCACACTGCAGGGTCTCCGCAAGGACTTCCCTATTGAGCTGTGAGATCTGCCTTGGTGATGGAGATGGAAAGAAGGATTAAACTCTCACAGAGTCCTCATTCTTGACTTGTAATTCATGTATTGCAGCAGCTCATTTGCACCTCAAGGAGTGGTTTACTGGTCTTGGAAGGAATGTGGTAGCTTTAAAGAACTGCTCCAGGGGCTGGTTTGGCCTCTAAGCAGCTGTAAGAGAAGGTACTCAAGATGCTCAAGGAGAGAAAGCAAGCACACACCGTGCAAGGACAAGAAAGAGAACTGGCTCATCTTTCAGGGTTGTATCCATTCAGTAAACTCCCTGCACAGCAGCGTCCTCAAGAGGCCAAGAGAAGACATGTAAGAGTCAGTCCTTGAACAGCAGGTCCAGAAGGGACAGTCTCTTTCTTCAAAGGAAAGAGCGGTGCCCCCACCAATGCACAGGGCTGCCACTCGGTGGACATCCGCCATCCTTCTAGAATGTATATGAGGCTGTGCATGGAGGGCATCGCAAACGGATACAACGGGGGCTCTTGACGCCACAACACCTATTCAGGTGGTCCAAGGCTGTAGAAAATGAAATATTATTAGCAGATTAATAGAGTACATATCCATAGAAAATCACAAGTTTAAGTTTTAAAATGCTCTGCAAATGCGAAGGAATTTGAAATAGGAAACTAAGCATGCAGTTGGCATCTTCATCTGATTCACGGGAGCAGTGCAAGGGCAGCAAACAGAATCTAGTAGGGACGATTGGTAGCCTCAAGTGAAGCATTACCGGCATGCACACACAAAACAAAAACCATGCACTGGGTGCAAAAAAAACACAAAGTGGTATGAAAGAGTCTAGCATCCTGCTTCATACTTGGGAAATAAAACTACATTTTGAAAGGCTCCAATCTTCCCCTTAAAATTAAAACATTGATTTTCACATATTTTTGATTGTGAATTAATTAAAAGATTTCATAATTTATGTATTTGTTTGATGTATACGTGTTTCTGTATTCTTGTATATTAACTTGAGGTTCATATGGTAGAAATTGCTCAGGAGGGGCCCCCGCTTCCAGTAATGATGCTGCGGGGATCCACAGAAGCCAAAAGGTTAAGAACCGCTGGGATACCACATCAAGGTCACTTCCATTCCACCAAATGGAAGCTTTGCTGGATGCTCTGCAGGGCTTGCCAGGGAAGGGTACAGTGATTTCTGTTTTCCTGGGGCACAGAAGGAGTGGGGTTTGCTCAGGCACACTCCTTGTTCAGAGGGTGTCGGCAGGTTTGCATCTACTGCTGGGCGTCAAGCGAATTAACAGATCTGCAAGGTCGGTTTGGGTTAAGAGCGAGGCTCTGCAAAACATAACCCAGTTTATAGTTCTGGGGGAATTCTTGCTTCCCTGAATTTGATGGATCTGCATTTCCATATTCCCATCGAAGAAAGGTTCCTGAGTTTGCCATCAGCAGCTTCAATTCTTGTTTCGTCCACTCGGCCTGAAGTTAGCTCCCTAAAGATTGCACCGCCCCTTCGTTCAACTCTTTATAATCTCGGATGGTCCAGAGTTTCTTACCTGGTTGACTTTCTGTCAGTGCTTCCACCCAACAGGAAGCCAGGAAAGCACTAGGTTTACTAGAAACTGCAGCGCTACGAGTTACTGGTAAATGCTGGCAAATTCCAGGCGACAGGAGCTGGTTGTTCACCTCAGAGGGCAAGTGTATCCTTCATGGTCAAGCAGAGATATCTGCTGATTAAGTTTCTTCATTCACTAGAAGCATCTTCAAAGAAATGGCTGCCATTGCAGGGGTGCGTTGTGGCATGAAAATGACGATTCTCCAATTTTTATGCAGTGAGAATCTTGATTTCATTAAAGACAACGGAGGCTAGCACTATGCATTATCTTTTATTGTTGCCCCAACCCATGTCCATTGTTATGCCATGGTCCATGAGCAACTAGGAACTCGCAAATCTACTCTCTGTTTGATGGCTAGACATGAGTAGTTCATTGACGCCTCTACCCAGCGTCCATCCTTGGGTCATCATTACCACAAAAGCAGCGGTCTCATTTGGGGAGTAATCTTGGATCTGGGCTGGTACTCTCAGAGAAGCAAGTGATGCCGGTTTGAAGGATCAGCAAATTGTGCCCATGCCCTCCGGCAAGTTTCACAGGAGATCGTCTTAAAGTTGATCCACATTAGAACCAATGATGTGGAACTTGAGCCTATGTCAATCAGAGGGGGGAGCATCTATTTGCGTCGTCAACAGCTCTGGCCTGTGAGATGGGGCTCTGGTGGAAGTCTATCCTCTCTGCCTGATGGTATCTGACATGAAGGGGACGGACATCATACAGACAGACCGAGAGACTGGCATGGGTTAGATCTTCCTGCCTGACCCAGGCGGTGGTGCTAGAATTGATAAGGGCATCCGATCCATGCTTCTTGTCTGGGAGACGGATCCGCCTCACAAGGTAGGACATCCCTAGTGCTCCATGTGATAGGCCGTGCAGGGCACACTCCTAAGAAAGGACCATGCTGTGGAGAGGAGGGATGGCAGTAATGACACTCAGCTTTCTCCCTGAGGAAGGGATTCACAGTTGGGAATCACCACATGTAATGAGTTCTGAGGAGGCTCCGCTTGCATCCGAAGGTACAAATTCTCACTTGAGACGCCTCACGTTTAAAGTTTTTATTTCCTGTTTGTTAAATCTTTGCCTGTCAATTGAGAAATGTTTTTTTACTTAGAACTTTTGAGTGTCATGAAGTTTGATGAGCCTCGACCTGAATTCGGAAGGTTAACAAGCATTTTATTCCACCAGTGGAAGTGGACAAAGTTCGTGATTTTTGAACTTCATAAAGTTTAAAACTTTTTTTCTGAATATGTCTCCAGCGAAAAATTTCCCATTAATTTCTAGGAAAATTATCTTGCAAAAGATACATTTGTGAGATTTAATTTCTGCAAAAAAGCACTGAAAAATACATCTGCACAATTGCAATTTTCAGTTTTCACTTCTGCAAATGTTTTTTGTGAATCGTTTTCAACACATTGAAAAAGATCACAAACGTTATCACTTAACATCACAAACTGTTATTTTTGTGTCTCTAATATTAATGGTGCAGTTCAGTTAGCTGAAAATAACTTTGGTATTTGATATATACATTAGAAATGACTGAGCTAAAGTTTAGGAACATTTACAAAGTTAATGTATGTGAGAACTGGGATATTCATGTGAAAGAAGGTAGTAATAGCTTTTATTGTTACGTTTTTAGTTAATGTTCTTGTTTTCCATTGCAGTTTTATGGGCATTTACAATATATGTAGAGTTGGACTTACAAGGTGTGTGGTTGTAGGTCATGAATTACAAGTGAAGTGTGAAAATTGCCTTTAGTTCCCAACTAAGTGGTGTGGATTCATGTATTGATGGTGTGGATTCTTGTGTGCAAAGATGGGGAAGGGGTGTCCCTTTTTCAAGGTATGTTGCATTGTGTTACCAACATGTGCTTATGGGGCACAAGGGGTTTGGTTTGCAAACTGGGGGGGTTTGCCGCTGTTGTGAAATTAGGGAATAGTAGCACTATGTCACATGAGGAGGCATGGGGGAGTACCCCGTGGTGTGTGAAATTGGAGAAGAGTAGTACCCTGTCACATGAGAGGGATGGGGGGAGTACCCCGTGGTGTGTGAAATTGGGGAAGAGTAGTACCCTATCACATGAGAGGGATGGGGGAGTACCCCGTGGTGTGTGAAATTGGGGAAGAGTAGTACCCTATCACATGAGAGGGATGGGGGAGTACCCCGTGGTGTGTGAAATTGGGGAAGAGTAGTACCCTGTCACATGAGAGGGATGGGGGAGTACCCCGTGGTGTGTGAAATTGGGGAAGAGTAGTAACCTGTCACATGAGAGGGATGGGGGAGTACCCCGTGGAGTGTGAAATTGGAGAAGAGTAGTACCCTGTCACATGAGGAGGCATGGGGGAGTACCCCGTGGAGTGTGAAATTGGAGAAGAGTAGTACCCTGTCACATGAGGAGGCATGGGGGAGTACCCCGTGGAGTGTGAAATTGGGGAAGAGTAGTACCCTGTCACATGAGGAGGCATGGGGGAGTACCCCGTGGAGTGTGAAATTGGGAAAGAGTAGTACCCTGTCACATGAGAGGGATGGGGGAGTACCCCGTGGTGTGTGAAATTGGGAAAGAGTAGTACCCTGTCACATGAGAGGGATGGGGGAGTACCCCGTGGAGTGTGAAATTGGGGAAGAGTAGTACCCTGTCACATGAGAGGGATGGGGGAGTACCCCGTGGTGTGTGAAATTGGGGAAGAGTAGTACCCTGTCACATGAGAGGGATGGGGGAGTACCCCGTGGTGTGTGAAATTGGGGTAGAGTAGTACCCTGTCACATGAGAGGGATGGGGGAGTACCCCGTGGAGTGTGAAATTGGAGAAAAGTAGTACCCTGTCACATGAGAGGGATGGGGGAGTACCCCGTGGAGTGTGAAATTGGGGAAGAGTAGTACCCTGGAACATGAGGAGGCATGGGGGAGTACCCCGTGGAGTGTGAAATTGGAGAACAGTAGTACCCTGTCACATGAGGAGGCATGGGGGAGTACCCCGTGGAGTGTGAAATTGGGGAAGAGTAGTACCCTGTCACATGAGGAGGCATGGGGGAGTACCCCGTGTAGTGTGAAATTGGGGAAGAGTAGTACCCTGTCACATGAGGAGGCATGGGGGAGTACCCCGTGGAGTGTGAAATTGGGGAAGAGTAGTACCCTGTCACATGAGAGGGATGGGGTAGTACCCCGTGGTGTGTGAAATTGGAGAAGAGTAGTACCCTGTCACATGAGCGGGATGGGGAGTACCCCGTGGTGTGTGAAATTGGGGAAGAGTAGTACCCTGTCACATGAGAGGGATGGGGGAGTACCCTGTGGTGTGTGAAATTGGGGAAGAGTAGTACCCTGTCACATGAGAGGGATGGGGGGAGTACCCCGTGGTGTGTGAAATTGGGGAAGAGTAGAACCCTGTCACATGAGAGGGATGGGGGAGTACCCCGTGGTGTGTGAAATTGGGGAAGAGTAGTACCCTGTCATATGAGAGGGATGGGGGAGTACCCCGTGGTGTGTGAATTTGGGGAAGAGTAGTACCCTGTCACATGAGAGGGATGGGGGGAGTACTCTGTGGTGTGTGAAATTGGGGCAGAGTAGTACCCTGTCACATGAGAGGGATGGGGGAGTACCCCGTGGTGTGTGAAATTGGGGAAGAGTAGTACCCTGTCACATGAGAGGGATGGGGGGAGTACTCTGTGGTGTGCAAAAGTAAATTATCACCCGTGAGGGTATCCAGGCACTGTCAATGGGCACAGGGGAGATAAAGTGATTTGCCCAGAATCACGGGATGTGTTGAGCTGACGCCGAAACGCGAACCCGGATCCCCAGCTCTCAAGTGGGCTGCTCTGGCAGCTGCACCACATCCTCTCAAGTGGGGAAGAGTAGTACCCTGTCACATGAGAGGGATGGGGGAGTACCCCGTGGTGTGTGAAATTGGGGACGAGTAGTACCCTGTCACATGAGAGGGATGGGGGGAGTACCCCGTGGAGTGTGAAATTGGGGAAGAGTAGTACCCTGTCACATGAGAGGGATGGGGGAGTACCCCGTGGTGTGTGAAATTGGGGAAGAGTAGTACCCTGTCACATGAGAGGGATGGGGGAGTACCCCGTGGTGTGTGAAATTGGGGAAGAGTAGTACCCTGTCACATGAGAGGGATGGGGGAGTACCCCGTGGTGTGTGAAATTGGGAAAGAGTAGTACCCTGTCACATGAGAGGGATGGGGGAGTACCCCGTGGAGTGTGAAATTGGGGAAGAGTAGTACCCTGTCACATGAGAGGGATGGGGGAGTACCCCGTGGTGTGTGAATTTGGGGAAGAGTAGTACCCTGTCACATGAGAGGGATGGGGGAGTACCCCGTGGTGTGTGAAATTGGGGAAGAGTAGTACCCTGTCACATGAGAGGGATGGGGGGAGTACCCCGTGGTGAGTGAAATTGGGGAAGAGTAGTACCCTGTCACATGAGAGGGATGGGGGAGTACCCCGTGGAGTGTGAAATTGGGGAAGAGTAGAACCCTGTCACATGAGGAGGCATGGGGGAGTACCCCGTGGAGTGTGAAATTGGGGAAGAGTAGTACCCTGTCACATGAGAGGGATGGGGGAGTACCCCATGGAGTGTGAAATTGGGGAAGAGTAGTACCCTGTCACATGAGAGGGATGGGGGAGTACCCCGTGGAGTGTGAAATTGGGGAAGAGTAGTACCCTGTCACATGAGGAGGCATGGGGGAGTACCCCGTGGAGTGTGAAATTGGGGAAGAGTAGTACCCTGTCACATGAGGAGGCATGGGGGAGTACCCCGTGGTGTGTGAAATTGGGGAAGAGTAGTACCCTGTCACATGAGAGGGATGGGGGAGTACCCAGTGGAGTGTGAAATTGGGGAAGAGTAGTACCCTGTCACATGAGAGGGATGGGGGAGTACCCCGTGGAGTGTGAAATTGGGGAAGAGTAGTACCCTGTCACATGAGAGGGATGGGGAGTACCCCGTGGTGTGTGAAATTGGGAAAGAGTAGTACCCTGTCACATGAGAGGGATGGGAGTACCCCGTGGAGTGTGAAATTGGGGAAGAGTAGTACCCTGTCACATGAGAGGGATGGGGAGTACCCCGTGGAGTGTGAAATTGGGAAAGAGTAGTACCCTGTCACATGAGAGGGATGGGGGAGTACCCCGTGGTGTGTGAAATTGGGGAAGAGTAGTACCCTGTCACATGAGAGAGATGGGGGAGTACCCCGTGGTGTGTGAAATTGGGAAAGAGTAGTACCCTGTCACATGAGAGGGATGGGGGAGTACCCCGTGGAGTGTGAAATTGGGGAAGAGTAGTACCCTGTCACATGAGAGGGATGGAGGAGTACCCCGTGGTGTGTGAAATTGGAGAAGAGTAGTACCCTGTCACATGAGAGGGATGGGGGAGTACCCCGTGGAGTGTGAAATTGGGGAAGAGTAGTACCCTGTCACATGAGAGGGATGGGGGAGTACCCAGTGGAGTGTGAAATTGGGGAAGAGTACTACCCTGTCACATGAGAGGGATGGGGGAGTACCCCGTGGAGTGTGAAATTGGGGAAGAGTAGTACCCTGTCACATGAGAGGGATGGGGGAGTACCCCGTGGTGTGTGAAATTGGAGAAGAGTAGTACCCTGTCACATGAGAGGGATGGGGGGAGTACCCCGTGGTGTGTGAAATTGGGGAAGAGTAGTACCCTGTCACATGAGAGGGATGGGGGAGTACCCCGTGGTGTGTGAAATTGGGGAAGAGTAGTACCCTGTCACATGAGAGGGATGGGGGGAGTACTCTGTGGTGTGCAAAAGTAAATTATCACCCGTGAGGGTATCCAGGCACTGTCAATGGGCACAGGGGAGATAAAGTGATTTGCCCAGAATCACGGGATGTGTTGAGCTGACGCCGAAACGCGAACCCGGATCCCCAGCTCCCAAGTGGGCTGCTCTGGCATCTGCGCCACATGCTCTCAAGTGGGGAAGAATAGTAACCTGTTGCGAGGGGAAACGTGGGGAAGTGTAGTACCCCGCATGTTGTGGTCTGGAGCTACTCCACATGCGTGTGTTCTGGGACCGGTCATCACTGTGTATAAATGAGGAGTTTGGATGGGTGAGTGTTACTGAAGGCAGAGTACATCAGTGCGAGGGATAGTGTGTCTTTGTTTTTTATTGTGTTTTTGTTTCACCTATATCTGCTATGGAACCAGTCGAATTTGTGTAGTAATGGGAGGGTCTTACAGATGTATGGTACTGGAGGCAGAGTGCATTGGTAATTGTCTTGTTTGTGTGTGTGAATGCATGTACGCGAGGCTAACCAGTGTTTGAATGTTGTGTTTTCAGAAGTTTGAGTCTGCACGTACTGGAGACTGTGATCATTGTCTACAGGAGACTGTCTGTCTGAGGTTTGTGCAGCTTCCAGAGTCCGGTGACCTAGGTGTCTGCATCCGTCTGCCACGTGGTCGTTGGTTGGTTTGGCCAGCTAGTGTAACTGGGTGTTGAGCATTTTGGAGTGTTCAGCTGCACTTGTGTGTGTATGCGAGAGCTTGTGATGGAGTGTACTGTCCTTGAGGGCATGTGTGCATTGCTTGTGGAAGATGGAGAACGTGTGTGAGCTTGTCTTGTATATTGGTTTTTGTTGCACTGGTTTGACGTTTGTCTGGTGTATAAGGCGCAGAGGATGATGTAGTGACACAGCATGTGTGGTTTGTCCTATGTGTAAGGAAAGGAGATGATGTAGTGATATGCATGGGCTGAGTAGGCATGCTGTAGGAAATTGAGTGGAGATCCTGTAAGAACGTGACGATACATGGTATGGTGAGGTCTGTGTGGGGCTTGTGTGCTGGGGAAAGTCTGGGAGTTGATTCAGTTGGAGAGAGAATGGAGGCAGAACAGGACCCACCTGCTGTGACTGTAACTAGAGGCCTAACGTGGAATAAAGAACTTACTTTCCGCTTGATTGTCTCCGGACATGTATGAAGACACTGCCTTCCCATAACTAGCTCCTGCAACTTTGCAGACCCTGGGGCAGATTTACAAGCCCCGTGCGCCACTTTTGTGCCGCCGTTGCGTCACGTCTGTGACCCAGCAGCGGCGTAAAGCTAGCGCCATGCTGCGGGGGATTTACAACGTGACGCATCTAGGGAGATGCGTCACGTTGTAAAGCCCTGCGCCACATGAAACCTGCGTCAGGTTTCATGTGGGTGTTCCGGCGCAGGGGGGGGCGTTCCGGCGCAGTAAAGCCTCGGAAAAGTGCCTGAGTGAAATCTACAAGATTCCACTCAGTCACTTTTCCGACGCCGCTGCGTCAAAACCTTGCGCCTGCTTGAAGCAGGTGTAAGGCGTGACGCACCACGTTATGTATGGGCAGGCCACGAGCATTGCTGGAGTTGCGTCGCGCTTGCGACACGACTCCAGCAATGCGCCACCCTTCCGACGGGAGATGCGTCACACATCTGTTTATCCTTGTGCCACGATGCGCCGCATTGTAAATGCGGCGCATCTGTGGTGGCGCAAGGGTAAACTTGCATGACGCATCTTACCTGGCACATCCCTGCTGATTTGCAGGGATGCGCCAGTCGTCATAAATCTCCCCCCCTATGTCTGCCTTGGATTTCTCCCCTTTAATGAGTTGTCAGAGGCCTCAAACTGAAGCCTTCGAGGTGGAATGTCTCTTTCCAAGTAAATGGACAGACCCTCTTGACCTGAGCACCTACCTTCATCCGCACAGCAGAAGTGAAGCTAGTGTAATAAACCAGAACCAGAACACAATAGACTCAACTGACATAGATTGGGAAAGAATTTGTTATGACTCACTTTTGTAGCACACCTGAATTTCAGGAGTGCGCCTTGAGTACTACAACAGTAAGTTGCTGCAAAATGTTTGCGAATTGGTCTGTGTTTCTCCACATGCCCTGCAGCCCATTCTCCCAAAGAGGAGATCCATTTGCAACATTATTGGTATTTGCAAAAGGGACTAAGAGCAAAAAGTATTTCCTCCAGGCCTAGGAGAAATTTAAATTATGCTGGTGTAATCCGCGCAATTTTAGGAATTTCACTTTACGCTTGTTATGTGAAGTTTCTGAGATTAAACCATTACGCCAATTCATGGACTTACATGCCACTTTGTGTAATTACACAGCATTCATAGTAAAAATGTACGCACGCGAACAACAGAACGCAAGCAGCCGGTTATTGGCAGTGCTTTTGTTAAATGTGCACATGCAACAAAAATTGACTCGAGGACGCATTTCACACTAAAGTGTAGCGCAAGATAATGGATTTGCATTACATGTAATTACGCAGCGATTTCGGAAATTTCACGTAAAAAGCAAGAGCAAATTATGCAAGTTTCGCACACCCCTAAATTTGCTCCTGGGAAAAACAGACTCCAAGTGGATTTCACTTTCTTGTTTCTAGAAGAAAGGAAGAAAGTGTAGAGGAAAGGCATTTTTTTCAAGTTTTAAAATATAAAAGATATGACTATGGTTTAGGAGTAATTAATTAGTTACAATTCCTTTGCGTATGTTACAAAGTCAAATCAAAATGAGTTATATATAGTTGAAAAAGAGAGGCTATTCACAGACAATTATTTCTTTGTTAAACTCGCTATTGCACAAATAGATTGATATATAGGGGCAAAAAAAGAGTATTAAATATACATTTATCAATAGTTCCATGATGCCATAGTGCAAAATCCTTGCTGTAATATGGACTAGGGCAAAATGTGTTTGCTGCACTGTATATTTCACAATCAACCTGTTAGTGCAAAGACAGCCCCCTGGAGCGTCATTACTCAGCTCTGCATGTAAAGGACAATGAAGACCTGATCCACAAAGCATCTTCCATGAGTAAACCTTTCTTACTTCTGGAAATTCAGGAGTAAATCGCTCCTATCTTTGTAGAAAGGCGCTCTGAATCTGGTCCGTGCGCTCTTGTTTCCACACAGCCCCTTTGAAGTCGGTGAAGGCCTTATTCGTAAAAAAAAGGTCAAATCAATTTTCATTCCCACGTGTGAATAGTTTTACCCATATACATTGCTTTACAATCACAACTCACAAACACCACTGCAAGAGACTAGCGTGATGAGCTGTGGAGAGAGAGAATACAGCCAACAAAGAGCACAAAACAATGGAAGGGAAGGAAGCTTGGGGATGGGCGACTGGATGTATGGATGGGTAAGGGATGGGCAGAGAGAAGGATAAATGGAGAGCGAGGTGGATGAGAGGAGAGTGGATGAGAGAAAGGTGGATGAGAGAAGGGAGGGTGAGAGGAGGATGGATGAGAGGAGGATGGGTGAGAGGAGGATGGGTGAGAGATGGGCGAATGAGAAGGTTGGATGAGAGAAGGGGGAGTGAGAAGGGTTGATGAGAAGGGGTGAAAGAAGGGGGGCTACAGAAGGGTGGATGAGAAGGTTGGATGAGAGAAGGGGGTGAGAGAAGGGGGTAAGAGAAGGGGGGATGAGAGTGAGATGGATGACAGAAGTGTGGATGAGAGAAGGGTGGAAAAGAAGGTTGGATGAGAGGAGGGTGGATGAGAGAAGGTTGGATGAGAGAAGGGTGGATGAGAGAAGGGTGGATGGCAGAAGGATGAATGAGAGAAGGGTGGATACTGGGATGGATGAGAGATGGGTGAATGACAGAAGGATGGATGACAGAAGGGTTGATGAGAGAAGAGTGGATGAGAAGGGGGTGAGTGAAGTGGGATGAGAGAAGGAGTGAAAGAAAGGTGGATGAGAGAAGGGTGGACGATGGGATGGTTGAGAGAAGGGTGGATGACAGAAGGGGGTGAGAGAAGGGTGGATGACAGAAGGGGGTGAGAGAAGGGTGGAGGACAGAAGGATGGATGAGAAGGGTGTATGAGAGAAGGGTGTATGAAAAAATTGGATGAGAGAAGAGTGGATGAGAGAAGGGGGGATGAGAGAAGGGTGGCTGATGGGACGGATGAGAGAAGGGTGGATGATGGGATGGATGAGAGAAGGGTGGATGAGAGAAGGATGGATGATGGGATGGATGTGGCCTAACGACTAGAGCCATCCACCTCAAAGCTGGGTAACCGTGTTCGAGTCTCGGCAGGGGCACTCAACATCCTTTGATTCTGGGCAAATCACTTAATCTCCCTGTGCCTAACAAAATGAATGGGTCTGTGACACAGCTGGTGTTCATGTAAAGCGCACTGGTACCTTCGGGTCGAGTTTGTGCTATATAAAACTCCAAAAAAATGGATGAGAGAAGAATGATTGAGAGAAGGATGAATGAGAGGAGGATGGATGAGAGGAGGGTGGATGAGAGAAGGGTGGATGGGAGAAGGAAGGGTGATGGAATGGATGAGAGAAGGGTGGGTGAGAAGGGTGGATGAGAGAAAGGTGGATGCTGGGAGGGATGAGAGAAGGGTGAATTAGAGAAGGGTGGATGAGAAATGGGTGGATGAGAGAAGGGGAGATGAGAGAAGGATGGATGGTGGGATGGATGAGAGAAGGGTGGAAGCGAAGGTTGGATGAGAGAAGAGGTGAGAGAAGGATGGATGAGAGAAAGATGGATGAGAGCAGGATGGGTGAGAAGGTTGGATGAGAGAAGGGGGTGAGAGAAGGTGTGGATGAGAGAAGGCTGATTGACAGAATGATTGATGAGATAGAGGGTGGATGAGAGAAGGGTGGATGAGAGAAGAGTCGATGAGAGAAGGGGGTGAGAGAAGGTGTGGATGAGAGAAGGCTGATTAACAGAATGATTGATGAGATAGAGGGTGGATGAGAGAAGGGTTGATGAGAGAAGGGTCGATGAGAGAAAGGGGTGAGAGAAGGTGTGGATGAGAGAAGGCTGATTGACAGAATGATTGATGAGAGAGAGGGTGGATGAGAGAAGGGTGGATGAGAGAAGGGTCGATAAGAGAAGGATAGATGAGAGAAGGGTGAATGATGGGATGGAGGAGAAAAGGGTGGATGACGGGATGGATGAGAGAAGGGTGGATGAGAAAAGGGTGGATGAGAGAACGGTAAATGAGAGAAAGGTGGATGAGATGGTTGCATGAGAGAAGGGTGGATAAGAAGGGTGGATGCTGGGATGATGAGAGAAGAGTGGGTGAGAGAAGGGTGGATTAAACAAGGATGGTTGAGAGTGGGATGGATGATAGAAGGGTGAATGAGAGAAGGGTGGATGATAGATGGATGAGAGAAGGGTGGATAAGAGAAGGGTGGATGAGAGAAGGTTGATGAGAGAAGGGTGAATGAGAGAAGGTTGGATGAGAGAAAGGTGGATGGGAGAAGGATGGATGAAAAAAGAGTGGATGAGAGAAGGGTGGATGAGATGGTTGCATGAGAGAAGGGTGGATAAGAAGGGTGGATGCTGGGATGATGAGAGAAGAGTGGATGAGAGAAGGGTGGATTAAATAAGGATGGTTGAGAGTGGGATGGATGAGAGAAGGTTGGATGAGGGAAGGATTGAGAGATGGGTGGATGACAGAAGGGTGGATGTTGGAGTGGATGAGAGAAGGGTGGATGAGAGAAGGATGGATGAGAGAAGGGTGGATGCTGGGAGGCATCAGAGATGGGTGAATTAGAGAAGGGTAGATGAGAGAAGAGTGGATGGTGGGATGGATGTGAGAAGGGTGGATGGGAGAAGGGTGGATGCTGGGATGGATGAGAGAAGGGTGAATTCTGGGATGGATGAGAGAAGGGTGGATGATGGAATGGATGAGAGAAGGGTGGATGAGACAAGGATGAATAAGAGAAGGGTGGATGAGAGAAGGGTTGATGATGGGATGGATGAGATAAAGGTGGATGCTGGGATGGATGAGCTAAGGGTAGATGAGAGAAAGGTGGGTGGTGGGATGGATGGGAGAAGGGTGGATGGAAGAAGGGTGGATGATAGAAGGGTAGATGAGATAAGGGTGGATGGTGGGATGGATGAAAAAAGGATGGATGAAAGAAAGGTGGAGGAGAGATGGATGGGAGAATTGTGGATCAGAGAAGGATGGGTGGTGGAATGGATGAGAGAAGGGTGGATGAGAGAAGGATGGGTGATGGAATGGATGAGAGAAGGGTGGATGAGAGCAGGGTGGATGGTGGGATGGATGAGAGAAGGGTGGATGAGAGAAGAGTGGGTGAGAAGGTTGGATAAGAGAAGGGGGTAAGAAGGGTAGATGAGAGACTGGTGGATGAGAGAAGGGTGGATGAGAGATGGATGAGAAAAGGGTGGACGAGGGAGGGGTGGGTGGTGGGATGGATAAGAGAAGCGTGGATGAGAGAAGGGTGGATGCAAGAAGGGTGGATGGTGGAATGGATATATGAATGGAAAGATAGATCGATCAAAGGAGAAAGGTAGGAATGGACTGAAAGACTGATGGGCGGAGAGGAAGAAGAGCAGGTAACGAAAGTAAGTTTAGATGGAGGGAAGAATTGAAAGAAGGATTGGTGGGTGGATGGATGACGTGTAAGGAAGGATGATGGGATGAATGAGAGACGGGTGAATGAAAGAAGGATTGGTGGGTGGATGGATGACGTGTAAGGAAGGATGATGGGATGAATGAGAGACGGGTGAATGAAAGAAGGATTGGTGGGTGGATGGATGACGTGTAAGGAAGGATGATGGGATGAATGAGAGACGGGTGAATGAAAGAAGGATTGGTGGGCGGATGGATGACGTGTAAGGAAGGATGATGGGATGAATGAGAGACGGGTGAATGAAAGAAAGATTGGTGGGCGGATGGATGACGTGTGAGGAAGGATGATGGGATGAATGAGAGACGGGTGAATGAAAGAAGGATTGGTGGGCGGATGGATGACGTGGTGAGGAAGGATGATGGGATGAATGAGAGACGGGTGAATGAAAGAAGGATTGGTGGGCGGATGGATGACGTGTGAGGAAGGATGATGGGATGAATGAGAGACGGGTGAATGAAAGAAGGATTGGTGGGCGGATGGATGACGTGTGAGGAAGGATGATGGGATGAATGAGAGACGGGTGAATGAAAGAAGGATTGGTGGGTGGATGGATGACGTGTGAGGAAGGATGACGGGATGAATGAGAGACGGGTGAATGAAAGAAGGATTGGTGGGCGGATGGATGACATGCCAGGAAGGATCACCAAATTCATCGAGAACTGAGGTATAAAAGGCACCATTTCGACAGATTGTTTTCAGAATTCATGGAAGCAGTCAGACAAGTGTTAGACTCACTCCCTCCCCGCTCACTCAGTGCTGTTTGGGGCTTGGTTCAAAGGGAGGGGTCTTATATTTTTCTGGCTACTCCCTCAACTCTGCGTTGCTTTTCTCTCCCTGATGGAAGCGTTTCAGCAGTGCACATCTGTACCCTTAGTACATTTGCACATTGTCCACATCCGGGGCCTCTGGTTGATGGCAATTTTTAAAAATAATTTTTCTTTCTTTACTTATTTTTCCCTCTGGATAAACCTCTTAGCGTTGACCCTCACGAATTTTGGACGTATTCACTTGCCACACTGGAAAGGGATTTACTCCTGCCCATGATAGGAGTGAATATCTGCCCATTTCCAGTGTTGGAAGGGGTCATAGGGTTTTGTGAATACCACCAGACTCATGTTTGTTTTGTGGGTGTACCCAAAAGCGGCAGGCTAGCCATACCTTGGAGCGCTCAGTTTCCAGCATGGCATGGTAGTTGCTCTTGTGTAATTCTGGAGTATGGAGAGGGAAAGTTACACTGTAGTAAAAGTCGTCTGTAACTGCAATATCACCTTTAGTGCAATCCTTGCAGTCGTAAACCCAGCCCTGTTACGCGTATAAAATAAACCAGGCTTAAATTGAAAATGGCTTCGAGGCGTGAGCTCTGGCTTTTTATGTAATACATTGCTTCCCCTCGTGGCGAGTAATTGAACTGTCTATTTGAAATAGAAAATAATAAGTCATACAGACTGGCGAACTGGAATTTGTGTTTTTTTTTCATTAATTATTTGATTTTCGAATATACAGAGCAGTATCCCAGTCCCAAAATGTGGTCAGTTTGAAGAATACATGAGTTAAAATAATTTAATGTAGGAAACCATATTAAAATGCAATTATTAAAAATATAGCACATAAATAAAAACGAACAATGGAAAATATATTGTATTCTATATTCTCCAAAAAGTTATAACACTATTTTAAAAAAAAAACAATACAGAAAAAGGGGTAAGACTGGAATGACATTCGTGTGATAGAAAAGAAATGTAACACATGGAAGTAAAAGGCTGCCGTAAACGATTAATTAAAAAAAAGCCTGTTTAAATACAAGCTGTCCTACAACATCCACGTATAAGTAACGTATCGCCAGGAGAGCCACAGTGAGGAGACTTTGGGGCCCTGCCCTCATATTTTTAATTAATTTAATATATTTATTTTTACAAATGAAGTACTGAGTTATGGAGCTCAGGTGAAACAGAATCGAAACGTTCAGGAGTAATCAATCAGTTGCAAACTAGCAAGAATAGATGTGATGTGGTCAAAATTCTTCACCATGGGTCGGGCAGGTCAAGGTGGCGCCGCCTATAACGGAGCACAAGTGTTAGGAAGGCCCGAGACAATAGTACTTACATCATCCATGTATTTACATCATCCATGTATTTACACCATTTATGTATTTTACATCATCCATGTATTACATCATCCGTGTATTTTACATCATCCATGTATTTACATCATCCGTGTATTTTACATCATCCATGTATTTACACCATCCGTGTCTTTACATCATCATGTATTACATCATCCGTGCTGGACATTCTTTTATGGCGTCTTCCATAAGTCACCACATGGGCCCACGCTCCTTACAGTTTGTCCGCGCGCCCTTGCAGTGCACTCCAAGTCAGCTCTGCACACGTGGGCCTTTAAAAGTAAGCCGATGCCATCGTGTGTGACGTGTCGCATCATAGCATGTTTTTACTAAACGATGGCCCAAGTCTCAAGAAAGTCCGTGCAGCCATGCGGGTATCAAATGTGACACCTTGATACCGGTCTGCTAAGCCTGCACGCGCTCACCCAGCCCCAATCTTTGTAGAAATGAAATCCTGGTGACAGTTCGTTTCCCAAGGGTCATGACCTCTGCATCTGTGCAGCATTGACCTCCAGACGGGGGACAGATGCGTGTCTGGTTGTGTATCTATTAATGATAATGGGGTAACCCAGTAACCCTCAGAACCTGGGTAAGTACACTAGAGAAAAAGTGGTTCTGTCGGGTAGCTCAACTGATTTGCACAAGGTATTAGATACATTAAAGGAAATATGTCCTAGTCATATATCCAAGTAACACACCAAGAAGAACAACTTGTTTATGTAAAAAAAAATATTTCTTTACTTTGTATTCATATATATGCAAATCAATGAAATGGCTGTCTGTGTTATAAAACACATACGGCGAGGAAACAAATGACTACGGTGTACAATTAGTGACTGGTAGTGATATGTGACATAGTGCTGTACAAAAGTGACATAAATGACATATACATAACACAGGGAGATATTTATCTTTCAAGTCCAAGACTCAATGCATAAATCCCAACAGTAGTTATGATTTTCTGTTCAAGTCAGGGAAATTGCATGGACTGAATTGAGACAGTAACGTCGACGTTTCGACCCTTAGCAAATGTGCAGCTTTTTAGGCATCAGAGGCGGGTCTTCATCAGGACAGGGGGGGGAAGAAAAGGTGACAGCCTGTTGAATAATAAATATTATGGTCAGAGGGGTGTGTACCTGGTGTGAAAAAAGCAAGAGATGCAGTAGCACCATCATGCTTACAGACGACTTGGGGTCCTAATACATGGGCATCCAACTTGAAGCAATTTTCGGAGAGGTGTCAGCCGACACCTCCGACTCACATCCGTGGATTGTGGTCTGAAATTAATGTGGAGCATTAATCAATGTGGTACAGAGTACTGTGCCACAATGCAAATCTGTGACGGTGTATTATTAGAGAGAGGCCCAGTAGCGTGCCTACATACCTGTATAGAAACTTTAAATCTTTCTTCACCAGCCGGTGGAAGTAATTAATGAGAAGCCGCCGATGCGATCAAATTACTGCGGGGGCAAAACACAATTGAGGGGGAATCAGTACAAACACAAGACCGCTAGTGGATAGTGCTAATGTATCTCGCACCCATGACATCATAAAGGCAAAAAGGTGTGCTATCAGTCGAGTGTGCCTAAGTGATTAAAACGGGAAGTCAATGCGCCAAACCTTACGCTAAAGCAGTGACGATATACTGTAAGCGAATTCCGTGTATGCCAAGGCGTTGTAAAAACGGGAAATGTAATGCGCCAATTATTACACTAAAACGGCATGAATGCGATCTACACTCGTGAGCGGGTCTCAACTATGAAAAAATTGTGACGGGAGTCAATCTAAAGCAATTTCATAAGTAAAGGAAGGAGCGCAGTGGAGCATTAAAACATGACATCCACACTCGTAAAAAGAAGGATTACGCTGCCTATTCTCAGTGCGGAGGGGCAGGGAAACGTATGCCAGCTTACTTGAAAAAGACGTCCTCATCCGTCCGTGTCAGCTCAGTTGTGCGCTCGCGGTCCGAGAGAATGTCATTATTTGACAGTTCTCGTGTGTCCGCGTACGTGCCTGAATTAGCGTGCCGGCAGGTGCAGCAGCTACAGTGTGTTGTATGTGGGAAGTTCAAAACCTGGCATGGATTCCATAGAATAGAATGAAGGCACCGAGATAATTAAAATTTCAAGCAATGCAGTAAGAGAACGAGTTGGTATACCTACATTGGATAATATGTTGGTACCAACAATTGACGTTTTGATCGCCATATATTTGATAATAAGTTTCATATAGATAACGTTTTACACTTATAGTGCATCATTATATATTTTCAGTGACTCCATATGTTACCAATACATTATGCAATATCATCATCATTCTGTTATGCGCATACAGTGAACCACAGCTATTAGAAATAGCGTACATTTCAAAGTAGACAGAAATCATTGGAACGTTATTCAGCATTACAGTAATACAGATATATACATATAGATTAATCAATAATTAATTTATAGATCAAAGTTTTAAATGATGGTAGTGTGATGTAAGTGTCTATTAGGGAAACAAGAGTACATGAGCTGGTAGGTGGCATTGTCAAGATGCAGGGTGTATTAAGCTATGGGTTATAGCCTGCCCATCTGTTTGCATGTTTCCTCATGTTCGTTGAGGCCCCGGCTCACAGCATCTAAGATATGTATCCAACGGCACTCTTTGTAATTCAAGGTGGTGGTAATACTGCCACCCCTGGGGTGTAGGGTGATTCTTTCCAGGACCCACCATTCGAGATTATCAGCAGTATGTCCCGCACTCAAATAGTGTTCGACCAATGGGGCTCCCTGGACTTTGCATTTGATTCTGCTTGAATGTTGTAAAATCCTGTTTTTAACTTTTTGCTTGGTCTGTCCCACATAGATCTTTTGGCAGGGGTATCTGATAGCATAAATGACATTCTGACTGTTGCAGTTCGTGAATTGTGTAAGGTGGTATGTTTTCCCATGGTGCGTGAATGTGGATCCAATTAGAGTAAGTTTGCACGCTTTACAGTGGCTGCATCTATGGTGGCCAATCACTGGTGGTAAGCACAATTGCTGTCTGATGTCTGGTGCCGTGGGCGTTTCTAGGTACGAGGAGACCACATAGTCCTTGACGTTTTTGGCACGTTTAAAGGAGAACATTGGTTCTTCTGTCATATTAATTTCGGTGCCAACAAGATTCCAGTATTTTTTGATTACTTTTTTGATGTCATGACTTCTGGTATTAAAGGTGGGCACACATATTAGTTTGTCCAATTTTTCATCTCAGGTTTGTACTTCCAGGAGGGATTCTCGGGGTCTGTACCATGCCCTTTTCCTTGCTCTGTTGAGCAGTCCCTTCGGATATCCTCTGTCTCTCATTTTTGAGATTAAGATGTCGGTTTCCTTAGAGAAATCAGCACGTCTAGAGCAATTGCGGCGCAATCGTAGGAATTGCCCGTAGGGCAAATTGTCTCTGAGATTTCTTGGGTGATCTGAGTCATATTTTAGGAGGGTATTGCGGTCTGATGGTTTTTTGTACAGGTTCATCACAATTTTGTCTTCTTCGATTACCAATGTGAGGTCCAAGAAGGGTATTGAGTCCTTATTGTAAGACATTGTAAATTGGATATCCTGTGAGCGTGCATTCAGCCATGTTACAAACTCAGTCAGGTGATTTTCTGTGCCTGTCCATATCATCAAAATATCGTCTATATAGCGCTTCCATATAGTGATGTTATCCAGGAAGGGGTTCAGGTCAGTATAGATGTTGCGATCTTCAAAACTGTCCATGAACAGATGAGCCAGACTCGGGGCGAACCCAGCCCCCATTGCTACTCCCTTGCATTGATAGTAAAATGTGTTTTTAAAGATGAAATAGTTTTTTGTCATGGCGATTTGCAGAAGCTGTAATAAAAAGATCGGTCGGGATCCAACATGGTGATGGGCGTTTCTCGAGAACGTTCTTGATGACCTCAATTGCTTCTTCTTGTGGTATGCTGGTGTATAGAGAGCATACGTCAAGTGTCACAAGGAACTGAGATGATTTGTCGAAGGGCTGATTCTCAATCAGTTGGATAGTGTGCATAGTGTCACGAAGGAAGGACCTCGTCTCCAAGACAAAAGGCTGTAGGAAGCTATCTATATATTGATTTAGAGGCTCCAGGATGGATCCACAGCCCGAGACGATCGGTCTCCCAGGTGGCTTTTGCAAGTTCTTGTGTACCTTTGGAATGGTATATATAGTTGGGATCCTGGGATTGGTTTTGTTGAGGAACTTGAATTCTGGTTCCGAGAGAAATCCTTCTGCGAGTCCCTTGCTTGTGAGGTCTTGTATAAGCTTCGATATTTCTTTAGTAGGGTCTCTGTTGATGCATGTGTAACTGGTCTCACAATTCAGTTGTTGATCGATTTCCTTTATGTAGTCTTCAGTGTTTTGGACAGCAACAGCACCCCCTTTATCCGCTGTCTTTATCACAATAGTCCGGTTATTACTTAAGGATTGTAAGGCTTGTCTTTCTTCCTTAGAGATATTATGTTTGATGTATTTTGTGTTGTTTTCCAGAAGGTCCATGACTTCTGTCATGACTATTTTCTCGTAGGCTAGAATCTTTTCACTCGTCAAGTATGAGGCTGGAGTGAAGGTGGATGCAGGGCGGAAATCCGTCGCTGCAGATTTTCTGGAGTACTGGTCATTCTTCACGTAAAAGTATTTGAGCCGAATCTTTCGGAAGAACTGTTGCAACTCCAATTTGATGTTGAATGTATTGGGTGGAGTAGTAGGGATAAATGACAAACCCTTAGCCAAGATATCATGTTCTGCTTTGCTGAGGGTGTAACTAGAGATGTTAATAATGGGATCTTTTTGTATTGCATCCATGGTCATTGATGGAGATATCACCAACGATAGATCTGGCGCCGTGTTCGGATTCCTCACTGGTTCTGTGGTGGTTGGAATCACAACCTTGTGTTGCCTTGTAGGTTGTTCTTCGCCTGGTTCTGTCACAGCGGTCTGTCTCATCCATACATCCACGTTCATGGGTGGAGATATCACCAGCGATAGGTCTGGCGCCGTGTTCGTATCTCTCCATGGTTCTGTTGTGGTTGGAATCGCACCCTCGTGTTGCCTCGTTGGTTGTTCTTCGCCTGGTTCCATCTCGGCGGTCTCCCCCATCCTGGATCCCTGTTGTTCCACGTGGGGTCGCCTAAAAAAGGAGACGAAGCAGAAGGCCCGTAGGTGTCCTGATATTGGGGCCCTGATTGGTATGTGGGTCCTTGTTGGTATGGACGTTGGTTTGCGCTCGTGCTTGGTCTTTCAGAGTCGCTTTCTGATCCACTTCCAAAGGAAGTATTCGAGAAAGTAGCAAATCTCCGGGAACCTTGTCTGTTGCGGTTGGTGTGGAAGCCTTGTGAATCTTGTTCGTAGTAGTCTTCACTGAGATATGGGTACGTGTTCTTTTTGTCGTATGCCTTGATGTATTTGGGCAGTTTTTCCAATTTTTTGTTCAGTGTCGTGGTATTGAACTCAGCGGTTGCCTTTTCCGCACGTTCTAGAGCCTCTTTAGCATTTTTAAGAGCTCTATCCTCTAGAATCTCTTTTTTGAGGTCAGCTATTTCCTGGGATAGTTTCTTCACGAATTCCAGAGCTGTCTCCACTCCCAACACCATCCAGTGTCGGGAGCAATTGTTCGCCACAAAACTAAACCCCTCACGGAATTTTGGGAGATCAATAAAGATGGCAGGCTCGTTCCTAACTTGTAGGCCCTTTGGGATAATGTTAGCTTGTAGGTACTTTGTTAGGAGGTGGCCATGTAGACGTGTGCGGATGAGTTTTTTCTCAAGTCTCTCTAATCTAGATAGTTTATCGTTCAGAGTGGTATCAATGGAAGTTAATCCTGTACTTAGGTAATCAAACTCAGCTCACAACTGAGCTGACACGGACGGATGAGGACGTCTTTTTCAAGTAAGCTGGCATACGTTTCCCTGCCCCTCCGCACTGAGAATAGGCAGCGTAATCCTTGTTTTTACGAGTGTGGATGTCATGTTTTAACGCTCCACCGCTCTCCTTCCTTTACTTATGAAATTGCTTTAGATTGACTCCCGTCACAATTTTTTCATAGTTGAGACCGGCTCACGAGTGTAGATCGCATTCATGCCGTTTTAGTGTAATAATTGGCGCATTACATTTCCCGTTTTTACAACGCCTTGGCATACACGGAATTCGCTTATAGTATATCGTCACTGCTTTAGCGTAAGGTTTGGCGCATTGACTTCCCGTTTTAATCACTTAGGCACACTCGACTGATAGCACACCGTTTTGCCTTTATAATGTCATGGGTGCGAGATACATTAGCACTATCCACTAGCGGTCCTGTGTTTGTACTGATTCCCCCTCAATTGTGTTTTGCCCCCGCAGTAATTTGATCGCATCGGCGGCTTCTCATTAATTACTTCCACCGGCTGGTGAAGAAAGATTTAAAGTTTCTATACAGGTATGTAGGCACGCTACTGGGCCTCTCTCTAATAATACACTGTCACAGATTTGCATTGTGGCACAGTACTCTGTACCACATTGATTAATGCTCCACATTAATTTCAGACCACAATCCACGGATGTGAGTCGGAGGTGTCGGCTGACACCTCTCCGAAAATTGCTTCAAGTTGGATGCCCATGTATTAGGACCCCAAGTCGTCGGTAAGCATGATGTTGCTACTGCATCTCTTGCTTTTTTCACACCAGGTACACACCCCTCTGACCATAATATGTATTATTCAACAGGCTGTCACCTTTTCTTTCCCCCCCTGTCCTGATGAAGACCCGCCTCTGATGCCTAAAAAGCTGCACATTTGTTAAGGGTCGAAACGTCGACGTTACTGTCTCAATTCAGTCCACACAATTTCCCTGACTTGAACAGAAAATCATAACTACTGTTGGGATTTATGCATTGAGTCTTGGACTTGAAAGATAAATATCTCCCTGTGTTATGTATATGTCATTTATGTCACTTTTGATTTGGTAAGAAAGGGGACCCCTACGATAAACAATGAACCTCGCTATCTGTAGGGAGTAATTACAATGGGGTAAAGGTAACGGCTAGATACAAGTTAAACATTCATATGAAGCATATCAGGCCATGCATTTCTAAATCTTATTGATCAAAAGACATGATGTAAAACATTTAAATAGGCATAAACACATAGTAAAGAACAACTGAATATTTTTTATAACAAAATATTTTTTATTTAAGAAATTTCATTGATGAAAATATTCTTATTTTTTCCAGATTATTTTTTGAGATATATTTTTTTGGGTGTATATATATTTATGTTATCGATCTCAACTTTGTAAAAGCCATATACATAATTATATGCCTATAAAGAAACAAATATATGCAAACATATAAAAGACAAAAATTGTACAAAACAACACTGTACATAAAATTTAGAATACACAAGAAAGTGATAGGCTATAAAGCAATTCAAAGGCTGGCGGTAGATGAGAACTACGCGCGTTTCGGCGTGTGTGCCTTCTTCAGGAAAACCCGGCTCACTTTTTCTACAACAAAAATTGACAATGAACAACATATCAACATATATGTAATGATGACTAGGCCTGAAAAATAAGCTTTTTTGTTAATTAAGAGCAGGTCATGCTTCTGTAATGGATCTACAGTGCCAATGGCTAAACAGAGAGCCTTGAACTCAATCCGTTGAGCTACAGGCAGCCAGTGGAGGCGGCGGATTGTATTAGCCACCGAGCAGACTCTACGCAGACCCAGAAGAGATCTTGCCGCGGCGTTCTGAACTCTCTGTAACCTGAGTACTTCCGCCTTGTTAGCCCCCAGATACAGAGAGTTCGCGTAATCAAGCCTCGATATAATCAGGGCCTGAATAATAATCTGTCTGGTCGGGGCATCAAAGAAGCCCAAAATAGGTTTGAGACCGCGCAGCAAACCAAAGCAGGTACCCACCACCTTCTTCGTTTGGGTCTGGAAATTGAGAGAGGCGTCCATCCAAACCCCCAAGTTCTTCACCACCTGTTTAGGAGGAGGGGGTGGTGCCTAAATTCGTGGGCCACCAATACTCATTCCATAACCCGTGATCCCTACCCACCAGCAACACCTCTGACTTGCTGGCATTCAGCTGGAGGCTAAAACAGCCAAAGGTTGTACATACAGATTAAAGAGCAGAGGGCTCAATGAAGAGCCCTGTGGTACCCCGTGCTTGATGGAAAAGGTGGGCGAGATAAAAGGGGGAGCAGTCACCTGAAAAGTCCTGTCGGACAGAAATGACGCCAGCCACTTCAAAGCAAAGCCACCAATGCCAGCCTCTTCCAGACGGCGCAGCAGGATAGCATGGGACACAGTGTCGAATGCGGCACTGAGATCCAGAAGGATCAGTGCTGATGTCTGTCCTGCGTCCATGGCTGTCCAGAGATGTTCCGTCACCGCCAGGAGCGCCGACTCAGTACTATGGCCGGGGCGGAAGCCATTTTGCGAGGGATCAAGAATATCGTTGGTGGTCAGATGGTCTGAAAGGATGGAATTAATATATGCCTCTGTGATCTTAGCAGGCCATGAAAGTAATGAAATTGGCCTAAAATTTTCTGGCTTTTTAGGGTCCCAGGCTAGACCTGGGAAGGTTGTTGGAGTGCTGTTTGGTCACCCAAAATGGAGACACTAGCCTTCACCAAAGGGAACCGATGATTTCGCTGAGACTGGAGACCAGTAGTTCAGTGGCAACTGAACTTTTGCTGGACCCACCAGGACATCAAGAGACATCGAGCCCTGTAGCCAAATTTGCCCCGCCAGGACTGTGAACCAAGGAGTAGCCCCAGGAAGCCCCCCATTAACCGCATAGCATGCTCCGCATCTTCAGCCTCAGGACCACTCTATTGAAATCTCTAGTGATTCACCCATGGAGTTTGGAACTGGACTTGAGACTGCTTTGGTGACAAGGTAATTGTTCTACAAATCCTTACTGGCCCCCTTGACCTCCTTCCTGCCAGAGGTGGATGACCAAAGTGGGCAGGAGTAGCTGAACACAACTTTATAAAAGTTTTATAAAGTTTCCCGGAACTGCGGCATTTACCAAAGCTTGTTGATGAGGCTGGGCAGGGGGGGCCCTTGAACCCTCAGGCATCGTGGTCGATGATCCATCCATTACTGAGTAGTCACGCTGGAGGCTATGGTCATCTCCTTCTTTCCTATTACCAGTCAGTTTCTTGAAAACAGAAGAGCATCTTTAAAACAGCACAGGAGCCTCCAGCAGTCTTGGAGGTCTCCAAGTGCGTGGATCCCTGGAAACAAGCCATACATTACCGAGTCTGTGGTGATGTATGTTGTGGGTATCAGGGCCCCAATCTCTGTGCTCGGGGCCCTCAGTAGGTCCTGGGTGTAGGTGCATTCCCAGAAGAGATGGTAGGACGTCTCATCTGTGTTCATCCTCTCGGGAAGGGCTTGGATTGGTTGAGCCCTCTCCCATTCTTGAAGGCTCTCACTGGTAGACCTCCTTGGATGGCTATCCAGCTGGTGTCCTTGTGGTGGTTGGTCAAGTGCTTTGAAGTGACGTTCTCCTACACATGGTCTGCTGTAGCAGAGGGGAGGGTGTCAATCTGTTCACTGACATCCCTCGCATGGACATGGCATTGGACGATCTTTGGAGTCAACTGGTTTGGGGCGGCAGCCACTGGACCAAATTCCCTGATGAAAATTTCCACTTCCTTGTAGAACAACCGGGTATCCCAGCTGTAAGGGACAGTGTTCACCCACTCTGCCCATTTGAGGCATTCCATATTGGTAGCAGGAATAAATGTGCCATCAGAAAACCGACTTGACTTTCGTCTTCGGTTCTCTGCTTGCTCCTCACACACTGGCACACGTAGATTCCCCTCAGGATGGTGGCAATGTCTGGCACTCCTTTGCCTCCCTTGTTGTGGATCTTGAACATCACCTCCCTAGTTACTCTGTCCATCATGGAATTCCAGATGATGCCCTGGGCCGTACAAGGCTGCACTGGCTACACTTGAGCAACGTAGTGGAGTACTGGCAAGGTCTATGTCCGCAGGTCCAAAGACTTATCTTTGATCGTCAGCTTTCAGAAGTGCCAGAGTCCAAGCTTCTGTTTCTTCTTCACTAGGTCACTCGTCCCATGTCTTATCCACAGCACCGTCTCCTCCAAACCAGACTCCAAGGATCTTCAGGAAATCTTGCTTAATGAGACTGGCAGTGGGTCTCGATTAGTGGTCCATTGGCCAAAGAGTAGGGTTTCCGACTTGGTTCTGTTGATCTTGCTCCTGGCGTCTTTTCAGATTCGATGAAAGTCCTGTCCAGTTCCTTCCCGAAGAGCCCATCCACACAGAAGACTGAGACGTGGTCCATGTAGAGGGAGCATTTTACTTTGCCCTTCCCGTTTCTTCCCAGTACTGCCACACCTCTGATGTTCCTGTTCTGTCTGATGCGTTCTGAAAGGAGCTCTATAACACAAATGAACAGAAGAGGTGAGAGTGGACAGTACTGTGGAGTGGACAGTACAGGAAAGGGGCCACTTTTCCATCAGTTAACCAACGCTGCTCTGCTAGAGATATCTCCATACTTTGCGGTCACCACGTTGCAAAAGAAGTCACCCAGTCCCAATGCGCTGAGTGTCCAGCCCATGAACTCATGGGTGACTTGATCGAACGCCATTGAGGCAATTGTTCTTAGAGGCGGTTTCAGTTAAGGAGGATCGATCACTGCTGCAGATCTCTATCTCCGAATATTATCAGGCAAAGGGAATTCGACAGCAGTCCTCCTCCCAGTTGCCACATTTCCAACCAGTCCCATATCACCTGCAGTGAGAATTGCCCGTAATTAACAGCCAACACGTACTTCGTACCTTAAAGATTGGAACTTTTTCAAGACTGGATAAATATTATTGACATCCATCACTAAGAGTATGCTAAATATCAAGATATTGTGTTAGTTGCAGCTTCAACACCAAATCTGACATTTGCAAAAACAATGTTCTCTAATAAAAGGGCAGCAGGAGGGGGAATACTTTTAGACCAAGAGGGGACGCCACCCATGCCACCCATGGTCTAATCACGACCTCCAGCAGCACCGGGCGAATTGAACATTTTTGCCTGGGATGATTTTGATTTTCAGACCTGGCCTGCCGTGGTCCAGGATGGTAAATTATAGTACTAATAAGTCCTAATAGGGGTTCATCACACTATCGACCACAAAAACATCTTAGTACAAAAATATCAATGTCAAAGTGTCAACATCAAAAATATCGACTTGCATATGATATAAAGTACAAAAATATTGTCTTCAAAAATATTGAAATTATAATGTTAAAAACGTTATATTAGTGATTAATAATATTTTAACTTAAAATACATTTACATTCTTTTAAAACCATTTTAATATATTAAAACTTGTTCTACAGAAACATAAAAATATTATTTAAATATGTAACTTAAACATGTTTTACATTTTAAAATAATTTTTTTAGAAAAATACAATTAATGTGAAAAATTCATACATTTTTAAAACAATTTTAATTAATTGTAAAATTTAAATTACAATAAATATTTTTTATTTATATGCATAATTATAAAAAGGAAACAATATAGATTTAGCTTTATTAATTTATTTTAAACAAACCTGCCCAGAATATAAACATATGTAATTGCTAGTAAATATTATGTTGTATTATGAAAAAAAAAAAAAATATATATATATATATAATTATTTACCATTTTTATTTCCATGTTTTTATTGAGTTTTGTAATTTTATAGCATTAAATTTATCATTAGCATTAGGCTTTGTGCAAGTCATCAACATCACCTCGACCTACAAACATGGTCACTTCGATTCAATGAACATTAGGTATCCTGTGTACATTTCTGAAAGTTTCAGGCATATCATGTCTTCGAATCATAGCAGACTTCAATAATTAACCAAAGTAACATAAACACTTGTGAACAGCCTCCGTAGCCCAGGCTTATATTCTTCCACATTAGATGTCCGACCAGGAGCAACCCTCATTATTTGGTAGTTACCCCAAACTCCCAATGTCGATCTGGATAAAGGAAGGAGACACCACCACTTTCACTCCTCCCTACCTAATTTGCACAGGAATCTAGTCCTCCGACTCAGTAAAGATGGTGGCCATGTCCATCCATTGATCCACCAAGGGATTTTTACGCTGTCCTCTGCACTCATCGAACTGTAAGGCAGCATCCTCTGCCATCCACCATCTCTCCTTCTACTCTGAGGGTGTCCCTCTGAGGAGCACCAGTGCATCGCAATGTCTCTCCTGGCGAGACCCAAGACCAAGTGTAACAATCTGTCACTAGACTTATTCGGTTTCTGTCCAACGTATAAGCCCATCAGACACATTTCTACTTGATTTCTACTGGATTTAAAGATTCACTATTAAATATTCTGTCTAGTGTAGCTGTGACCATTACCCAAACTTGAGTCACGGGCAGCTCCAGATCATTCGAATAAAAAGTTGGCATAAACAAGAGCACATCTAGGGCAACTCTTGCCATCGGTCTGCATCATGATGGTTAGTCTATGGAGTGTGCAGGTAATTACGGTACGTGCTCCTATTCTTTTCTCCGAAACTGTCTACCCATTCTCTCCTACCAACTAGAAAGTTAAGTCGGCAATGCTATCTGTCCCCATTCAAAGGGATGTTTTATTTAACTAGAACTTCAGCCTCTGCCCTCTGCTAAAGGTAAGTAGGACCTGTAGGAAATCGTGTGTTTGCGGTTCTAAGTGGCAATCTCCCCAAACATGATGCAATGCCTGCACGACTGCCCGGTAAACTAGGAATGGTGTACTTCGTAGGCCATTCTTGTCAACCATAGAAGTCAAGCTCCTAAGTGCCTTGTCGAAATAGGAGTCCCCTATAGCATCTGTCCCTGCAGCAGTCCATTCCCTCATCCATTAATGAAGAACCCACCCCTACATGGGTTGAAGAACCCAACCCTTCATGTGGACAAAACCTATCGGGAGCATCATCAGGGCATACAAAGGGCACTGCTGGGTTTTCTTAATTGCTCTTTTCCAGCAGCGAAGCGCTATTGTGAGAGAAGTTTGGGTTACATAGTTGGTTTCAGTCTTACTCCCATCAACAGTGCAGCTAGTGCTCCTTCCCGACTTGGTCAGCCTATGTCTCCCATCTCTGCTGGCTTTGCTCTCGCAGTCGGCCACTGTAATGAAGCAGCCACCTAGAATATATCATAATCTGAATACCCCAGTTCTCCATCTCACATTGAGCGTTGTAATCTGCGCAACAACACACAGTGGCGATGTATATCAATTCCCTGAGTAAGGTGCTCAGTGTTTTGAACCAGCTCTGAGGAATCAATATTGGAACATTCCGTATAACATGAGCCGGAGTGCCACCATCTTGGATAAATCAATCTGGCAATAATAGGAAGTTTCGGAGTCCACCAAAAAGTGACATTCCCTTTTAGTGCCCATAATGCGCCACCCAACTTTCCTTCTCTAACATCTGCATCATTGTGATAGATTTTAACTCCCAAGTATTTAAGCACATAAGGGTCCCATTTAATGCTTGTTGCCACAGCTGGTGCCTGCTGTAGTTTAGGGGATACCGGGAATGTACAAGTTTCCTCCAAGTTGGCACACCAGCCTGATACCTTTGCCAGGTCCTCCAAGATCCAAACACTCCATGGAACCCCAGTTCTTGCCTCTCGGAGATATAGAAGCATGTCATCCTCATAAACCAAATTAACATGCTCCGCGTCCCACAGAGGGCTGCCTACTCCCCACGCCTGTGCTCTGATCATGCTGTGAGAATCAGATTTACTATTCTGGCCCCGGTCCAGCAGACTTGGCAGAAAGTGCATACATTTGGGGGTGGCAGATTTACTATTCTAAGTACAATCCAACAAACATTGGAGCAAGTGATTCTATTGGAGCGAGGGAGCGCTCCGATTTACTGTTCTCACTCCAGGCCCACAAGCATTGCCAAAAGAATAGATATTGCGCAGGGGGTGAGGGGTTATGTTTAATATCCTAAATGTAAATATGCAAAAGTTAATAAAAATTAAATATATATTTGTTACATGAAATTGAATAACATATAAGCAATGATATAATGTTTTAAAATAGTTAACGTAAATTGAACTGTTTATAGCAAATTAAATAAAAAGTAATGTTTATATTTCCTTAAAACCCCATAGCAAGTCACATATGTTTTATTGTAGAGTGTATTTTAAACTTTAAAATTGAAATGAAAATATAAACCACGATTATTTTTAGCAAATAAATGACTATTGTCTAACTTAAAATAACATTTATACATTTAAATACTGAAAAAAATGTAAATTAATATTTCTCACTACTCCCAAATTGTGTGTATATTAGTGTTCCTAATGAAATAAATTACACAATCAATACTTTAATTAAAAAAAAGAAAGCCCATTAGTTTACAAATTACTAAATATAAATACATGTACCTTATTTTGAAAAATGTAATATTTCTTTAAACTTGCTACATTAAATAACTGTTTACATTAGAAATTAGTTTAAAACTAATACTTTCATATTAATTAATTTATCCTTAAAATAAAACAATAGCCATCAAATTCACTAATAAACCCCAAATTCCCCAAAAATACAATTAAATAAAATAACTATATTTTAATTAATAATAAATAAAGATATTAATAACATTTTTTTATAATGAAACAAAAAAAATATAACATACATGTTTTTATAAATTAAACACTAGCCATTAAATCCCCAAAAACCCAGACCCACAAAAGGAAAACTGTAAAAAATCAATAGAAATAGTAACAATGTATCAAATATTTTAAAATATATATATATTAAAAAGAAATGCATAACATAACACAGAATAATTATATTATATACCATTATGTTTTAGTATGCCACATTTAATTGTTTGGTACTGACTGGTAATTACCTAGGCACATGAAAAATTTGAACTCAGTATCACCAGCAAAACAAATCTTGTTACCAGAAGTCCTGTAGAAAGTATCTAACAACAAACCATGTGTGGTCGTAGATAAACACCTCGAAAGTATCCTAAAAAGCCAATCACCAGGGCCATACTATTTGAAGAGCATTCCAAGTGGGCTTTGGGCAATCAAGTTTCGATGACACTTTCATCCATACACCCTGTTATATATACACAAAATAATAAACAATATTTAAAACATTGCTCTTATTGTAAAACAATGATATACGGGCACTCAATATTTTGTCCCTCAATATCTTTACGATATTTTGTCCACACTTTTATGGTCAAACAACAGTTTAGAGTCAAAATTCAGGGACCATACCAAGTGTTCCTTACAGTCAGAAAGATGTCGAAATGGAATGATGTGATCCTGGTAAAGTGATAATGGCAAATTCAATTTAGTACTAAATTGGGTAAAGTTGTTCAAATTAAAAACTAAAAAGTTACCTCGCTTCGAGAGAGAGATGCTCCTCCATTTGTACAAGGTGCTGGTCTGACCACTAAGTATTTAAATGTAGCGACAGCTGTGGTAAAGCTAGTGTAAGGTTAGTACAACAAGAGTGTAAGGGCATGATCTAGAGTTGTGCAGGTGGTTTAATGTCTATCATGACGATGAAGTAATTTACTCCCTCACCCTGATGTACATCATGACCATAAAAGTTAGAGATGTTGGCCCTATACATTGGCAGGAAACGCCGTCACAGTGGTTCCTGTCAATGCTGGAAAAGTTTTATGAATGGCCCAAAGTATTACTTTTTTTATTTAAAAAAAAAAACCCAAAGCAGGAGTTTGTTTGTAAAAAATGTAAAACTGATAGTTCCCACACCAAGGGGGATTTCTCCCATGGGGTGGAGGTTATTTTTTTATTTTTACTGTCCCTCACTGCCAGATTTTACCTGGCAATTGACAGGCAGCAAAAAAAAAGCCATCTGACCACCCACTCTTAATTGGGATGGGGGTCAGATGGCCAGGGCCGGACTGGGAACCGAACCCGGCCCTGGCAAACTGCTCGCCCCTCCCCCAGGAGGGGGGCAGAGGGGGTGCAGCCGAGCTGTTTGCTACGGCCGGTTTTGGCCGATTTTGTTACAGGGGGCCGATATTGCCGCCCCCGGTAACAAAAACGGCCCCCACCCTAGCGGCCCACCGGGGAAATGCCCGGTGCCCGCTACGGCCAGTCCGGCCCTGCAGATGGCTTATCACCGAAGCCCGTATTCTGTCGGCCTGTCCGAGGAGAATGTCACAACAGAGGCAGATGTCTCCATTGTTGACAAACTGTTGGTCTGCCGAGCCCTAAATGAGGCAGGCGAACCGAGAGTTTGGTGAAGCGGATCCTCCATGGCTGTTGTGATGGAGTACCCTCTTCACCAAAATCTAAATCAATCCCTAAGTGTTGTGGCTATTGAATGGTATGATGAATTGTCAATTGGAGTCAAGAGATATAAAACAGTATGACTCATTGCATTGAGCCCATAAGCCACAGGGGCAGATTTACAAGAAACTGACGCATATCTGCATCATGGCAGAGATACGTCAGTTTACTTGGGTCACGCAAAAAAACCCTTGCGCCACCATGGATGCGTCGCATTTACAATGCGGTGCACCATGGCGCAAGGATTGACAGATGCATCACGCATCTGTTGGCGCAAAGGTCACGCATTGCTGGAGTTGTGTCGCAAGCACGACGCAACTCCAGCAATGCTCAGGAAGGCCTATACCTGTTGTGCTGCGTCACTCCTTACGCCTGCTTGAAGCAGGCGTAAGGTTTTGACGCAGTGGCGTCGTAGAAGTGGCGCAGTGAAATCTAGTAGATTTCACTGCATCACTTTTACGAGGCTTTCTCGCGTTGGAACGCCCACCCTGCATACATTATACCCGACGCAGGTATAATGTGGTGCAGGGCTTTATCTCTCTAGATGCGTCACGTTGTAAATGTGACGCGACGTGGAGCATTGTTTACACCGCCGCTGCATCACAAATGTGACGCAAGGGCGGCGCAAAAGTGTCGCAAGGGGCTTGTAAATCTGCCCCAGGGTCTCTAAAATGGAAGGTCAACGGTATAAAAAGTCAACTAGTTAACTCGGTATTGGGGGTGGGTACACAAACACGTGGTCCAGTATGGAAATCCCCTCAAAGTGAAAAAATGGAAGCTTTTAGCTATAGTCCTAAAGCAGGATGTGCTAAAATAATACAATGAGCACCTTATTAACAACATAGCTATACATTTCCATAATGTCAAACGTCTGTTCGCAGACACGGAGTTCTGTGTCGCGGACGATGTTTTTCAAAGCTCCTATAAGGTGGGCTTACACTAATGCAGGTACATATAGCATTTGGGCAATGCAACACTGTTGATGTCATTTTGGCTTCCTATTCTACAATGGACTAAATCCAAAAGCTTCAACATAGGTTCGGAGAATTATTTATTTTTAATTTATTTCTTTGTATATTTATTTGCTGTGACGCAGGCTCACGGGGTGTCCGGCAGCTTTATTAGGAAATAACTGAAACTCAGAGAAAATATTTCAGGTACAGAAGAGTTTTCAAAAATACAACAAAACACAAGGATTGACGTTCTATGTGGAGTGTTGAATCTTTTATACAAATAGGAGTTTCTGAATTATTTCAGTTGTAGGTATTGAGTTGTATATAGCGCTTTCAGTGTAGCAGAGCGGTAAGACACAAGATGGAACCAGTAGGACTTGGGTAGGAGTGTTACAATGTATCTGTGTGGAAGTGACTCCTAGCGGAGGCGTTTTAGTTCCTTCCTGGAGGAAGAATAGGAGGTTGTCCTAGAGTTCAGGGGAGGGAACTACAGTTAGTAGGAGTGCTGTGTGTGAAGGGCTGCTCCCCAGAGCTCTGACTCTTACAAGCCGTAGACTCCAGGGGATGGTCTTGGAGCCCTGAAGAGATCAGGGACCAGATGTATTTCCATGTGACAAGTTCTGTATGCTTCTCAATTCTTACGACTGTGGTATTGACCAAGACAGTGGCGTACGCTCAGTGCATCTGACACTGTCTTCTTGTGGTACGTACATTTGTCATTTCACTGTATTCAGGTCTCTTTCTCACTCACCCATCCTTAGGTGCCCATGTCCACATTTCTTTACAAAGTGTCTACAATAGTCCTTTAACTTCATCCAGAACCTCGTCTAGTAATTTTAATGTCATTGGAGCATCACCCCTAATCTCAGCAGGTGACATCCAACCTCAAAGTATGAAACGCTACTCACACGTAAGTCTTGGAGCTTCCACGCCAAGTCCTGCACTTCTGTGGGATATACAAGGCGTATGGATCTCAGGAACATCCTTTGTTGTCTCTTATGCCACATCTGTGGCCATTAACACTTGGTGAGTGTTGCACGCATTGATTCTCCCATGCGCTGCTTTTTACCACTCAGCTTTGCGCCCTCCCATCAGCTTCTTAAAAATTCATGCAGAGGTAATGGGTCTGTCAAAGTCAATTTACAATTTTCATTGCATGTAGCAAGTGCATTGCCTTTGCAGATAGTGACATGATGATCTTATAAGCACATTTTTGAAAATGGTACTGCATGGCAGAAGGCACAAATTTGTTGATGCTATAAATATAAGGAAACATTGCACGCGGAAAAAGATCATCCGAGAAAAATCAAAGTGTCAACCCTCTGCTGGAGGAAAATCATTAGGGGTGAGAACATGAGGGAGACAATGCACATGACAAGTTACAGTGGGTTGACACATACCTTCCTTCCTCAGTCTCAATTTATTCTTTGATAATCGTCGACACACCAGGTGCTTCCAGCCAATCAAGTCTCGTCTTTCCTCCTTTCTTCTCGAGCTTAACCACCTCATAAGTCGGGTTCAAGGAAATTCGCCAGGAGTTGTTCTCAAAATTGATGTTTTCAAAGGGCAGGAATACAAGACATGAAGCAAGAGCCTAGATTGTTGGCCATTGAACAGTGACAGAGGCCCCTGTGACAATGAGAGAAGGTGACCTCAAGGAGGCGCTGCAGGGCCTGGGATGTGATCCGAAGAGGACACGCCTTGTCGCACTGTAAAAGATGCAAGGGAACAGATCAAGGATCACCATAGGGTGTCCTGATGTTAGAGCTTCGCTGCTTTTTGGCAGTTTGTGCTTTAGAAATACCACATACATACATACAGCGATTATAAATAGGGAGTCAACCTATCAAACAGTGTCAATGCCGCGTCTGAGGTACAGTCCTGTACCAACCACTTGGGCATTTCGTGTATGAGGTTGTGAAAAATGGGTTCAAGGATTTGTGAAGGAGAAGTTCAGAAAGATAAAATCTCTCGTTTAATTGGTAGATGAAGGACCTCTGAGTATCCATGGGTTTTCTAGGACATGAAAACAGTAAATATATGGAATGTGAGAATTAGTTTCAAAAGGTGAAAAACTACATGTGTAGATGAGACAGGCAGGAGGGTGCAGGCACCAGGTGGTCCTTTTCTAGGTGATTGTAAAAACTTTGACGCCTTTACAGCTGCAGACCACCACATCTGCAGCTGAACCTTGAGTAGCTCCACATCTGCCACTGAACCTTGTGTACCACCACATCTGCCACTGAACCTTGCATACCTCCACATCTGCCACTGAACCTTGCGTACCTCCACATCTGCCACTGAACCTTGTGTACCACCACATCTGCCACTGAACTTTGCGTACCACCACATCTGCCACTGAACCTTGCGTACCACCACATCTGCCACTGAACCTTGCGTACCTCCACATCTGCCACTGAACCTTGTGTACCACCACATCTGCCACTGAACCTTGCGTACCTCCACATCTGCCACTGAACCTTGTGTACCACCACATCTGCCACTGAACTTTGCGTACCACCACATCTGCCACTGAACCTTGCGTATCACCACATCTGCCATTGAACCTTGAGTACCTCCACATCTGCCACTTAACCTTGCGTACCACCACATCTGCCACTGAACCTTGTGTACCACCACATCTGGCACTGAACCTTGCGTACCTCCACATCTGGCACTGAACCTTGCGTACCTCCACATCTGCCACTGAACCTTGCGTACCACCACATCTGCCACTGAATCTTGTGTACCTCCACATCTGGCACTGAACCTTGCGTACCTCCACATCTGCCACTGAACCTTGCATACCACCACATCTGCCACTGAACCTTGAGTACCTCCACATCTGCCACTGAACATTGCGTACCACCACATCTGCCACTGAACCTTGCGTACCACCACATCTGCCACTGAACCTTGCGTACCTCCACATCTGGCACTGAACCTTGTGTACCTCCACATCTGCCACTGAACCTTGCGTACCACCACATCTGACACTGAACCTTGAGTACCTCCACATCTGGCACTGAACCTTGCGTACCTCCACATCTGCCACTGAACCTTGCGTACCTCCACATCTCAGTCGTGGCCGGCATGACTCGCGGGTGGGGGGGTCACACGGGGAGGGGGTTGCGCGGTGGGGTTAATTTAAAAAAAACTTACCTTTGCCTCCGGTCCCGCATCGGGTTGTCTCTGCTCCGAGTCCCAGTAAGCAGGCAGCCTCCCTCCCCTAAGCCAATCACAATGCTGCAATGGCAGCGTTGTGATTGGCTGGGACGCCGACCACACAGGCGTCTATGGGGAGGCACTTTTCTCCATGTAGGCTGCATGCAGCCTACATGGAGAAAACGGAGAGTGCGTATGACTGATTTGGTCGTCCCTGGGGCCGACCAAACAGTCAGCGCCCACAACAGTGGGCAAGCCACTCCTCCCCTTTCCTGGAGCAGGACCACCCACCTGCCTGTCCCCAACCAAACACTTCTGCCGTCTCGCAGTGCGAGAAGCAGAAACATAAAATGGTATTTATACCATTTTATGTTTCTGCTTCTCGCACTGCGAGAAAGCATTGGGGCGACGCTCCTCCGCCCACATGGAGGACCCGCCCCTGCCACATCTGCCACTGAACCTTGCGTACCACCACAACTGCCACTGAACCTTGCATACCACCACATCTGCCACTGAACCTTGTGAACCTCCACATCTGGCACTGAATCTTGCGTACCTCCACATCTGGCACAGAACCTTGCGTACCTCCACATCTGCCACTGAACCTTGCGTACCTCCACATCTCAGTCGCGGCCAGCATCACTCGCGGGTGAGGGGGCGGGGGTCGCGCGGGGAGAAGGTTGCGCGGGGGGTTAATTAAAAAAAATGTTTTAACGTACATTCGCCTCCGGTCCCGCGTTGCGTTGTGTTGTCTCTGCCCCGAGTCCCAGGAAGCAGGCAGCCTCCCTCCCCTCCCCTAGCCAATCACAAGGCTACAATGGCAGCGTTGTGATTGGCTGGGACGCCGACTACACAGGCGTCTATGGGGAGGCCATTTTCTCCATGTAGGCTGCATGCAGCCTACATGGAGAAAACGGAGAGTGCGTATGACTGGTTTGGTCGGCCCTGGGGCCGACCAAACAGTCAGCACCCACAACAGTGGGCAAGCCACTCCTTGTCAGCCTTGGAGCAGGACTGCCCACCCACCCGCCCCCAACCAAACACTTCTGCCTTCTCGCAGTGCGAGAGGCAGAAACATAAAATGGTATTGATGCCATTTTATGTTTCTGCTTCTCGCTCTGCAGGAAAGCAGTGGGGGAGGCTCCTCCGCCCACATGGAGGAGCCTCCCCTGCCACATCTGCCACTGAACCTTGCGTTTCTCCACATCTGCCACTGAACCTTGCGTACCTCCACATCTGCCACTGAACCTTGCGTACCTCCACATCTGCCACTGAACCTTGCGTACCACCACAGCCGGTTGACCCCATGTGAGCCATTCTGGCTTTGGTTAATGTTGAAGGAGCAGTAGAGACAAAAGCATTGTGACCTTGTAGCTCTTTTCTGACCAGTGAGGAGTGAGGGAAATAGGGTGTGGACGCTACTGGGGGGAGATGGAAGGATTGCATTTCTTCCCAAATCCTCGACAGCATCCAAATCCCCCCTTCTGTGTCACTGGTTGGCTAGCATGACCACAGCTCCAGAATGTATTCCCACCATTCATATCACTGCTGAATTGTACATCTCGACTGGAAGTTACTTCTGTAGTTAAAACACGGATACCCCAGAGGGGAAATGATCCCCCCCAATGAGGGTACTACAAGGGGGATTTGTAAACTTGGAATGCCTGACTTATGAAGGTGGTAGGAAACTGGGACAGCATATAGTGCTAATTTGTAAAAATATAAGTACTAGCTCCCCAGGTAGTTCTCAGGAGGCCACGCTGGTTGGCACTAGCCAGGGTCCTTGCCAGCACTGTCAAATACTAACCATCACACAATACAAGTGTAACATTTGGGAATATTCTAGGTCACCTAAAGCTGTAAGGTTGGCCTGTAACTGCTGTTTTTTTATTATTTTTTAAAGCATACGGATTACTTTGTTGATGAGGTCTGCTTGAAAATTGACAGACATTCCACCATGTGGTGTACTGTCATAAATAAGTGTTGGTTCCAAACAAACACCAGTACAAATTAAGCACTGCATAACAAACATAAAAAATCATAGAAGAACAACAGACCTCTCAAACAATGGATGGGTCTCCAATCTTTTGGCCAAGGCACCCTGAGGCAAGCCATGTGGTAAGAAACATGTATAATGCTCAGTAACATGTGACTAGCAAAATATAACTGTAACTCTATGCTTGTAAACTGTGCATAGGTCAGGCTGTCAATTATATCTCCTGCACAATTTAACAATTTTTATTTTCTGTAGGCAGTAATGGTGTTTTTTCCTCAGTTCAATTTACCAGATGTTTCACGTGAAGGTTAGGATTCACATGCTGTCTGGTTTGAACCATATGGGATTATTGTATATTTGCATGTATCATTTCTAGTCCTGACAAAGTCATTGGGTGAATACAAACTGACGAAACGTGTTGGCTGGTTAGAACATACCCTACAGGGGATTCTGACAATAAAATAAAATGTACCCTGATAAACTGTGGAGACTTCTTGATACTTACATGGATGTGCTCATGATTGCAACTGCCCTAATTATCAGTTTAAATGTTCAAAATGGCTGTTAATGATGCTCAAATTAATGCAGTCATTGGAAAGGACTTGGTGCACGGCAGCACAAGTGTAACAATGGGCTCTGCACATCTCACAGTTAATAGTAAATAAACCTCAGATTATCTAAACCAGTGCAAATCTGCTCCAGTTGTAGTTTAGTCAAATTAGGGAATCTACTCTCACTACATTTGATTCCCACAAAGGATCCCATTTCGAAAGGAGAATTTCACACACGTAATTGACTTGCGCTGTAAGCAGAAGTGACTTACATTTGTATGTAAGTTACACTGCATTTACAAACAGTTTAAGAACTGGCACACATCAGTGAAACACGAGTGATAACTGACTTAATCATATGGACTCTTAAGGTAGCTTTATGTTTTACTTGTGGACGTCTCACGGTGTGTTGTCAGTGATGCATCTGTAAATGCATCACTTACCTGCATACTTAAGTAATATCTGGATTGTCAAGGTGTAACTGCTGCACAAAGTCTGGAGCTATAAACCATTCATCTTCCTCAGGGCAGGTGGAGGTAGAACGGCTGTGTTAGGGGGAAAAGCTTTAAGTGATAGAAGAAAGAATTTCTAAAGTGAATCAAAAATATGCTACATGCCACAAACGCAACTCATATGAGTTATTCATTCTGTGAAACATCACACCTAGGGCGTGGAAAACTTCATATGGTTGTTGTTAACTATTGAAGGAAGTGACCCGATTAGGGCCACCCGGGTCACTCGCGACCACCTCTCAGCCTTCCTCACAAATGAAGAGTTGGTCAGACAGTAGAGAATACAAACCAAAAGTATTTATTGAAAGTACACTCGAGTGGAGTCCGGTCTGACCAGCCTCCTTAGATTGCTGCAGAGGGACTGACTTCTACCACCAAGACAACGTATAATGTCCATTTTCAGGATCACTAAAGACACGCCCAGACTGGAAATTTCCAGTTGGTAGCTGGTGAACAATGGAGATACAGAAGGATGAGTTGCAATCCCAGGACCGGGTACATGTTATCTCAGCGTCAAGGTTACTCTGCCTGCACCCTGCCGCTCCAAGGGTGTGAGCAGGCCTATCTAGTGAGAAAGGTATGCGATGACAAAAACAGTCTATTCATTAGCACAGCAAAGCTCAACCTTGGAGAAATACAAGAAAAGGAAAAAATAATTTAGCAGCTGCTTTCACTGAGGCAGACATACGAGTGAGACAGAAATTAGTTTCGATCATGGCTCAAAATGGTGGCTCAACTTAAAATAGTGCCGCAAATGCTAACTTTACATAGAGCAATACACTAGCAAAATGAATGCATAACTTTTACATTTCAACAGACCCTCCTTTTAGCGTGAGCTAACCATTGAAAGTTGAGAAAGTATAGAGAGTGCAGCATAGCATGTATACAACAAATAATCTTCAAAATTCAGAGCACTCCATGTATTCAGCATCAAGGGAGGAAGAGTCCTCAAAAATACCCTCATCTATTTGCATAAAGCTATCTATCTCCTTCTGAGTCATAATCACAGCATTAGTATCATTGATGGGCGACTTCTGCTTTGGGGTAAGAAGTGTAATACAATATGTACAACAAGCCAGGAGACACTGTATACAGAGGCAACAGGTGAGGAAAATACCAGCCACTACCGCTAGGAAAGCAAGGATCTTCCAACCCCAGGACGCAAATATGCCCCAGAACCATCCGGTGAGTGTCCAAGTACCATTTTCTTGGTGTATGTCAGATGAAAGCCTATGCAACTTCTGTATGGCAGCATATACGTTGGGGGTGTGGTCTGGGATGTATACACAACAGCTACTGCCAATGACGCGACAGGCCCCTCCCCGGTCAGCAAGGATGACGTCTAACACCATCCGGTTTTGTAAAGCAACAAGCCTCGTAGCCTGGAGCTCAGCTGTGATATTCATCAGAATCCCTGCTGTCGTATTAATGACCCCTTCTACTACTCTTGTGAGTCAAGAAATAGTAAGGCTGTTGGACAAGGGGCCCCAAAAGGGTACGATACCTTTCATGGCGTCCGTAAACTGTTGCAAAGTGGTATCTGTCTGATCTATATCTTCTGTATTAATAACCCTTCTAACTCGGGGCAGGTATGCACTCCTACGCTGCAATCAATGGTCCTTATGGTAATTGGACGGTGCTATAAACACTGGGGGAAGAAGGAAAGAGAGATAGCATATACCTGACCACCCCCTAGGAAGCCAAACATAAGCTTGGGATCCACGAACAAAATAGACATTATATGGTGGGAGCAAAGGCGGGCTACTAATCGTGCTCAATGTATATGTGTAATTGCAATTACTCTCTCCCACTTTCACCTTCCCAATTCCCCGAACACAGAAACCAGCTGTTGTGTTGACTACTGACACTGGCATCGCTTTGTCTTTAGTAATATTGCGTATTTGGAAAGATCGGAAATATTCAGTAGCATTGAACCCCTGGAAATCTAACATTTCATTTCGAAGCCATGTTACATTCTTTACCTGCTCATATACATTCATGCAAGCTATTGGAGACAGTGTACCAGGGGTCCCTTGTTCTCCTAACCCCGCGGGAGCAAACCCTTGATGGAAACGTATATATTCGGTCACAGTGCATGAGTCAGCAGATGTCATATTTATAGCAGAGAATCAAAAGTGATAATGCACCATAGTAAACAGTTCAAACCACCCCTCGCAACTTCCGAGATAGGATAATGGCATTGATAATAAAATATCACTCTTATGTGTAACTGAGGGGAGCAATCCACAGATCCAGCAATTAGTAGCATTGGATGTATCATGGGCCTGATGCAACATTTGTAAAAATACATTGTCTGCATATGTTTTTCGATGTTCTCCTTTGTGAGGGGCCAAAGTAACAAACATGTGTTCAGGGGGGACGGGTGTTGTTCCAATCAAAGAACGTGCGGGATACTTTTCCTCCAAAAACCAAGATATCCTCAACACAAATATCAATGCAATTGCAATTATGGATGCGCAAACTATGATACTTTTTGTGGATCAACCCCGCTCTGGGCGCGGAGGTGCAAATGGCTGTTCTTCCTCAGTAATGGGACGACCAAATGGATACATAGTGGAACCAGAGGAAAAAAGGAATGCAATAATACTAATGGCAAAGGCAAAAGTTCCCAGTGTCCGTTAGAGCCTCAGTGGTAGACTCCTATTGTTCATCAACATAGGCGCTCTTGAGCACCGGCGATGGAGCTGTATGATCCTAGCTCTTGAAGAAAATCCCACTTCGTCCAGGATACCGTACCCCTCTCCAGGGAAGCACGTTCAATTTATCCTGTCCAATGTCCGAACAATGCACCAATTTCGCCTCTCCCTAATCTACAGTTGGTACCATGGACAAGGTACACCCTGACTTGCACAGTCGGTCCCTACTAATCTGACTTCACCTTTGGCGCACTGTTCCTCCATCGAGGGCGCAAATTGTACCTTGCTACTCCAGGCACAGAGGGGTCAGGAAAAAGGGGTTCAGACACAGAGGGGCCAGTGGACAGGGGCTCTTGAATTGCCTTAATCTCCGGGGCACTGCTGCATTTAGCACCTCATCGTTCTCAGCTTCTGTTTGGGTCCACGTGAGCTTGGCATCCAAAAAGGGGACGAAACGTGGGACTTGTTCCCACACCGAGTGCCCAAGTCCCTTGCTGACCCACTGGTTGTAGGGCAAGGGAAGAGGCACTCTGCGGCAATGCTGACAATGAATCCAGTTCTTTCAGCCGGTGACTTTGATGGCAGTGCGTGTTGCAAGGAGCACCTGGAGCGGCCCCTTCCACCTCAGCTCCAGGTTTGAATCAACACGTAGTCACCAGGCCGAATGTCATGGCCTGGCCCCTCGGATACTGGGGGTAGGGATTCCTGGATCTGTTGGTGAATAGAACGCAGACTTTTAGTTAACTCATACAAATAGTCCACCAATAGAGGATATTCAATTTCTGAAAAACGACGAGGTCGCGGGACGCCCCAAACATTTGCCGGGCGCCCAAACACGACCTCGTAGGGTGACAGTCCTGTTCTAGAATGGGCTGTTGTTCTTGTGGACAAAAGGGCTAATGGTAAAGCATCTGGCCACTGCAACCCTGTGTTCTCCTGAATCTTTGCTAATTTCAGTTTGAGAGTACCATTGTACTTCTCAACCAAACCCGCAGACTGGGGGTGATTCGCAGCATGACATTTTTGTCTGATGTGTAGTCCCTCACAAACTAACTAGATAACTTTCGCATTGAAGTGACTTCCGTTATCACGCCAAATCAAATGGGGCAAGCCGAAGCGAGGAAAGAACTCCTTCAGGAGTACTTTTGCAGTCGCTATGGCTGTATTTTCTTTGGTGGGGTAAGCCTCAACCTATTTACTGAATGCACAAACAACCACTAACACATATTTCAAATTGTTGACTCAGTCCATTTCTATAAAATCAATCTGAAGGACCTCAAAATGGAAAGTAGGAGGTGCAAAATTATCAGGGGGCTAGGGGTACCTTTTCCAGGATTGTGCATCATAAACACCATACAATATTTAACCAAATGAGTGGCGGTCTTCGGGATGTTATCATTTTGCCATACAGGGTCAAGCAACTTACAAATACCTTTAGCACTGATATGAGCTGGCCCGTGCGCCATGGTGACTACGGGAAGAACATATGCATCTGGCAGCATCCATCTCTGTTTCCCTGACTTATCAGTCCAACACCCATCCTCATCCAAACGTGCTGTGCTTTCCTGCCATATCGCCAATTCCTCAATAGTTGCCTCACTTTGAATCTCCTTGACATTTTCCAGTGTATCCTCAAACATGGTGACCTCGAGCACCCACCTAGCGGGACCTGCTACAAACATCCTTTTCATCTTTGTTCGGGCTGTCTCCTTAGCTATCTGGTCTGCAAAGGCGTTCCCCTTCACTACATTATCAGTGATTTTCTTGTGTGCGCTGCACTTCACTATCGCTAATCTCTTGGGGAGTGTCAAAGCCGACAAAAGCCTATGTATAAGGGGGCCGTGCTAGATCCTCATCCCATGGGAAGGGAGAAACCCTCTCTCTGCCCAGAGCCGTCCAAAATTATGGGCGACTCCGAAGGCATACTGACTGTCAGTATAGATAGTAACAGCCAGTCCCTCACTCAACTCACAGGCTCGAATAAGGGCAACCAGCTCTGCAGCTTGAGCCGACTGATAGGGAACTCTTGGCATCTCAACTACCGTGTGCAGTGTCGTGATTGCATATGCAGTTGTTATAGTGCCATCTGGTAACTTAAAACAAGAGCCATCGACATATAGTTCCCCTTGAGGGTCGGATAAGGGAACATCAGTCGGGTCTACCCGTCCTTTCGCCTCTTCCTCTGTCCAGAAGATACAATCATGTATGTCAATTTCCTCACTTTCAGAATCGAGGGGTAGCAACGTGGCTGGGTTCAGAGTGGCACATCTTTTGATCGTGACATGCTGTGCAAAGAGAGTTAGCTCATAACCGGTCAGACGTGCACTGGTGAAGTGCTACCTCTTAGTCTTATTCAAAAGGGTATCCACAGCATGGGGGACCATGACTGTGAGGTCAGTATCAAGTACGAGCCCAGCCGATTGTCTTATTGAGGTGGCCACAGCCGCAACCGCTCTTAGACAGCTCAGGAGGGCTCTTGCGACAGGATCAAGAAGCGCAGAAAAATAAGCACAGGGCCGTTGCTTACCTCCAAAGGCCTGTGTTAAAACAGAGAGCGCACAACCAGCCGTTTCGTGTACGTACAGCACGAACGGCTTTGCATAATCTGACATACCAAGCACAGGCGCAGAGCAAAGCGCAACTTTTAATTGCTCAAAAGACTGCTGACATTCAGGCGTCCAAGGCAAGGGTTCATGCACATCTTTAGTGGTTAATGCTGGCAAAGGCTTTGTTAGTAACGAATAGTTAGTGATCCAGTGTGACAATAGGAAGTAATGCCAATAAAAGTGCGCACATCCTTTTGAGTTTGAGGGCTAGGCATTTTAACAATGGTACTGATGCGCTGAGGAGTCAATCTCCTACCCTCCTTTGACAGGAGGTGATCTAAGTAGGTGACCTCCTGTCGACAATATTGAAATTTGGAAAGGGACACTTTATGTCCGTGGTGTGCCAAATGCAGCAACAATTTAACCGTACTGTCTTTGCAACCTTTTTCAGTGTCAGAAGCGATGAGAAGGTCATCTACATATTGAAGCAATACATTACCTGAGGGGAGCGTGAGGGAGTCCAATTGGGCTTTCAAAGCTTGACTATATATACTAGGGCTCTCAGTATAGCCCTGAGGAGCGCGACAGAATCTAAAGCTTCTGCCAGCTAGTGTAAAACCGAACAAGTACCTGCTTTCTGGATCAATCGGGATGCTAAAGAATGCATTTTTTAGCAGAGGAAGGAATCGTCGTTAGAAGAGCAGTAATGTCAGGGACCACTGGGAACTGAGGAACCACTATTTTATTAATTTCCCGCAAGTCAATCACAAAACGATAAACATCAGGATGATAATCAGAGGAGCCCGAAGGTGCCCTCTTAAGAATGGGAAGAATAGGGCTATTGCACACATTCGCATTCGTCTCTTCAACAACTCCTGACTGAATCAAGTCTTGTATAATTTGCAACAAGGCTCGTTCCCCTGCTTGTGGTATTTTGTACTGAGGAATATGGGACAAAATGGCATTGTCTTTAACTTTAATAGAAACTGGGGATATCTGTAATAGTCCTACGTCCGTGTCACCCGTTGCCCACAACGTGGGCGGCACATCCTTAAATTCAGCAGGGAGGGGTGCATCTTTGGACAGACACTGCTTAGAGCTGACTACATTCGGGCCCATCGTCATGTAAACACCTTCCGGGGACCAATAAATGGTAGCATGCAATTTCTTTAATAAATCCAAGCCCATTAAATTTTATCCACAATTAGATGTCAACAAAAATGGCGAATCCACAGTAAAAGGACCTATAGTCAGTGTAAGAGGTTTGGAAATGGGGCTTACAACCGGTACACAAGAAAATCCTACCGAAACATTATTATGGCCAGACAGAGCTGCCCCGGGGACCAGTAAATGAGAAATAGAGCTATTCATTGCACCTGTATCCACCCAAAATTCCTTAGCTGAGCCATGCAAATCTGCAGTAACATAAGGACCGTGCTGATCTGCAGGTATCTGAACTGGTCCCTCACCCTGTCCCTGGCTGTCCTAGCTGTGAGACATCCCTGTCACCTCGTCCATGTCATAGTCATCGTGATAATACTGTCCACCCCTAGTGTCGTCAAAGTAGTTACTACCCGGACAATCCTGTGAGGCTGCGGCATGCTGAGCTCTGTCCTGTCCACCAGCTCCACGACCCCGTCCACGAGAACCCTGTCCTCTAGGGGCCGCAACCTTCTGCAACAGCACCGGGCACTCACTACGCCAATGTCCCTCCTCTTTACAATACCCACACTGATTCGGCCCTACAGGCGTAGTATTCCGGCTGGTACGCGGAAGCTGCCGGTCCGAACCACCATGTCCTCTACCATTCCCCCTAGAAGCCTGCTGCAACAACACCTTCGTCTTCAATTCCTTATGCTTTTTCTCCACCTTCCCCTTCTCCTCATTCTCCCTATGCTCATAATACGTGCCATACTCAATATTACAGAAGGGGAGGAGGTAGTCCAAGTGCTCTCTGAGGCCTGTAACCTAGTCGCAATCTCAGGAAGCAAGTTCGTAACAAATTTATTAACGAACAATCGGACACCTCCCTCCACCGACAAATCCTGTCTGCTAAAATACAAAAACACCCCTTCAAACCGAGTGAAAAAATCAGACACACTCATCTTTCTTCTGATGATATGCCGTTAACTTGTCCCAATTACCCTTCTTGGTGGAATAAGAAGGTGCATGTATGTAATGATTCGACCAGGCAAAGCTAGTATCTCAGCCTTAGGCTTCTCCCCAGGCTTCCTCTCCTGGTCGCATGCTTTAATCTGATCCCATGTACCACCCAATTCCACAACGTGGTCCTGTGTGTACACCTGCCTCCAAATATCAACGGGCACCAGCAAACCAAAAAACATCTCAATGTTCAAGCGTCATCACTGTCGATGAAGCGGCCTCAGTCAATTCCTTATAATATGCAGTAGAATTTTTCCTAGGGTCAGGTAACTGAGTCTTAAGGGACAAAACCTCACTCCTTTTCCACGGAGTGTAGACCCACTGTTCTTGGAAACGGGCCTCTACTCTCTGTCTAATAACAGTATTCTGCTGATCCTGTAGCTCTGGTAGTTCAGGGTGATATATGGGGTGAACTTCCCTCATCGGAAACTGGGATACTGTCTTCGGGCTCTTGTCAAGCAGTCTACTTCGATAAGCGACCAGCATCGTGACATTACTAAAAACCTCACCAGGTGCCATACCAGTGGCATATACATGATCCCTAATATCATAAAAAATTTGGGGTGCTACATCATTAAAACACTGTTCCCACAGTCCAATCAACATTGCCGACATGTGCTTAAGAGCATGCTGCAGCACTGTAGAAATAAAAACCTTCTTAGGGGTTCACTGATACATCTGGTCCTTAAGACCAACAAAGAAGAGATTGGCACAGAAGCTGTAATATCAAAAAAACATGTTTTATTAACCTCAGATGAGGGAGATTGCATCTTACGGTACCCGCAGGCCACTGTAGGAGGCATTCTAATGAGTGCAGAGAACAGGGTCCTTATATATGCATTTGTTATATAGTCAGCATAAAATCAAGGGGAGGTCCTAGGACATACAAGCATGCTTATTGGCTAATATGGGTATACAAAATTTGCTTGCTCCACAAAGTGGGAGGGGAGACTAAACTGCTTACATGAGTAAGAATAGCCTGACAGTTCTATACTAGGAGCAGGTGCATTCTACCAGCTAGGCCTCTCTGAGCATGTGCAAGACTCTGGAAGAGGGAGAAAGCACATGGCGAGCACATGGCTAACTAAAATGGCTGCCAAGTACAAAATGGCTTTCAGCTCATGCTAACAGCGATTCCTGCAATCTTTAACAGATGATCCTTTTAGCATGAGCTAAAGACATTCCCATGATCTAGTAGAGACATAGAAAATATTTTGCACATTTTCTTCTCATAAATTCATCAATATCCTATGCTAGGTGGGCATTTACATTCTAAACATTTCATTAAGCAGGTATATACAAGGTATAAGCAGGAGTACAAAGTGAACAGAGCATTGGATCATACAGGTAGCAAGAGAGAATAATGACTATTATCTCAAACAGAAATCTCAATATTTTCCAATCCTAAGCAGAAAGCAAATACCAAAACCATCTAGTCTAATTCTAAGTTTCAGGGCTCTGATGTATTTCAGTGACTATTAATGTCAATTTCAAAATAGCCAACAGCACATACCTAATAAAAACATTTTCAATAGACTTTCTCAGTATTTTTTATGAGGGCTAAATTATCAATTAATATACTTAAGGAAAGAGTAAAGTAACATGCTCAGATGAACTTTTCTCGTGCAGAATAAACATTACTCTTAAAAAATATTAAAGCAATCAGACATATTATTACAAAAACAATTGTGGCTCCGGGGGACCAGGAGGACCACACAGGGCCATAGGAATTAGGACAAGGAGCCGCAAAGGGATGCTCCTCCAAAAAAAATGGGACGACCAAAGGGGTACATTACTAACAAAAAAAAGAGTCCTTGGGAATTTCTAGAACCACCAGCCAGAGGGGAGTCTTCTCCCTGTGTCCGTTTGAGCCTCACAGGCAGGCTCTTGTTGTTCCCACGGTGGAGCTGCACATCTCGCAACTCAAGAATCACGGAGAAGGAAAAGTCTTTCTTTCAGGATAGGGCAATCACCCCCCAGGGCAAATACCCTCAATGATCCTGTCCAGTGTCTCAGGCAGTGCACCAGTTTTCTTCACTTTAATCTAACAGGCACCAAGGGCACAGCACCTGTACCCTAAACTCAAGTCCTTCCCTAACTCCTGTATTGCACCTCTGGCGCACTGCTCTTTTGTTAGGGCCACAAATTGTACCCAGTGTGCTCGGGCATCTCTTGATCAACAAACAAAGGCGTAGACTTGCATTCACTTGGGACCAGGACTCAAAGGCCTGAAGCAACCCTTGTTTCAAAGGGGGTCACCTCAAGCAAAAGCCTCCTTGCCGTCCTTGTCGTTCTGTGACTCTCTCAGCTGGGCATCAAAAACTGGATCCACACAAAGATTTCTCCATCCTGATTTGTAACCCCGTCTTTCGCCCAAGACAGTGGCAGGGGTACACACTTCACGTCCCAGTGCTTCCGCCTTCACTGAGGTCCTAGTTGCCAGCAATGCCTATGCTGGTTCCTTTCACTTTGACTGTAGGCTGGACTGGTGCTGACTCCCAGGCTGGATCTGATGTCCGGGCCCCTCTGGCAATGGTTGTAAGGCAGCAAATATCTATTGGTGGACAGAACAAGAGGTCTTTAGACAAGGCACAGAAATAATCTAACAACAGAGAGGATAGTCTCAGAATACTTCCTTAGTCTCGGGGCGCCCCATACATTAGCAAGGCACCCAAGAGCCACTTCATCTATCTGAGAGTAGAAAACCCTGGACCTATTGGCAAGTATAAAAGGAACGTTTTGGTGAACTGACAAGAGTAATACATCACCCAATCCCAAACAGCCAAGGAAGTCTGTGTTCATTTACTAAATTATGAGGAAAAGAGAAAAACAATACAGACATACTCCAAATACTTACATTGGTGTATTCCTATATTACCAATCTGAAGAATCTTCAAGAAAAAGGAAATGTTCTACACTTTTACTCATAGATTTTACATTACTTGTACAGGACTGCAGACACTTGTAAAATAATTTCTCTTACATGTTATGCTTAGGACCATGCTCTCATGTTATAGGTGCAGCAGGAAAATCTAAAACTGCTAATTTAACAGGGATTCTTATTGCAAAAAGAACTAAACTTCAACATAGTGAGTACATTTTCTCCAGCAGAACATGTTATGACAAACAAACTCCTATAAAACAATATTTTCCTTCAAAATGTTTGCTAAGGATCACATGAGCGTCTTTCCTGCATTGTACTTTTCACGATCTGGACTATGCAACATCATTTTCAAAAGGAAAAAAACCCTATCTCCAGCTCTAATAAGGGCTGTCAGCTTATTGACAGAGACTAGCTAATAAAAACTAGCAATGCCCTTGCAAAACTGTATAGAACATGAGAATAACATAAACAATAATAGTGTTGCCACCTGAGATTTTTGAACAGAAACCGCCACTATACAGTTCTCCTTAAAGATCAAATAAGGGAACATCAATCTGTTCTACTCATTCTTTCATACAGGATGGGCAGTAACATAGCATAGATTTTATCATTTTATTAATTCTAACAATTTTAAAACAGTATTACAGAATAGCCAATAACTATCACATGGCCATTTCCTAGACAGCTTAGACAGACTCAAAAAAAAGTGAGAAAAAGAAGAGAGAAAACATAATTTTGCCTACCCTTAATTTGTAGAGGAGCTAGCCTCCTTCCCCCATTTTGACAGTAGGAAAACCTGAAACAGGTTTTACTTCTGTCAACACTTTCAACCCCTATTTGTAGCAACTGGGCACAAACAAACTTGTAGGAGATATCTTAGAAAGTGGCTATTCTCTGATTCAAGCACATCGAGTACTGTAGAAAGCGTCAGCAACAAATGTATCAATTCCTTGAGCAATTGTACTAGATTAACATGAGGGCGCATGAATGCAAACTAAAATCCATTTCCTCCTTATCGTAGCCCCTACACAGTATTCTTTAAACTAAAACCATTATTTTATATACCTGGCAGATCAATGCTCAACTGAGGGTTGTTTTCCTTCGTTTCATATGATTGCGCTAAACGTGTGTTTGCCAAAAATAGGAAGCAAAGCTTCTCTTCCTCTCTTTGCGCTATCATCTCGTCTTTCAAAAACTTTTCGAAGGTCGAAGTGTCCCAGCAAACATTACCCTTCACCCTGCTAAGTTGCTAAATGCAGAACTCCGACCTTTGACCCGTTCAGCAGCTGCTCATTTTGTTTGTGCAAGGCTTGCCATGCGGTTTTCGTAATGCAAAGCAACTCTGGAGAATCACAGCTAAAAGGCAGTCCTGTCCGATCCGTTTGCCAGTAATTTAAAGGTAGGATAATAACGTCTGCTGGTTTCTGTATACTTATTTTCATTTATGTACAGTATGTTGGGTGCAGTAGGTCAGCTGTTTGTTTTATACTTGCATATACTTTATGGAAGCCTGAGAGCACGTTAAAACTGCCTTGAGTGGTAGAACTGCTTGTAAAATTGTGAATTTAGCTCAATTTCGACTTTGGTGGTAGGGGCACTTAAAAATGAATATCCTACAATATTTTTGCATAATAGGAACCCCCAGAGTGTTCTCTAGATAGCCCAGGAATGGGAAATCAGAAATGTATAAGATATACCCTTATAAAAATGAGTTTTGTACGGCTGGGTAAAGTGACATTTCACATTTAAGTTCCCTTCTTATTGCGGTACAGCACTGCTTAAATCCAACTTTGATGCTAGGAATTCACAGTATGATGATTAGGCTTTATAAAGATGAAAAACGAATTTAAAGCATTTATGTTTAACAATATATTTTTTTTCATATAATTAATTTTATTTATTTTTTAATCAAAACCAACCATTTTGATGATTCCACATTTGAAAAGCAAGCTTCATTCGTAGCCTATCATATTTAAACACATTCATTCATAACCCTAAGCACAGAAGCCTTTACTTGAAACAGGAAAAGTCTGCGCCACTTTTTAAAAGGACAGTTATCATTTAACATCAGAACCACAGATGTACTTATGTAAAAAAGGCATTAAGAAAGGAAATCCCTACTTTCAATTTTGTTCTCTGTTATCCAAAATAATGAAACTGGTTTTTTGAAACTTTTAAAATAATGCAGGCCCGTATACCAGTTTTACACTGACTTAAAATTTCGCTGACTCAGCATTCCTGTCTGTGGCCGTGATCAGGAATAGCCATATGCTATTTATGCAGCTGTTGTTTGTCAGCAGGCGTCGAATTTTCACGCCTTTCTCAGGAAAAAACCCCTTTATTATTTGAAATACCCTGACAGAGTTAAATCCCCATTTGCTGTGTCAAACAGTTTCTTTTCAGTTAGTCAGTTTAAACACAGCTGTTGGAAAGCTTTTTCTCGGGTGCTGAAAGAAAAGCATGTCACAGTCTATTTAAAAACTGAGGCATTTCAATGCAGTCAAATCTATCTTTCTATAATGTGTATTTAGTTCAGCAACAACCAAATTCACTCATATGATGTGCATGCCTTTTAATGTCTAATACAATGTATTTAAGGAAAATGCTGTAACGTGTATTTTAGTCTATTGATTACAAAACACATAATTTCGTTTTTTTTTCCTCTGTATGAGGCCTATTTTAATCCTATTGAATACGATCTAATTTTATCTTTAGCATTGTGGCAATTTGCACACATGTATAGTATCTTACTCTGTCAATTTAATAGTAACATGCAGCTGTTTAGCATATGTTATATAATTCATTTCTGGATTTTTATTTAATATGTAAGTAACTAAATGACATTTTGCATAACAGAATGATGACAGCAAAAAAAAACATAAACAAACTCATTGAGCTCATTCAGACAGTTACAGAAGGGGGGTCATACACGCAGAGTACACAACACAGCGCGCTTAAAGCTAGACATTCTTTCACAAAGAGTACTCGCACAAGTATTACCAATGTCAAACCACAAACCCCACATAGACATTTAAACACACATTTAACCCACAAATCAACACTTAGGACTGCTTACAAAGTGTACGCAAGACCAACCTATTTGTAAATACTAATTGTAAGTCATATTTACAAGAAGAGCTCTCAAAAGTAGCCCAAAAAACTGTTCCATGGTCAAGAAGCCAAAATACACCAAATTCGCCAGTTTTGGCTGGTAGAACACTCAAAAAGCGCTCTGCATATCACCACTTATGAATGTTACTAAGTGCGCAGATCCGGATCCGTTTTATGTACATATTTAGTTCCATGGGGTACTTAGTCACCAAGGAAGAAATATCTTTTTACTATACGTAAACCTATTTAGGTATCCCCTCTGAGGGGAGTCAACTAAGTACTTACTAAATCCATATCGGTACTCTCCAAAACAGCAACACTTTCTGCGAAGTGTGCTAGAAGCAGGCATGCCAAAAATATTATAGCATATATAATATTATACTCCAAGTGACACTTAACACAATGTGTGCCGTTCAAGTTTTCAAAGTTAGAGAAAAATCTCCTCATTACCTGCCTATATGAATTGCAATGCATATATAACTTACAAAATAAATTCCAAAATTGGCCAATCATACAAACAAAGCCACAGTAAGTGTTACTAAAACTACCTTACCAATCAAAGGCATCAAACCAACAGCAAGTGCCGCAAAACGGCTCTTACCAATCAAATGGTGTCCAGGTTCCAACTGCCAAGTTCTGAGTGACCTAACGGTCATTTTAAAATACTCACGCCAAAGAAGTTCTCAGTCGGGAGCGGCAAACACTTGGAGGATCAGATCAGGAAGACCAGAAATATACTGGGCTGGAAGACAAACAATCTCCGTGCGCAGGGTACCTCCTCAGTAGATTCCTGTCTCCCTTCAAGACCACTCCCTTGGATAGCCGCTGCACCGATGAGGTCCACTTTCGGGCGCCATTTGTAGAAATAAAAACCTTCTTATGGGTTCACTGATACATCTGGTCCTTAAGACCAACAAAGAAGAGATTGGCACAGAAGCTGTAATATCAAAAAACATGTTTTATTAACCTCAGATGAGGGAGATTGCATCTTACGGTACCCGCAGGCCACTGTAGGAGGCATTCTAATGAGTGCAGAGAACAGGGTCCTTATATATGCATTTGTTATATAGTCAGCATAAAATCAAGGGGAGGTCCTAGCACATACAAGCATGCTTATTGACTAATATGGGTATACAAAATTTGCTTGCTCCACAAAGTGGGAGGGGAGACTAAACTGCTTACATGAGTAAGAATAGCCTGACAGTTCTATACTAGGAGCAGGTGCATTCTACCAGCTAGGCCTCTCTGAGCATGTGCAAGACTCTGGAAGAGGGAGAAAGCACATGGCGAGCACATGGCTAACTAAAATGGCTGCCAAGTACAAAATGGCTTTCAGCTCATGCTAACAGCGATTCCTGCAATCTTTAACAGCACAAACGGCTCATAATCTTTCATTACACTCCACACATCTTCCCCACTGTAAATGGGGTTACGAGCCCACTGAGCGGCCTGATTGGCTACCACCTTTTTCTCTTCATCTCCCACATCTGATCGTATCAATATCCGCACCAGTCGCTCCCTAGCAGTCGCCCAGTCTCCGTCCCCAAGTCCACGTACAGGCGTTCTGCTGCTCAATAATGTCAGGGGGTGGAGGAACAGGGGAGGAGTAGCAACAGAAGTAACAGGCACCAACGCCGCTGCCGGCTGCGTCGTAGGTGTGAGAGCTGGTGAAAGAGATGTCAAAACAATAGGCATAGCAGGGAGACTAGCAATTATCATAGCCGCAGAAGGCGAAGTCAAAGAAAGGGCAGGAGGTGCTGAGGCCGAAACAGCTTGATCAATAGCAGAAGAAACAGAAACAGCAGGGACAGAAGGAACGGAGGACTGAGGCTGTGGCATGACAGGGTATATTTTCTGCGGGGCATATGGAGGTGGAGGTCGAGAATCTAACAATTCCTCCACAAATGTGTCATTTTCTTCTCGAGCAACATAAGACTTTTCACATTGTAATAGAAACTTCCTATCAGCACACTCTATTCCTTTTTCTATTTTCTCTCTATCATGTGCTACAGCTTTCTGAGTCAATGTCTGCATTCTCCCCTTCAGGGCCTCTTTCTTGGCTTTCATTCGTCTCTGTTTAGCTTCCTTTTGCCACGTTCTGAGGGAATCAAACATCGACTGCCTACTCCTTTTCGCAAACAATTATCCTGTAGAAAATTAATTTTCTGTTCATCAAAAGTGCCCGTCAACAGCCACTGCAACTCAGCATTGTCCCTCGTATATTTGTGCCATAATGTACTAAACGTAATAGGGCCAAGGCCATGTTTTACTTACATGTCAAAATCTGGAGTGCCTTCCGGAGGCGCTGGCTGACTTTCTTCCAATTGAGCATCAGCAGAACAACAACGACAGCCCAAACAAAACACCTTACTAAGGCACGGCATCTTTCAAAAGTTCACTATTTATGCCGAGCAGATATTTGCAAATATCTTTTCAAAGTCGGTCCTCAGACCTCATCAAGTAGAAATCAAAAAATGGTACCATATCCATAAAGAACTCAAACAAATTCAAGCGCTTGTCCAAAGACGGTCCTCAGACTGTGTCAAATACAAATCAAAATGGCGCTATATCCACAAAGAACCAAAGCAAACTCACCTGGTGCACACAGGTCAAACAAGTTTATTCTCCACTGCCGACTCTTCGGACCAAACGTTCAGATCCAAGGGTTTCGCCGTTCAGGACCCCAGTCGGGATGACCACTGGACGGGGCACCGCCCGGTCAGACAGATGGGGCAGCTGCAAGTACAAGACTCTCTCGTGCAGGGATCCCCGGTCCGCCCGTCCGACCCGACGTGGCCCCGACCTCCTCACCCAGGATGGGCCACCCGATGGAGTCCCTGTTCGAGCGCCAAATGAAGTAAGTGACCCTTTTAGGGCCACCCGGGTCACTCGCGACCACCTCTCAGCCTTCCTCACAAATGAAGAGTCAGTCAGACAGTAGAGAATACAAACACAAAGTATTTATTGAAAGTACACTCGAGTGGAGTCCGGTCTGACCAGCCTCCTTAGATTGCTGCAGAGGGACTGACTTCTACCACCAAGACAACGTATAATGTACATTTTCAGGATCACTAAAGACATGCCCAGACTGGAAATTTCCAGTTGGTAGCTGGTGAACAATGGAGATACAGAAGGTTGAGTTGCAATCCCAGGACCGGGTACATGTTATCTCAGCGTCAAGGTTAGTCTGCATGCACCCTGCCGCTCCAAGGGTGGGAGCAGGCCTATCTAGTGAGAAAGGTATGCGATGACAAAAACAGTCTATTTATTAGCACAGCAAAGCTCAACCTTAGAGAAATACAAGAAAAGGAAAAAAATAATATAGCAGCTGCTTTCGCTGAGGCAGACATACAAGTAGACAGAAATTAGTTTCGATCATGACTCAAAATGGCGGCTCAGCTTAAACTGGTGCAGCGAATGCTAACTTTACATAGAGGAATACACTAGCAAAATGAATGCATAACCTTTACATTTCAACACCATCCTGAACACAGGGCTCATTTCTGCACGTCCCCAGAGGGTTTGGGGCTCTCACACGTGGTGAAATCCAATATCCAAGGGGTAGGAATTCACCAAATGCGGTAAATAGCGCCAAGTAACAGTTTGCCCCTAAAATGGCGCTTAATATCCCCACTTAGGTGCTTTCCACCCTAAATTGTGCATGTCCTGTATTTCTTTATTTATTTACGGTTACATTTAGGGAACTTAGAATATTTGAAAGGGAACAAATATGGAGAGTGTAATCTTTATTGTATCACACTTGTAACTGTGACCCCGGGCGGTAAAGTCTAAAATGGAAGCAAGATGAGAAAAGGCAGACTGTTTATGCAGAAGCTATTACCGGTGTTTTCCACTGGAAGGCAGCATAGAATTTTATAAAGACCACATGACGCAAAAAGATGACTGCTGAAATGCCGCAAAGCAATGGTAGTCTTTTTAAACCAGGTAATTAGTGTTAAAAAGTTAATTCCATTTTTAGACCTGGCACATAAGTCTATCCGAAGAGGAGCTGTAGAACTATTTATTACATAAACAAATCCTCGGTGACGAGAACAATTATATCAGAGCCCCAAATGCTGCAAAAAAGTTGATATTGAGAGCAATAGTTCTGGATGAGAACAGTTCACTTGAAAAAATAACAAGTTCCAAAATCTAGAAAAATTTAATAAAAGTCAGCTTTCTAGAAACAAACCTGAATGTGCATCGAAACTAGACTGTTCTATATTTGAATATGATTGAAATTAATATCTGAGGAATATGTCAAAATTTTTCTGGGGAGTTTTATATAGCGCGAACTAGACCGGAAGGTATCAGAGCGCTACACATGAACACCAGTTGCATTACAGACGGACACATTCATTTTTGTATTTTTTGGTACGGGGAAATTAAGTGATTTGCCCAGAATCACAGGATGTTGAGCGTCCCTGTCAAGACTCAAACCCAGTTCCCCAGCGAGGTCGGTCGAACGCTCTAGCCGTTAGGCCACATCATCCTCTGGCATTTCATGCCAACATACTCATTGTGTTAAGAAAAAAATCTTCTTATGACTTTATTGTGTTTGAAGGGGATGCAGGGCACCCCAAGCAGGGTATTAGCACATGTTTTTAGAATTCTCTGCCATTAGGTGCTGGAGAAAAAATGCAACCAAAGATGCTGAAACTGGTATGATGTCAACCAAGGTTTTTCTTTTCAAGGATATTCCAATATGGCGTCATCTTAGATATGGGCACATGGTATTGCTACTGCAAGAAATAATGTCAGTTACAATATAATTTTGAGATACTGGTAGTCTTCCTACTATTAATTGAGATGCTGTCCATATATGTGGCTAGCCTAGCACAAGTAGAAAAGATAACTCTCTGGCTACAAGGTAGAGTTGGCTTATTCTATCACATTCAGGAATATTTCAGTGTGTCCCTCCTCTTCTATGTCTTACACAGAGGTAGGGTGACCAGATTTAAACAAGAAACCAGGACAGGTCATATACATAGAAGTAGGACCACAGTTTGCATCAACCCTCGACATAAAAGTAGGACTAGTTGACAGCTGTCATAGACATAGAAAAGGGACTACAATGACAGCCTTCTCCACAGAGGGCCACTGGAATTATGTGGCTGGGGAGCACTAAATTATGTGACAGGTGGAATGCCACATCGCCTGGTGATGACTGGCACCAGCTTCATAAGTGGTTCCCTTTGTACTGCTGAGCTGAGTGCAGAACCGCCACTAGCAGCTGAAGAAGCCTCAGTGACATATTCAACCTTCAAGTGAGCCCCCCCCCCCGCAGCCTCTTTGTTACAAAGAAAAGCAAAAAGCAGGGTTGCTTTGACCTATTCATGTAGCCCCGAGGGATCCAATCCTCCTGGTGTGCGAAAGTCCCTAAGTATGGTTGTGTTTTGTGTATTTTTAGTATCACCATGATTTTTTGACCCTTGACAGCTAAGTAAAGTAAATAAAGTCAACAAGGCAACGTTAAAAATGACAGCAGATGTTTTTGTTTGAAGTAAATGTAAAATGTGAAGAAATTGCCGCTATCTTTCTCTGGGAAAGATGGCAGCCCTAAGGAAAAAGTTTAAACAAATGGCCGGTATTGTTTGGGTAGGGGTGGAAACACAAAAAAACACAGGCCAAACAACAAAGAGAAAATGTCCCAAAGCCATTTAAATACTCACATTGTATGTCTTCTGCTGGCTTGCAGGGTGGGAGGGCAAGTCTCTTGTGGCTGCGGATGGATCCAGTGGGGTCCCAACTTGCTGGTGCTGTCAGGGCTGGGGAAGGGTCATGCAGGTTGATTACACTCCAAGTCCCTTTCAGTTTTGGCTGCTGCTTGATTCTGATCACAGCAGCTCATCCAGCACTCCATGTCTTGGTCAAGAAGAACTTAGAACTTGAACAAAGTGGAGTGGTTGCGGTCCCACCTTTATACTCATTTTCCAGACAGGACATGTTGGCAGTGCTCTGGAAACGCTAATCAGCAGCCCCCTGCTAAAAGGCCCTCATAGTATTTCTAAGAGTGGTCTTTAGTGTCTGGGGCTCCTCCCTCCAGCTCCAGAAATGCATGCAATACATTTGTCCTCTCCACAAAAGCTCTATTCCATCCTCCATCTTGCGCCATGAGACATGGGGCAATACAAAATGGACTGTGCTGGTCCCAGCAATAATACTCTCACCAAAACAAGCCATCCACACCACATGCAAGCACTCGACATGCATATGGGATGTCAGCGCAAGGGTCTGGGTGTCCCATTTGAGTGGAACTGTACACAGGTGGGGCTGGTAGGCACTACAATCCTCCTGAGCCAGAAAAAGGTCTCTTCAGTACTATTAATCCACAAAAATCAGTATGATGCCACCACTGCTTCATGTCAGTATCCCAGTACATGGACAGTTGTCTTATAGAGTGCACCCTTTCTGGTCACAGAGCAGGTTCTGGACCTTTGAATGCCCATGGACAGACCCAGGCCTCAGCATTCACACTAGATTAGCCTGTCACTCGGGCCAACAAAAAAGACAGAATACCAGGTTAACCTGCAGTCAGGTCACTCAGGGCAAGGGTCACACTCATTTAGTATGCAGGGGACATTCTTGTCTCAATATTAATATTATGTGCTTGGTTAGTAAGCACAGTATTATCTATTGAGCTCACAATATACAGCATCATACATATCTTTTACTTCCAATACATTCTATAGGAAAACCTAGTTGGCTATTAGGAATAATTGTATTTCAATTTTTATGGTTAAAATGGTTAAGCGTGTAACCGGAGAATAATATAAGCAGGCTTATTTTTTATATTTATTTAACTTTTTGTGTTATTATCAGAAATCTCTTGATATTATTGCATGCAATGCAATACGTAAAGATTGTTGATGCTTTTAAAAGGAGATGTTCACCTTTTAAACTTAACACATCTAATGACAAATAATAAAAAGAAACAGAAATCCTCCAAAAATTAACACAGCTGACATTCCTCTAGTATTCACAAACTAAAATAGAAAGAGGGTGATTTCAAATTTAGCAGCGCAGGAGCTGTACACTGGTGGTTTCCCATCCAATTTATAACTCTGACTGACTGCCAGTGGAGCCAACGCTGATTCTAGTGACGGCCAATCACGTAGCGCAGCCTGTGCGTTGTAGGGCCACCGCCAAGCAATGCATCAGGAGAACGCGCTATCAGCTGCAATTACCACCTGGTCTTTACCCTTCCCAATACTGTGTCCAGTGCGCCAAACGCTGACAACAAGATCCCCATTGGTCTTTTATCTAGACACCAAGTGACATGTTACACAGAAGGCCCCGGGCACACAATGGGCATTTGCCCCCGCTTTGTGCACCCCCGGCGCACTTTGTTATTACAGAAGGGGCGGCAGACAATAGTGCAGCCCCTTCAGTAATACAGATAGCGATGGGTCACACGTAGCGCCAAGTCTATCGTTAGAGGACGTTCCCTCATTTGCATGGGGGCGTGGCCCAATGCAAATGAGGGAATCACTTTGCCTCTGCACCCCCACTGTATTATCGATGCGGGCCCAGAGGCACACATGCCTTTAGAAGGTGCACTGAAATTGCAGCAAAAAAAGGTGACGCACCAGCCTGCAAGGGGAGTCCTCTCCCCTCTTTAAATTGCAAGTGAGTTGCCGCCTGCATAGTGAAACACAGAGTGGCTTTGAAGCAGCCGCTCCGTATTTCACATAAATCCATTGCCCCAAGGGCAGTTCGAGTTCATGCCTGCCCTGGGATGAGTGCATTTATGGTAATACAGTGCACTTTCCCTGTTTGCGCATGATGCACCTATTTAAAGGGGTGCAGTGGCGCAAACAGAGAAAGTGTGCCATATGTGGAATACGGCCCCAGGTGCTTTGATTCTGGGCTAGTTTCTCATTGCCTGAGTTGAAAATCCCAGTTCCCTTTCACCAGGCCGGTTTTTGGGAACAATCTCAGCAGGGGGTTCTCAACACTGAGTATGATGCCAGTGATATGAGAGTAAGGCCCTACTGGAGTGTATGAGAGTGAGCGATACCCCACTGGAGTGTATGAGAGTGAATGATACCCCACTGGACTGTATGAGGCTTGTGATAAGTGAGTGAGTGACACTTCACTGATGTAAATGAGGCCAACAATAGAGGAGAAAGTGTAAGACACCAGTGAAATTAATGAGGAAATAGGTAGAGGGTGGAGTGAGTGTATGTGGTCACTGGTATAAGAGTGAGTGAGATTGCATTGAATGTATGAGGCCATTGATACAGAAGAGAGTGAAATCCCATGGAAGTATGAGTCCGGTGATTGAGACACTATTAAAGAATATGAGGCTTGTGATATGGGAGTTAGTGAGTGAAAGATCATAATGTCTATGAGTTAGTGACACTCCATTTAGGCCAGTGGCTGTGGAGTAATTGAAACTCCAAATGAGGCCAGTGGTAGTGGAGTAGGTGAAACCCCATATGAGACTGGGTAGAGGAGTAAGTGAAACCCCATGTTTGGCCAGTGGCAGTGGAATAAGTGAAACCCCAAATGAGGCACAGGAGTAGGATGGCATTGAAGTGAATGAGGTAAGTGATATGGGAGGGAGTGAGACTTCTGTGAAACATATGAGGCCTGTGAACAGAAATAATCAAGAAACAACTGAAACAGGTGAGGTGAGGTTATGGAGTGTGAGACATTGCAACGAACTACAGGGCGACTGATGAATGGAATGAGTGATACATTGTAGACATATATGAGGCCAGAAACGTACATGTGAGTAAAACTCCTTTACTGCGTGGGACCTCAGAGTCAGGAAAAGGGTGAGACTCCATTGAAGTGTATGAGGAAGTGATATGGGAGTGAGTGAGACTCTAGTGAATTGTATTATAGCAATGATAGAGGAGTGAGTTAGTCTTCTTTGGAGTGGATACATTTATATTCTATACTCAGTTCCACATATACATGCCTTGGTAGTTTGCATATAGATGTGATCAAGGTCACGTGTAGTGACCGAAACGCGTAATGGCGAGCTGGAGCGAGTAACAACAAAATAAAGAAGATTGATGCACTAGAACCGGAGTCCGTACCCTTTTGTCCGTCTTGAGTGGATTGGTTTGGGAAACGTCGTGATATATATATATATATATATATATATATATATATATATATATATTCGTGATCAAGATATATTCGTTTCCCATTTCGCCAAACCGCCGCTTCTTGATTGTAACGGGTGCAGCCGCACACGGAGTCGAATTCGCGAACCATTCAACGAGACATCGAAAAGGAAAACATGGCGCACTCTGGAGGTGTATGTATATCTTCAAGGTACGTAGATGTGGAACTAAGATGAACGAGACACCACAAAGAGGTGGGGGTTCACAAACAGGGTAATGAGTGAGGTCCCATTTTAATGACTTGTGGATTGAGCAGGACTGTTAAAGTGCTTGAGGGCAGTGACATCAGGTGCAGTGCGGTTATGAAAGAGTCCTGTTACTTATATGTCCACAAAGCTGTGTTGTTTCCTTACATTCAACCCCTTTATCTCCGCAAAAACTATGGAAATTACTTGTGCTTTACTAGATCTCTGCTGTTGAGTCAGCTGGGAGGAAAACACAGAAAAACTAGCCTGCTGTGAATACCTTTTTACCCGCAGCCTGAACCCAACTTGGCAGTGAAATGTGTTTCTCTGCCCCATGCTGCTTTCTGGTGTTTCTGCCAAGTTGTTTTATTTGCCTTTATTTGTCTTAGCCTCTAATTTCCTGTCAACAGGGACAGAGCTGTCCTGCAGTTTATGGATGGGTGATGGAAGTGCCCCCAGACACCTCCAACTGGTTCATCAAAGCTGACACCACAGACCCTCTGCTGCCATACTCTAACTCGTCAGCTCTCCTGGTGTAAGGCGTACACTTTTCCTTTTTCTACTGCTTTTCACACCTGAATACAAACAAAAAGCAATGTGTTTTCTGTTTATTTTTAAAACAGAATAACACAGAATGTAGGTCTTCTTTTGAGTGTCTCTCACTGCTATCATTTACGACTGCTGTGCCAGTGTTTGCGCAGGTTGACAATATTTTCAGTTGAAAGGGACAAGATTTTTAGGTCTTGCCTACACACTACTTTTAGCTGTCTGTTGTCAAAAGACCTCTTGTAGACCTTACCACAAATGTACAGTGGGCTTAAAGACAACCCATTGCTTACCACTGGTTGGATTTCTTATCTCTCTCATTTGCTTGCCTCATATTCGATGTTTTTCCTTGAATGCTTAATTTAAGCCAGTGTTTTCCGGTGCTCAGCACCGGCACTCAATTGTCAACACCGGTGCTTGTGTCAGTCTGCCACAAGGTGGCGCTGTCTGGCTAATTTATAGATGACCACAAGAGCAAGTAATTATGAATTCAATATGCATTAAAAATGGCTATTACCTGCCTCTTAAGCCATTCTTATAGATTTGGGGGCCTGAAATAGTGCGATTTGTCACGCTTGTTGGAGTGTGATGGTTTGTAGTCATGTTGTTACTATCATTGGCAGCACTGAAAGGGGCAACGTGTGGTGCAAACTGCAGTGAGCTCCTGACGAGAGCCCTGGCACTTCTCTTTTTACAAATTAAGCACTGCTTTCCTTCCTCTTCTAGAGTATGTCTCTCTCTTGGAGAATACGTTCTCTACCATCATTTTTTATTTGAGGCCTTGTATCCTTCCACTGCTCACATTCAATGAACTGCTTTCTTTTTTCTTTCAGCACCATGAGAGTGATGTGTCTTTACCCCTCTCCCTTGTATGCTTCCCCCTTCAATGCATGCCCACCCCAGCCTTGCACTGGCTCCATGGTGCTCCCTCATCCTTCGACCCCAACTCATTCTTTGCATTCTCCACCTCTTAATGGATTTTCTGGTTTTCGTTTTTATAGCCCCCAGGCCAGCACAAGTGCCTCTGTAGCTCCACCGCCCCTTCCCCGTTACTTCCCCCTCCTTCCCATTGCTCCTGCACCCCATACTTGGCAGTCTTTAAAAAAAACTTTGTTTGATATTTTTGTGTGGTCGGCAGCTGCCATTTATTGCCGGGCCACTCCTTATTGCTTTAACTTATTTTTTCATCCCCATCACCCACAACCTAACCTCAAGCACCACATTGCTCCCCTGCCCACTCCCTGTTGCCCCCTCCATGCTGCTCCCCTGCCCACTTTGAGTTGCCCCCTCCACGCTGTTCCGCTGCCCTCTCCCTGTTGCCCCCTCCACGCTGCTCCCCTGCCGACTTTGTGTTGCCCCCCTCCATGCTGTTCCGCTGCCCTCGCCCTGTTGCCCCCCTCCACGCTGCTGTCCTGCCCACGTTGTGTTGCCCTCCTCCACGTTGCACCCCTGCCCCACTCGTTGTGTTTTTAAAAAAAAAATAAGCAGAAGTTTCTTCTTTTATATGTTTGTTTGTATGACCCCGCAGTTGCCATTTGCCTCTGGGCTGGTCCTTTTTCCAGATGCGCTTTTGCACATGTTTAGATTGTTTTTTTTATTTACTGTTCTGGTTATATTTGCACCCATCAGGTCCATGCCTTCCATAGCTGCTGTCCTCTGCAAGGACTTACTCGCCGCAGCACAAGATGGCGGTGCTCCGTGTTCTGGTGGATGGACCCCTTGCAGGCCGCTCTCCCAGGAAGCTTATGGCCCTTCGGTTGGCTTGAAGGGATTTACATCCATGTCTTGCCAGACATGAAGAGCTGGTTCGGCCGTCTGGGAGTGTGTCCCCAGGTATGTGAAACAACCCATTAATCCTACATGAGATGCTTTTCTTGTGACATCCAACATGGCTGCAAGTCAACGTTTGCTGTTGGCTCCTCCCTCTGGTTGAGAACCTCCAGAAAGAAGTCTGCTCTGATTAAGCTGGGTTTAGGATTGGTGGTGCCTTCCTTGCAGACCCCACATGTTTGGATCAGTCCTAGCCTGCAGTGACAGCACTTTAACTTAATCTTGGCTTTATATGAGGCTCTGCAGTTTCAGCTGAGAGGGAATAACACACCAGGAGCATATCTCTTAGTTGCTGCTCCCTCAGAGCTGGGAAGAGACCCACATCCACGGAGAAGCCCAGCTGCCCTGAGCTTCATGGACGATGAGCCTGCTGAACTGCCCAGAGAGGTGGAGTTGTCCATCTGGAGGACAGTTACAAGTGGCAGAGGACTGAGGCCTTAGACAGTGCTTGAACTGAGCCAGAGGTTGCAGGTGGGGCCCACCGGTACTCATTTTTGGGGACCTGACTGTATTTTTGTCATCAGACTTTGACCCAGAGCAAGAGAGAGTAAAACACTCAGGGGGAAAGAAAGAGGAAGAGAAAGAAAGAAACAATGTGACAAAGGAAGAAAGCAGGGATGAAAAAGAACCTACAGGAGTGAGTTAAAGGGACAGGGAGTGTCTGGTGGTGGACTAAAGAGGCAAGAGATGGAATCATGACTATGCAGCCTTGGTATTTGGCACCCCAACAGTCGGTAGCACCGTTGAGCAAAACTTTGGGTCCCAGCACTTATGTTTTTTTAAAAAGTAAGCCCTGCCTGTGAAGAAGATAACTTGAGGAGAGACAATCTACAGCCCAGCAAGCCTTGACTGAACCCAAGAGTAGGAACCACAGCTGCAGCAATAGGAAGTCTGGTCATTGCCAGGAACTTGCAGGGCAGGACGGAGAAGCACAAGCAGCCCTGGCTAAATTGTTCAAACCAATATCTCTCTCCCTCCCCCTCTCTCTCCCTCCCCCTCTCTCTCCCTCCCCCTCTCTCTCTCTCTATCCCCTCTCCCTCTCGCTCCCTCTCCCCCCTCTCTCTCCCTATCCCCGCTCCCTCTCGCTCCCTCTCCCCCTCTCTCTCTCTCTCTATCCCCGCTCCCTCTCTCTCCCCCTCTCTCTCTCTATCCCCGCTCCCTCTCTCTCCCTCTCCCTCTCCCCCTCTCTCTCTCTCCCGCTCCCTCTCTCTCACCCTCCCCCTCTCTCTCTCTATCCCCGCTCCCTCTCTCTCCCACTCCCCCTCTCTCTCTCTCTATCCCCTGCTCCCTCTCTCTCTCTCTCACCCCTCTCTCTCTCTCCCCCTCCCTCTTTCCCCGTCTCTCTCTCTCTCTCTCCCTTCTCCCTCTCTCTCTCCCTCTCCCCCCTCTCTCTCACCCCTTCTCTCTCTTTCTCTTTCACCCCTCTCTCTCTCCCTCTGCCTCTCACCCTCTCTCTCTCTCCGTCTCTCTCTCTGTCCCTCCATCCCTCCCCCACTCTCTTTCCCTCTCTCGCTTTCACTCTCTCTCTACCTCCCTCTTTCTCCTTCATTCTCTCTCTCTCTCCCTCCCTCTCTCTCTTTCGCTCTTTCTCCCTCCCCTCCCTCCCTCTCTCTCCCTCATCTCTCTCTTTCCCTCCCTCCCTCTCTCTCTCCCTCTCTGTTCCTCTCTCTCTCGCCCCCTCTCTCTCCCCCCTCTCCCCCTCGCCCTCCCTTCTCCATCCCTCTCTCTTTCCCTCTCTCTCTCCCTCTCACCCTCTCTCTTTCCTCTCTCTCTCTCTCTCTCTCTCTCCCTCATCTCTCTCTCTCTCCTCCTTCTCTCTCTCCAGCCCGCCCTCCCTCTCCCTCTACCCTCCCTCTCTCTCTCCCTCTCTCTCTCTCCCTCTCTGTTCCTCTCTCTCTCTCTCTCTCTCCCTCTCTCTCTCCCCTCTCACCCTCGCCCTCCCTCTCCGTCCCTCTCTCTTTCCCTCTCTCTCTCTTTCCCTCTCACCCTCTCTCTCTCTTCCCTCTCTCTCTCCCTCTCCCTCATCTCTCTCTCTCTCCTCCTTCTCTCTCTCCCGCCCTCCCTCCCCTCTCTCTCTCTTTCTCTCTGTCTCTTTCACTCTCTCTCTCTCTCTCCCTCCCTCTCTCTCTTTCACTCTCTCTTTCCCTCCCCCTCCCTCTCTCTCTCTCCCTCATCTCTCTTTCTCTCCCTCCCTCTCTCTCACCCTCTCTCTTCCTCTCGCTCTCTCCCCCTCTCCCTCCCTCTCCATCCCTCTCTCTTTCCCTCTCTCTCTCTCTCTCACTCTCTCCTTCCCCCTCTCTCTCTCCCTCTCACCCTCTCTCTCTCTTTCCCTCTCTCTCTCTTTCCCCTCTCTCTCTCCCTCCCTCCCCATCTCTCTCTCCCTCTCACCCTCTCACCCTCTCTCTCTCTTTCCCTCTCTCTCTCTCTCCCTCATTTCCCTCTCTTCCTCTCTCCCTCTCTCTCTCCCGCCATCCCTCCCCTCTCTCTCTCTCTCTCTCTCTCGCCATCCCTCCTCTCTCTCGCTCTCTCTCTCTCTCTCTCTCTCTCTCTCTCTCTCTCTCTCTCCCCGTCCCTCCCTCCCTCCCTCCCACCCCCCTCCCCTCTCTCTCTCTCTCTCTCTCTAGCCATCCCTCCCCTCTCTCTCTCTCTCTCTCTCTCTCCATCCCTCCTTTCTCTCTCTCTCTCTCTCCGTCCCTCCCTCCCTCCTCTCTCTCTCTCTCTCTCCCCGTCCCTCCCTCCCTCCCACCCCCCTCCCTCTCTCTCTCTCTCCCTCCTTCCCTCCCTCCCTGTGGGGCTGCTTTGCCCTCGCTTGAACCGAGGAGGAACTGGAAGTTTTCCACCTAAGGGGAGTTTGGTTGGCTGTGGCTAATCCTCGCGAGTTTAGAAACCCTTGCCCCACGGCGCACGGTTCTGGAGATATCACTGTGTGATCTTCCAGCTGCACCCTAAACCTGATCTAAGAGTCATGTTCTCCAGATGGGTGCCAACCAGTCCTGTTGGTGCCCCCAGTCCTGTGGTGCCCCGAGTCCTGCGCCCCAGTCCTGCTGGTGCCCCCAGTCCTGCTGGTGCCCACAGTCCTGTTGGTGCCCCCAGTCCTGTTGGTGCCCCCAGTCCTGCTGGTGCCCCCAGTCCTGCTGGTGCCCCCAGTCCTGCTGGGGCCTCCAGTCCTGTTGGTGCCTCCAGTCCTGTGGTGCCCCAGTCCTGCTGGTGCCCCAAGTCCTGCTGGTGCCTCCAGTCCTGTGGTGCCCCGAGTCCTGTGCCCCAGTCCTGCTGGTGCCCCCAGTCCTGTTGGTGCCTCCAGTCCTGTGGTGCCCCAGTCCTGCTGGTGCCCCCAGTCCTGCTGGTGCCTCCAGTCCTGTGGTGCCCCGAGTCCTGCGCCCCAGTCCTGCTGGTGCCCCCAGTCCTGTTGGTGCCTCCAGTCCTGTGGTGCCCCCAGTCCTGTTGACGCCCCACCATCGAAGAATTGGCTACTCAGCGTTTCCCCAAATAAAGGTCTCTGAAATGTGTGACTTCCAGTGGGACTCCGCATGAGGTGCCCTTCGAGAACTCTGAACCTTGGCTTCTAGATATGGAAACGTTCACTGACCCTTTAGCTGTGTCTAGTACACTGCCTACTTCCCACACATTGCCTCCATTGTGAAGCATCGGTGTTGACCCCCTGATGCCCGAAACACCCCAGAATTTGAGACTTTTTCCAATGTTTAGGTCGAGCCTGGGCAGCACATGCACTGCACCTGCGAGGCATGCTGTATTGTGGTATGGACTTGAAGCTCCGCCCACTCTCCCCCCATATTTTTCATTGACTTGTGTGGTTGTCCTTTGGAAACTGTGGCTTTTTATTGTTCAATAGGCTTAGTAGTCCCTCCTTAGTCCCGCCTTGTATCAATTTGTAACCTCCCATGACGACACTCCCTGTTACATGTGCCGTTACTCGTTAGGCTTTAAGTACAGCCTCAGAGCACTATTTTGCTAAATGGATTTCTGCCCTGCTGTTGCAGGCAGGACAAGCTCTCTCGCAACACTTTTTTTTTTTTTTTTTTTTAAATGGCGGCCACGCCCTTTTTTTAGATAGGCTCGTGTAAAGAACTGGGCGTTGCCGATATTATCGTGAAAGCATGTCATGGGGCACTTTTACAAAAAAAGCATTTTTTTGTCAACTTGACAAACAAAGGCTTTTTTTGTGCGCCCATTCAAAAAAGGGAAACGCACTGGGAGCCCACAGAAAGGAAAGAAAAGCAAAGGAAAACTTTACTGAGGCTCTCCCGGCTCAGCAGGGGAGCCGATACTATAATATTCACTGCACTACAGAAACTTGCCCCTTAATGCTTTGCGGGCCCTTTAGTCAGAACAATTTTCACCCAAAACTCAGACTTTTTATTAAAAAAAATGCATTTGTTTGTCAATTCATTTTAATGGCAGCCCCATCCCTAGGGGCTTGCCATGAATGGAGCTAATGCTCTGCAGCTGGGAGGATGTATTAAAGGTAACTTTTCCCCTTTCTTTAGACGAGCCACGTCTAAAGAAAGGTGCAGCCCGTTAATAAAGTGAAACTGTGGCCTGGGGCACATTTACAAAAAAAATGCATTTGTTTGTCAACTTGACAAACAGATGTTTTTTTTTGTAAAAGCGTCCCATGCTGCCCTTTCATTTTAATGGCGGCCCCACCCCTTTCTTCAGACGAGCCGGGTCTAAAGAAAGGGTTTCGGACCTAAAGAAAGGGGCGCGGCCGCCATGTACGTGAAAGCGCGCCATGGGGCGCTTTCACAGAAATTGCATTTGCAATGCAATAGGTCTCGCATTTGCGAGAGTTTAAGCTATTGGCATTGTCATTTACAATGCCAATAGCTCAAACTCACGTAAATGTGAGACCTATTGCATTGCAAACGCTTGTTTCCTTCTGTCAACCAGTAGCACCCCAATTTTGTGATTTGGGTTTCCATTTACCTTTTGTCGGGTGAGCCACCGTTTGGATATGAGATCCAATTGCTTCAGTTCAGACCCACTGATTGTCTAGAGGCTCAAGCTGCAGGGAAGATACGTCACAGCACACTGGCTGCAAGGCTGCAATCCATTGGCATAGCTGTGGTACATACATCTGTGGTACATACATCTGTGGTACATACATCTGTGGTACATACATCTATGGTACATACATCTGTTGTACATACATTTGTGGTACATATAGCTGTGGTACATACATCTGTGGTAGCTACATCTGTGGTACATACATATGTGGCACATATAGCTGTAGTACATACATCTGTGGTACACATAGCTGTGGTACATACATCTGTGTTACATACAGTTGTGGTACACATAGCTGTGGTACACATACTGTGATACATACATCTGGTGCATAGATCTGTGGTGCATACAGTTGTGATACATACATCTGTGGTGCATACATCTGTGGTATATATAGCTGTGGTACATACATCTGTGGTACATCATATAGCTGTGGCACATATAGCTGTGGTGCATATAGCTGAGGCACATATAGCTGTGGTACATATAGCTGTGGCACATATAGCTGTGGCACATATAGCTGTGGCACATATAGCTGTGGTGCATATAGCTGTGGCACATATAGCTGTGGGACATATAGCTGTGGCACGTATAGCTGTGGCAGATATAGCTGTGGTACATATAGCTGTGGTACGTATAGCTGTGGCACGTATAGCTGTGGCACATATAGCTGTGGTACATATAGCTGTGGCACGTATAGCTGAGGCACTTATAGCTGTGGTACATATAGCTGTGGCACATATAGCTGTGGTACATATAGCTGGTGCATAAATAGATGTGGTACATATAGCTGTGGCACGTATAGCTGTGGCACATTTAGCTGTGGTGCATATAGCTGTGGTGCATACACCTATGGTACATACACCTATGCTACATGCAACTGTGGTACATACAGCTATGGTACACAAAGCTGTGATACATACATCTATGGTACATACATCTGTGGTACACCAAGCTGTGATACATACATCTGTGGTACACAAAGCTGTGATACATACATCTGTGGCGCATACAGCTGTGGCACATACAGCTGAGGCACATAGAGCTGTTGTGGATATAGCTGTGGCACTTATAGCAGTGGCACATATAGCTGTGCCACATATAGCTGTGGTGCATATAGCTGTGGTGCATATAGCTGTTGCACATATAGCTGTGGCACATATATCTGTGGTGCGTATAGCCATGGTGCATATAGCTGTGGTGCATATAGCTGTGGTGCATAAAGCTGTGGTGCATAAAGCTGTGGTACATATAGCTGTGGTGTATATAGCTGTGGCACATATAGCTGTGGTACATATAGCTATGTCTGTCTATGTCTATGTAAGTGAATTATAAAGCGCGACTCTTACTCCGAGGAGTGTCCTGGCGCTGTAGCATAGGAGCCGTCAGCAGGCAGGGAGAAGGAGAAAGACTAGGTGCAAGAAAAGAGCCAGGTCTTTAGTTATTTCCGGAACACAGGTGTCTCCTTGATGCACCTGAGAGTCAGTGGCAGCTTGTTCCAAAGAGAGGGGCCCAAGAAGGAGAAAGATCTGCCCCCTGCCCTCGTCTTTCTAATCCGAGGAACTGTGGCCAGACAGAGATTTTCAGAGCAAAGGTTTCTCTGGGGAGTATAGATTGATTTTGTCTTGAAGATAACCTGGGCAGGTACCGTGAAGTGCTTTTTGGGTTAGGAGCAATATTTTAAAAGTAATCCTCTTCCTGACCGGAAGCCAATGTAGGCTCTGAAGGAGGCCAGAGACGTAGGAGTAGTGTGGGAGCCCAAAGATGGTCCGTGCTGCTGCATTCTGAACTAACTGCAGCCTGTCTATCAGGTACTTGGGCAGCCCTGCATACAGGCCATTTCCATATTCCAACCGTGAGATTATCAAGGCCTGCATCACCTGTTGTCTATGTTGTCTAGCCTGCAAGGATAGGAGATAGAAGAATTTCCTAAGTACACGAAGGAGGGCAAAACCAGTGCCCACCACAGAGTTGATTTGGGAGTGAAATGACAGTTGCTCATCAAATTGGAAGCCCAGGTTTTTTACCACTTGACTTTTTAATATGGGGGGGGCATCCTTAGGCCAGAAAGTTTTCCATGGTGTCTTGGCCTCTGCGCCAAAGAAGAGGAGCTCAGTCTTTCCAGTGTTACATTTAAGTTGGTTATTGGAAAACCATCTGAATGTTGCATTCAGTTACTCACAGATTTTCTCCCCAGGGAAAGCCTCACCCTACCCCCAGGAAAAGAGGAGTTGGGTGTCATCTGCATATGACACTATGTTTGCATCCCAGAGCTCTAGCAAGGAGGCCAGATGAGAGAGATAGATATTAAATAGGGTCAGACTCAAAGCTGAGCCCTGTGGCACTCCTACCTTTAGCTTACGGGAGGTGGCGGAAAATGGGTTGCACCAAACCTCTTGTCCTCTATCTTCCAAAAAACAGGCAAGCCACTGCCAGGCCAGCCCTCTAATTCCCATTGAGTGTATGCGAGCTAGGAGGATGGGTTGAGAGATGGTGTCGAACGCTGCCGATAGATCGAGTAACACCAGCAGCGCTCTGTCCCTGTCTGTACGAAGGCGGATAGAGTCCAGTACTTCCAGCAAAGCTGACTTTGTACTATAGTTGGGCCGGAAACCAGATTGGCTCTCATGAAACAGATTATTGCTTTCTAAATGCGCAGAAATCTGTTGATTAACATGTTTCTCCAGTACTTTTGATAGAGCTGGAAGGAGAGAGATAGGTCTGTAATTGATTGGATCATTTGGATCTGCCTGAGGTTTTTTTAACAGTGGTAGAATGTTTGCCTGTTTCCAAACCCTCTGCCTCTTAGCTGATGACAGGGAAGTATTAAATAGCTGACGCAGCAGCGGGGTAATGGCCTTTGTCCCGCGGGCTAAGACACAGGAAGGACCTGGATCAGAGGGGGAGCCTGATTTGAAGCGACTTATGGCTAGAAAGGAATTTTCCACTGAAATGGGAGAAAAAGAGTCCAAGAAGCTAACTGTGCTACTGGAGATGGGCACTGGGAGGATCAAGTCTTTCCCCTTCCCCCCGCTCTATGCCTGTTAATTCCTCCGTATTATCTTCACCCAAGCGACTGTTAGCTATTGGAGGTGGGAGCCTGAGTTGAATGAAAGGTACAGGCAAGTTGTTCGCACCATTTTTGAGAAGATGGTTTGCAGTTAGTCTCCGTTTCTGGCGTGGTAAAAGATTAAAAAGATTAGCTGTGGTGCATATAGCTGTGGTGCATACAGCTGTGGCACGTATAGCTGCGGTACATATTGCTGTGGCACATTAGCTCTGGTGCATATAGCTGTGGTGCAGATATCTGTGGCAAATATTGCTGTGATTCATATAGCTGTGGTGCATATAGCTGTAGTGCATACATCTGTGGCACGTATAGCTGTGGTACATGTAGCTGTGGCACATATAGCTGTGGTGCATATAGCTGTGGCATTTATAGCTGTCGCGCATATAGCAGTGGTACATATAGCTGTTGCGCATATAGCTGTAGTGCATATAGCTGTGGTACATATAGCTGTGGTGGATATAGCTGTGGTACATATAGCTGTGGCTCATATATCTGTGGCACATATAGCTGTGGTACATATAGCTGTGGCACATATAGCTGTGGTACTTTCAGCTGTGGCACACATAGCTGTGCTACATATAGCTGGTGTACATCAAGCTGTGGCACATATAGCTGTGGCACATATAGCTGTGGTACATATAGCTGTGGCACATATAGCTGTGGTACATATAGCTGTGGTGCATATAGCTTTGGTGCATACATCTGTGGCATGTATAGCTGTGGTACATGTAGCTGTGGCACATATAGCTGTGGTGCATATAGCTGTGGCACATATAGCTGTGGCGCATATACCAGTGGCACATATAGCTGTGGTGCATATAGCTGTGGCTCATATATCTGTGGCTCATATATCTGTGGCACATATAGCTGTGGTACTTTCAGCTGTGGCACATATATACCTGTGGCACATATAGCTGTGGTACTTTCAGCTGTGGCACATATAGCTGTGGTACATATAGCTGGTGTACATTAAGCTGTGGCACATATAGCTGTGGTACATATAGCTGTGGTACATGTAGCTGTGGCACATATAGCTGTGGTACATATAGCTGTGGAACATTCAGCTGTGGTACATTAAGCTGTGGCGCCTATAGCTGTGGTACATATAGCTGTGGTACATGTAGCTGTGGCACATATAGCTGTGGTACATATAGCTGTGATACATTCAGCTGTGGTGCATATAGCTGTGGTACATATAGCTGGTGTACATTAAGCTGTGGCACATATAGCTGTGGTACATATAGCTGGTGTACATTAAGCTGTGGCACATATAGCTGTGGTACATATAGCTGTGGTACATTCAGCTGTGGTACATTAAGCTGTGGCGCCTATAGCTGTGGTACATATAGCTGTGGTACATGTAGCTGTGGCACATATAGCTGTGGTACATATAGCTGTGGTACATTCAGCTGTGGCGCATATATCTAGAGTAGACACTGAGACCCCCTGAGGCCAAGAATTGCTAAAAGGCCTCACTGATCACAATCAGGGTAAAAGCTCATTTCCCTGTTGCTTCGAGCACTAGAGTTAGAACTTGCAAGTGCCAGAATAATGTTGAGTGTCTGATCTCGTATGGAGAAGGGGGGTATCTCCGCTCTGCGGACAGGCAGAGCTAGGGCTACAGAGAATTAAGCCAAGAAGAGGACAGTTTTCAGGAGTTTCCTGAAGCCCAAGTGGTCCTCACAGTTGCGCAAAGTGAGGGGTAAGGAGTTCCACAGCCAAGGAGCCATATAAGACAAGGTTTTGCCACCGGACCGCGCTTTCTTAACACGGGAAATACTGAGAACATTTTTCATACCCGAGCGTAATACTCTGCTGGGCTGGTAAGGAATAGGTTTCTGAGCCAAATAACTAGGTCCTTTGCCTTTTAAGGCTTTGTGGCCCGTACAGCATACTTTGAATATGATTCTCTGGCGGATAGGCAGCCAGTGGAGTTGCTGTAGGAAGGGAAGGGAGGCCGTTCTGGGAGGCATATTGGTAACCAGGCGTGCCGCCGTGTTTTGTACAACCTGTAGTCTGTTTAACAAAAAATCGTTGGCAGCGTCCAAAAGTGCATTGCAGTAGTCCAAGCGACTCATAACCAGGGCCTGGACTAAGGTTTTGCGTACTGCCAGAGGAAGGAGGGAGAAGGCTCGGTGTAGCAAGCGTAGCACATAGAAGCATGCCCTGAAGGTCGCCCTCACTTGGTCTTGCATAGACAGTGTCTGATCTAAGTAAACACCCAAGCTTTTTACCACCGTCTTAGGGACGGGGGAAATCCCCATGTTCGCTGGCCACCAATCGGTAGACCAGAATCTCTTGGCATTACCGAACAACATAATCTCCATCTTATCAGCATTGAGCTGGAGGTAGTTATCCGTCATTCATGTGGAGATAGCTTTCATGCCCTCTGAGAACCGGGATTATAGTGGTTGAAGACAATGCTTAATGTGCTTAACGTGCAGTAATATCTGCAATCTAAACACTTTGGAGTCACGTTTTACAAGAAGGTCTGCTTAAATCAATTTAATAAATTGACGATCAGATGCGTTTACATCTTATATTTAAAACATATATAAAATGCAAATGTATTCAGCCATTGTCACATCAATGTGCTCATCATGTGGACCACATCATTAGATAAGTCGAATCAACACATCTTCCAAGGGATACCATGAATCCAACGCCGGCAGCACGTGTTTCGAAGCAGAAAGCCGCTTTCTCAAGGCTCTACAAATACAGAGTAGGACATGTTGCCAACAGAATATGGGTGATATCTACAAAGAAGTGGCAGAGTGAGGTGTAAGCCTCACTCCGCCACTTCAGAAACGCAAGGCTGCACCATATTTACAAGAATGTGGTGCAGCCTTGCGTTTCCCTGCGCTGGCGCTACACTTTGCATTGTAGCACCAATGCAGGCACCCTTGCACCATAGTGCAAGGGTGTCTGCGTGCAGGGAAGATTGTTTATGTGTAGGAAGGGTCACCTTCCTGAACATAGACAATCCAAAGTGTTGTGCTTTTCCATGTGTGCTGCACAAGGCAGCACACAAGGAAAAAGTAAAATCGAGGAGAAATAAAGCATTTCTCCTCGGTTTCTCAAGTTAAGACCAGGTTTTCCCTGGTCTTAATTTTAGCGCTGCCTCCTATTTATGCTGCCCTTGTAAATAGGGGCAGCATCAAAATCACTGGGTGTTGCGGTGGAACGCCCACCGCAACACCCACTGCCCACCCCTTTCACGCTAAGCATAGCGTGAAAGGGGGACTTGTTTACAAGGCAGCGTTAAGCCACATTAAGTGGCTTAACGCTGCCTTGTAAATAAGGCGAAGCACCTATCGCCACGGAAATGTCACTCAAAGTGACGTTTCCGTGGCGATAGGGGCTGGTACATATGCCCCTATGTGTTTTAATTATTGAGGCCAGTTTCATGGAAAATGATAGTCTTTGCTATACTGACATATAACAAACACATTTAGAACCAGCCATGACTGCCATGCAAATTTTGGCGAATCTTAAGGAACCCATGATACGTTCTGTACTAAGCTCAGAAAACAGACCAGCATGATTTCTTGAACTCTTCCGATTCACTATGTGAATGAATGAATGAGCTGTAAAATGAATCGCCCAAAAGGCACTCCCTGGTGCAATGATTATGTCTCACAGATTAATCTAAAAAGACAAGATTTTATTTATTAGGCCTGAGGTTAGCCAGGACTGTTTGATTTTACTAAAATGCTATCTGTAATATATTTACGTATAGGGGCTTTCAGCCAGCCCTCTTCATCCATTGGTCTGTTATTTTGACATTTACATTTTGGTTCCTCTAACTACAGCACACAGCATGGGGCAGAGGGTCAGCCCACTTCAGCTATTGGCTAACATCACTGTGAGTGACTGGTATTCTGCCCTTTCACAATGAGCACATCCACACACAAAGGGGCAGATTTACAATAACTGGCGCATCCCTGCATATTAGCAGGGATGCGCCAGTTATTGTGCGTGACGGAAAAATAGCCTTGCGCCACCATGGATGCGCCGCATTTACAATGCGCCGCACCGTGGCGCAAGGATAGACAGGTGCGTGACGCATCTGTCGGCGTAAAGGTGACGCAGTGCTGGAGTCGTGTTGCAAACGCGACGCAACTCCAGCACTGCTCAGGGGCGGCCTATACTTGCTGTGCTGCGTCATTCCTTACGCCTGCTACAAGCAGGCGTAAGGTTTTGACGCAGTAGGGTGGTAAAAGCGACTCAGTGAAATCTTGTAGATTTCACTGCGTCACTTTGACGAGGCTTCCTTGCGACGGAACGCCCACCCTGCATACATTATACCTAACGCAGGTATAATGTAGCGCAGGGCTTTACAACGTGACGCATCTCCCTAGATGCATCACGTTGTAAATATGTCGCATAGTGGCGCATTGTTTACGACGCCGCTGCGTCACAGAAGTGGCGCAACGGTGTCGTAAAGATGTCGCAAGGGGCTTGTAAATCTGCCCCAAAGTAGTTTTCTTCCGTGCCTGGGGCTACTATGGAAATGTGCGCTATTTAAGACCCCAAAAAAGTTTCCTTTTAGCCACTGTTTCGGTTTACATTGTGAACGGCTCGACAAATTTCTCAACAATAAAGTTTTGCCAAAGCAACGAAAAAACAAAACAAGCAAGCATTAGCAAAGTGAAAAGGCTGGCAACCAACGCCAGTCCTATTGGCTTTTCAGTGCTTGTTTCTGTTGGCAACGTGGTTGGCTTCGGCGCAGGTGGCCACAGGGAGCGGTTCCTCTAAGTCAGTGCCACGTGAATGCCAGATGAGGCTGTTAACCCAGGCATTCCTACATCTGCCACGAGAGGGCGCGAGACTACAACAAATGGTCTCAGAAGCGTGGTTTCTTGACAAGGAAAAGGGGGTGCCCAAATGGCAAAATATAATTTTAACTGCAGCTCTGGAAATCCTGTCTAAGGAGCAGCGTTTCACTAAGCCATGGACCACAATATGTTGGCCTCATTTCAGCTTCTGCGTGGTTAGGAGATGTCAGAAGAGCACACGAAGCATCAATCGGTGCGGTGTGTCGTCTGTTGTTGAAGTCGTGTGTGGTCGACCCCAGGTGCGGTTGTCAGTGAGACACAGGGGGGCAGATTTACAAGCCCCTTGTGCCACTTTTGCGTCACTTTTTCCATGTTAAAAATGACGCAAAAGTGGCGCAAGGGCCTTGTAAATAAGCCGCAGGGTATTAAAGCAGTCCGTGCGTGTGCACGTGAGGTGCTGGGGGGAGGCTGGGCCTCAGGGTTCCCTCCCATCTACCAGCCTTTCTGCCCTGGGTCTTATTTTAAAGTGTTCGCAGACACGTGTGTGCAAACAGGTCTTATCTCGCAGGCCAGGTTTCTACCCCTTTTCTCAAGTTTTCTACCAATTCGCCATTAAGTGGCGCTGTTTGTGGCATCAAGTGCGGTGACATTTTCTTCTTAATTCCGACGCAGGCTTCTGGCATTCAAGATCACTTCCAGGAGACATTTCATATTTCAGGAAGTTGAGGTGCATTTGCAGGAACAGTGTAAGGATTTTATGAACTCCAAGTAATGTACATGTACACACACTCAAAAAAGGGATTTTTTTTAGACCTTTCGTAGTACTTTGCTACCAACTTAACTCTAGAGGTGGCGAGCCAACTAATTAACAGGGAGAGTCGAGCCAGAGCCGAGCCAAGTGTCTGGCTTGGATCTTAGAGCCCATGCAGGAGTTGAGCACAAAACATGTTTTTATGTAAATCATACAACAAATATTACGCAAAATATAATAAAGTTTCTTCAACATTCAAAAAAGTGCATTCCTTTTACACGTGGAAGCTTTGACATTAATATAACAAATTATAGCACTAAACTGAGACGTAGTTATTAAAAGTGATAGGGGCATATTATCAAGGGCTGGCGATAACATTTTCGCCGCTTTAGCGTCCGTTTTCGGGCGAAAAGCGGCAATAATTCTATTGCTTTATTAACAAGGACACGCTAGCGCGTGTTTCCTTGCCTTAGCGCCCGGTTTCCTTTCGCCTCGCCTCGCATCGCTAATGAGATGCAAGGTAGGCGTGCCCCTTACAACTACATTATAAAATATCGCTGACGGTGCTTCGCTGTATTTACAACGAAGCCCCGTCCGGTTTAGCGCTGATTTTTTTCGCGCTAACTGGGCTTTAACGCTGGAATTTAACGTCTTAAATTCCAGACTAAGGCATACTTAACATGGGAGGTGGATTGTGTGGCTAAGACCACAGGCCCTATCATCAAGGATATCGCCGTTTCCCATGGAACATCGCTGGAAAACCAGCGTTGTTCCATGGTAAACGGCGATATCCCGCTATCGCTGGAATTTTTATCGCCTCGGTGATACGCGTTGTTAATAACGCGCTAACCGGGCGATAAATTCCAGCGATAGACGGCGATAAATAAAAAAGTGCTAAGCGCGCTTTGCGATATTTATCGCCGTCTATTCATAATATGCCCCGATAGTTTTTAAACATGAACCATCAGTGAACTATATAAAGCAAGACAGTTGTCAAGTAAACCGTGTACGTGGCCTAGATTGTTTTAGAAAAACATTATAGTCAATTAAATCAAACACAATAGGTTTGTGTACAGTTGGTATTCTGAACTCATATATATGAAAGGGCTTTCATATGTGATAATGAAGAAAAAGGAGTTTGGGTGAAATAAAATATTTGCCTAAGATCACAAATTTTAAGTGGGGCAGCTGCGATTTATCCAGGTTTTCTGGTTTCACTTTGTACAAATGAGCCAGTAAATGGGTATCTATTAGGCTTTCCTTATGTTAAGGCTTTGTTTTTACAATTTTTGTGCATTTTTCTGCAGTTTTTATATAGCGCAAACTCGATCTGAAGGTATTGCTGCGCTTTACACGAGCACCAGTCACGTTACATAAGTTGACATTCAATGTTTATAGGCACGGGGATACAAATGGATCTGCCCAGAATCACAGGATGTTGAGCCGACGCAGAGACTCAAACCTGGTTCCCCAGTTCCAAAGACGGCAACTCTGGCCCTAATGCCACATCCTACGTAGAGGGAGGGTGGCATGCATAGGCCATGTGAAAGATCGGCTCGAGGTTCCAAGCGGACCTTAAGCTGAGCCAGAGCCAGGCTTCAGGCTCGGGCGAGGCTCGAGCTCTCAATGGCTCGCACATCTCTACTTAACGCCAAGCCTTACCTACTGTGAGAAGTTGGCCTGGTATATGCTGTCCACTAATTAAAGTGGGCACCTTGCACCAGTCCAAACGACCCTTATGATGTATGAGGTCAAAGATAACCTTTAGAAAGCTATCCTAGTGGTAGCTGTGGAGAGCAGCCTTCAGGCTTAATCTTGAAGGAATGTAAAGCAGCTTGTTTTACCAGAATCTCACTTCTCGAATGATCAAATGAAAGGAGAACCTCACAGTAGTTATGTAAAAATATGTATTTATTACTATAACACTCTCTACTCATCTCTACACGAGATTAGAACATAAAGCACACAATACCTAATCAATAGAACATACGTAAGTAGCAAAATGTACAACGGGCTCCAGGGGAGACCGAACCATATACTAAAAAAATGGTATAACAATCACGACTTCAATAGACACTGTGCCTAGAGCACGTAGAATCGCTGGGACCCCAAGGAACCACCCAAGGCAGTGACACAGGGCGCCCACGGAGGACGGGTGCAGTGAGGAAACACGACCGCGTGCTCCGTGCAACTCTATGGGAAAGTTGCGGTTGGAAAATGACAGCTTAAGGACACTTCTACGAGGACTTCAAGCAAACCCTTTGGAACATAAGAGGTTCTAAGGCCAGCACCCTTCTGAGTACCGAGGTACCCCTGTTACCTATCCCAGAGGAGCCGGGTGCATAGGGGTCAAGTGGTGTGGGAAACCTCCGTCGTTTTCAATGGAGAGATGCGAAGAAGTACTGCTGCCAGGAAGGCGAAGAGTGTCCAGTGGAATCCAAGCCTGGATTCTAGGGGAGAGGAACCTGAAAGCAGAGGGGACAGAGTCTTGGTCACTTCAGGTGACCAGGGGCTCGGTAGTCGAATGCCCACCGATGTCGGGTGCTTCAGGTGAAGAGAAAGGATGTTTGTCTCTGCAGCCACGGGGACCAGGAGACGTCGACGATGACCAGGGTCCGGAGGTGAGCTGTCCCACGAAGGATGTCGAGAGCTGAGGGGTCAGTGTCCGGCTGGAGCACCAACAAGCCTTGGCAACGGCAACCCACGCAGGCAGAGGAAACAGGTTACGGTGTGGACCAGCAAGGTCCAGGGGACTTCTCCAAGCAATGGAGAGTCAGGGCATGTCTGGAGCAACCAGGGAAGCCCAAGAACAAATGAGATGACCCTCGCCAGGACCCACAGGTCAACGGACCAGGGATCGCGAGGAGACCTCGCGCGAATTCACAAAGCACCAGCCCACAGAGCACTCGTGGAGTGGAGGCTGGATATCTTCGGTGCAAATGGTGCTCAGAGTCGGGACTACACGTAGTCCAATGCACAAGCTCAGGGTTTGCCAACAAGCATATGCACTTGCAAATAGACGCAGTGCACAGGGGTACGGGTTGCACGGCCCCCACGAGGGATACTGGTCTCAGAATCGCTGAGAGGTCAGATCTACCTCGGGGACCTTCGGGAACCCACCTCCTGTGTTGTAGAAATCTTCAGAGTCCGCAGGAGCTCTGGAGATGCAAGCCGGTCAGATGCGCTTAGGTGCCTGCTGCTGCAGGGGAGTAACTCCTTTACTACAAGGGAGATTCTTCTGTCGTCCAATGAAGTGTAGACCGTCGAAGTACTTGGTTTCTTTGCAGAGTCTTGTCCAGGTATAATCCAAAGTCCTGTGGTCAGGTTTCCCACTTTATACCCAGGGAAGGGGTTGGACGGACTCTGGGGACCTTCCTAGGGGAGGGGCAGGACAGAGGGGTGGCTACACCCATGTCCTTTGTCCAGTTTTGCACCAGAGCAGGAGCCACTGGCTCCCAGAACTGGTTTGAGCTGGACTATGCACAGGGACACCAAATGTGCCCCCAGTGCAGACTTTCTGGCACTCTCAGAGTGCACCCACCCAGCCCCAATACTAACCCTGGGTGTAGTTCGCGTAGTCGCGCTATGCGAAGCTACGCAAAGATGTTAAAGCTCTACGCGAGCTACGCGTAGCTACGCGAGCGGGCGTAGTTGCTTGTCGCGCCCATTCGCGATGGGTTTTTCTTGCTCGGGAACGCGTTGTGCGTGTTCGGGACGCTGTTTGCGTGCTTGGGGGATAGTATCTCGCGAACTTGCCCATGCGGCGCCTATGGGCGCGGCCATCTTGTTTTTCAATTGTCCCGCCCGTTCGCGATGCTTTATTTCCTGTTCCGTGTCGCGATAGCGTGTTCGCGATGCGCATTTCATGTTCGGGAACGCGTTTTACTTGTTCGCGATCCTTTTTGCGTGCTCGGGGGAAAATATCGCACGAACTTACCCACGCGGTCGCGATGGGCGCGGCCATCTTGTTTTTCACTCTATGCTATGGTTCTGTGCCTGCTTTTCTATCCTCCCTCAATCTTTGCAATCCTTAGTTTTTTACACTGTTTTTCTGATTTTGTTTATTTATTATCTATCTCTCTCTGTCCCTAAGTCTATATTTTGCATTTATTTCTACTTTTACTGTGTTTTTTTTACTTTTCTACTGTTTTATATTACTTCCTTCTTTAAGCTCCTACTTCTTCCCCTAACTTTATTTTTCCTTCTAACTTTTCTTTTCCGCCTCCCACACACCCCAGAACCATGGCGAAGGGTAGCACTACCGGCTCCAAGGGCAAGGCGCCTGCGCCCAAGAGCCGCCTGCCTTGCGGCAGACTGCGCCCTGCAGGGGTGCAAGCCCGGCAGCATTTTTGCGAGGCGGAGGTGGCCGCGCTTGTTTTTTTTATGCAGCGCCACCTCCCCTTGACCTTGGCAGCAGGCGGCAGGCCAGGCTCCGGGTACCCTACCCAGGAGCGTCACCGCCGGTGGGCGAAGGTGCGCCGGGCAGTGTTTCGCTGCTCAGGGGTCCGGCGCACCCATAACCAGCTGGCCCACCAGTGGTCAGACATCCTGGACCGGGAGCAGGACCTGTTGGACCTGCTAGGTGTCGAGGTCGTGGGGCTTGGTGAGTAGCTAATATATAGTAGTAGAAGTATTGTGTATAATTTTTTACGAATAACAAGAATACTGCTGCTTACATTGCAGGTAAATTACGTTTCAAAATCTTCTGTGATTGTAGGACACAAGTGCTCGGCGCTACTCTTACTTGTTTGCAACTTTGCGCTCGCTTGGGCTGATTATTATGTAAGAGTTTACTTTAGAGAACTTAAGTTAGGTAATGCTATTGCTAGAGAGACTCTAGTCCTTCCTTTGTCCTCCTGTCAAATAGTGGTGGATGGATTGATACTAGGTTTAGTTAGTATTAGTTGATAATTTTTAGCGGTCTGCGTGACGCATCCTCTGTCACTGAGTGCTGCTTACCCCAGTCCTTAGTAGAACCTTTTGTAGTTTGTTTAGTGAGTGGTAGGCTTAGCAGTGTCAGTCAGTAGCAGAACATCAGACGCAACCAACCAACAATTTGGTGTATGCACAAATTTATGCATGTGTCCTCCATCTCATCTATGCATTTTTGAGGGCAAAAAAATGGAAATGCAGACTCAGTGAACAATTGGCCCGTCTGGAATAGGTGGGCTAGGTCAGGTGGTACTTAGGCTTAGTTAGTATTCTGGATTCGAATCAATCAGAATGGAACACTGGATTAGTGTTCATAAATAAGTAGACGGTCCGTGAATCCCGCAAGCCAGTAGCCGATCTGATTAGATAGGTCAATTTTATTGCAATTGTTGTTTCCAAAAATGTTTTTGGAGCGTTTTTTAAAATAATTTATTTGTTTCACAGCAATCATTAATGTTTGTCTCTTTCTTTATTATATCTTACATGATCACTGATCAGCAGCACCCAGGGGCAAGAAGACGGGGTCCGAGTCGGCGGGACAACCAGAGGACCACTCCTCTACCGAGGGCCCTGCTGCTGGCCCCAGTAAGTTCTCCAGTGGTTAATATTAACAATTATATTTCCCTAACTTTTACTGCACCTTATTTTTGCGAACTATTAATTCTGGTTCCACTTCCTAATTCTATTTTTACAAAAGCTTCTTTGATCTTGACTATCTGTTTCTAAATTCTGGTTATCCCTGCCTCTAAGTTCTAACTGCCTCTGCTATGACTCTCTGTACTACAACTATTAGTCTGTCTGTAGCTAAGCTTGCCCAGTTGGCCACTCTTTATTTAAGGTTTTGAATAAAACTCAGATTGACCAATAGCTCTAGCCACTGAGTCCAGTCCTTTGGATTGTCCTCTTCTAGTCTTCTTAATCTTGAGGCTTTGACAATTCCCACCAACAAAATGCCCAACCAGATATTTGACTATTTTTGATAGGATATAGTACATACTACTACTGTTGTGGGGATTCTGCACAGCCACATACAGAACTATGCACAAGAAAATAGGATGTTGGTGATGGGAGGTTGGACCTTCCTCACACCTCAGTCAGAAGTGAACCTACAATCCCCTGACCGACTAGCTATAGTGTCTCATTAGGTCCCCGAACCCCCACCCGAAGATACCCAATGATTACACAACCCAGAACATAACACCCTTTCGCTCACTCACTCGTGTAAGTCCACCACCACACCAAATACCACAGAGTCTATGTGTAAGTTCAAAAGGTTTATTTTCAACTAACAAGCTCTGTACGTTGTTCTATAAAATTCAGTGTACTACAGCCAGCTCCAACAGCAAAATGCATAAGATTAAAACAATAAACATTGTTACAAGTGCATGATAGAAGACAAAAGATCTGTGCGAATTCTGGGAGACCCTCACCGTAGAACGTAGAAGTACTGGTTACATGCATCATAAGCTCTGCAAATCTCTGGTTCGTAGAAGGGAATCTTCCGCCTGTTATGAGAAAAATGGTGCTGGTTAGATAGTATAATGCAAGCATTTCTCAGTCATGCCAAAAAGTGTAACATGTTATAGCTAAGTAATATGGACTAACCGAACTCCATAACAAAGTGGCTTGTTTTTTTCGACCTCTTGTACGCAACGCTCAGACAGTAGCTGTATGAGCTCATGTGGGCTCAAAGGCGTCTTACTGCACAACAAGCTGCGAGGTAACATGCGCAAAAGACATGAAGCTAAAATGGTTGCATGGCTCAGGCTAACTTTGCAAAGAGTAGAGTAGACTATAATAATGACCCTAGGGACCATAACACTACTAGTGTCTACTGACTCTACTCTAGTACCCGATTTGGACTAGTGATGTATGTTGTATATGTATGTATTAACTTTTTTTCAATCTTGCTAGTGAAAACGATATAAATAGGGGGAGGTGTATAGGCATCTAAAAATGTGTAATGTTTTTTCTAGGCGTACTACTGATCACCAGTGCCGGCGGGGCCAGCGGCGATGGCGATGCGGCCATTCCGGAGGGGGCAGGAGATGCGGCACCTGCAGGAGATACAGGGGGTGAGCCAGCAGCAGTGGCGGGCGGTGGTAAGTTATATTCATTACTTATTGACATTACACTAGCTGGAAGGGTGTTCACTTCACTCACTGTACGGTTGAGACTTATTAAGTATGAAGTTGTAGTGAACATTATACAAAGGTTGAAGAAGACACCCTTTACTTAGCATTAGCAATGCATTAGCAATAGCATTAGCAGCGTGAGTTAAGTAACCAATGGCCTCTTCTATCTGACTCCAACTCAGCTGTGAAAGTTTTATGGAGAAGACTAAAAGTCAGATCAGATGACCTTGATGGATGTGTTGAACAAAAAGGTAAAGAAGGGTGGAAGGAGGAAGGACGGGCGAGATGTAATATGACTGGCAGAGAAGGATACGTTGGAAGCATGCATAGGTGGCTGATAGGAATCATATGCATGGGCTGTTGAAGGATGGGTGGAAGGTGAAAGAAGATGCCTGCCTGGGTGGGCGACACAGTATGGGTGGATACTGGGGATAGCAAGAATCATCAGCGGTGTTTGGGTCAAACTCAAAGCCAAGGCAAGCAAGGAAGGAGTGGACGCATGGGTGGTTGTTGGTGAAACAAACTAAGGGTTGTGGAGAGATTAAGAAGAATGATAGACATTTACTTTGAATGGATGGATGCCTGGATGTATTCATCATAGACAGCATAGGTGGAGACTGTCACTGGATGCAGAGTCTTAGTTTGAAGAGAATGTAAAAGAAACCGCGCCAGAGTAGCAAAGCCGAGGGGAATATAAGTTGTATTTTCAGAATACAGTTGACTCAAAGTAGTTTGCAAGCACATCATATATATATATTGTGTATAGTTAGTTATCAAGCGCCTTCCTCCGACTCCGAGGACCACTCCCTACCTATGTTAATTTATTTTCGACTGTGTCAGCCAGCCTGCAAAGGGTGGCCTATCTGTTGGTTACACAATCAATCAAAACAAAGTACCTTATGCAGTAGCGGTCGGTGGTGGGAGTGCTGCCGGGCGGTGATGTGGGGAGGGGGAGGGGCAGGGTGGGGGTAGTAAACTATGGATTACGGCCAAATACAGGTAAGTAAACATAAAAATAAATAAAGCGAATTTCATTGTGCGCACTGCACCGAACAAATGCGATGCAGTGCGCGAAACAAAATTAGTTTTATTTATTTATATGTTTACTTACCTGTAATTGCCCGTAATCCATAGTTTACTACCCCCCACCCTGCCCCTCCACCTCCCCACGTCACCGCCCGGCAGCACTCCCACCACCGACCGCTACTGACCTTATGTCGTCGTCCCATATATAAGCAATGATCATTGGATCAGATATATAATCTGCCTTTTTGTAGTAGCCAGGGCAGGGTGAAAGTGAAATTGAGCAATTGCCCTTCATGTAACAGAGAGAGTATGGCCAGTGCCACCCGTAATAGAAAAATACGAGCTTCCCCACCTGCAGACAGTAGTAAATAAAACTAACGTGAGTCTGCGTCATGACTCGTATGTTTGTCTTGGGTGCAAGCTTAGCTGACTGAGCTGGCATGCCGGCTACAACAAGGTTATGTAATTTCGCTAAACTAGAGATAAGAAGAAGACTGGTGTACTGTGTACTGGAGTCCATAGTGCTAGTATAATGCCTGAAACTCCCACAAATGTTAGAGGCCGAGGAAGTGGGAGGATAGATTATTACCACAAATGTTATGTACTGTGCTTGCTAGTGCTACTGTGCCACTATGTGTTGAATTAATTTTGTGTTACTGTTTTGCTAAGAGTATTGGTTACAACAATATTCTTTTTCTTTCTTGATATAGATCCTCCTTCCCAAGAAAAACCAACACGGAAGGAGTTGGCAGCCAGGGCCCGGTGCCGGAAGCTGGAGGCCATCTGCCAAGAGTACCGACCGGCTCAGGCGGAGGAGGAGGAGGAGGAGGCGGCAGCAGCTGCAGCCTCCTCCAATGCCCCGGGCCCCAGCCAGGCCCCGCCTCCAGTGGTACGGCGCAGCGGTCAGGCAGCCGCCCGCCACCGCAATTCTTTAACATCCAGCACTGCTGCCCCCGACCCTGGATGCCACTGCAGGGCATTTTGCTGCCAGATGCTCCTCCGGATGGCACGCCTAGAGAAGCACCTAGAGGAGCGGGTCAAGATCCTCGTGGACAAACACCTTAAAGCCCGCCGAATCTAAGAACTATCTAGGACCCCGTTGGATTGCCCCTTTCTTATTCCTTTTGTTGGTGGGTGGGAATTGGGCGTTGGGGTTTATGGACATTGTTTGGACTTTTCATTTTGTACATTGGTTGGGGTTAGGGAGAGGGGTGGGTCAGGTGTGGGATAGTTTATTTTTGTTAGGGTAATAAATTATATTTATACTTAAACATACGATGTTAATGTTTTGTGGGGGGGTTACTGTTTTACGAATTTACGTCACATGGTTTCCTTGCTGCTGCATGGCCGCAGCCAGTGTTTGATTTAAATAATCTGCCGATGATGTAACACAAACAGATAGATGTGGTACCCCTCACTGAGTTATTTGTCCTACTAGTACTGTCAGTCTCTCCTCCTAGTCCATTATACCTCCCACCAAACTTATCTTACCTGTGATTGATGATGATTAAGTTCGGCACAGCGATGGCTGCATGGTTTCCCAAGAGAATGGAGAAGATGGTTGTGGTGGTAGTAGTAGACACTGGCAGTATCATTTGCAAAAAAAAAAAAAGAGAGACAGTCACTTGCCTGAGAGAGACTGTGGGAGGAGTAGTAGAACTAAGTAAAGTACAGTACAGAAGAAGACTGCCAAACCAACAATATTGCAACTGCTAAAGTGAAATAAAACATAATCGTGGCGGGGGCAGCCTAGTACAAGAAGTTACAAACTGTAGTTGTGTCGAGTGAGTCACTTAACACAATCGTAATTCGTAACCTTTACTGCTGTGTGGTAGGATGTTGATGATGAATCCAATCAATGGCGGCAATTAATTATGATGTATTAGGTCCCTTTGGAAAAAAAATTGGCTTGCACATAGACTGAGCATGGGTGGGCAAGCAGAAGAAGATCCTCGCCCTGCCTTGAAATTGAATTAGTGTTGCTTTCACCACATCTGCCCCAGCAAGCGTGTGATCAATTGTTGGTGTACATTTAATGTAGTCACATCACACCTCAATATAAATCACACAGCCCGGGGGAAGAGGGTTAGGGTTTGGGGAAAGGTTTGACAAAGAAAAACAGTATGCATGGACACAACAAAAGCAAAACACAATCTTGGCAGACGACCGTGATCTTATCCAATAAATCTATAAAGGGAGAAAAAGGAAATGCATGCATGATGATGAAGATAACTTGATGGTTAATGAGTAGTACTTACTAACTACTACTAGACAATTAGACAGTACAGGCAGCAGTATATTCTATGCAATTTGCCTTGCCTGTATGCCCTCAGAGAGACCCAAATTAAATGTTGTACCGGGCTTACTTTTAAAGATAGCAAAGAAAATTAAAAAATAGTTGTAGGGATCAATTAGCAAACAAACAACAACACAACACACAGTCGTAATGATTGAAGAGAAAAAAGGAATCAAATTAATTAAAAGACGAATGATGAATGATACTAAAGTTACTGTATTATCCTGGTCAAATTGTGGAGTTGAATCTCGTCATTCCTCTTGGTCCTATCTTCCATGGACGCTCCGCACATCAATCTTGGGTGCCACTGCCTGCCTGATGCGGATTGGTAAGGTAAGTGTGAGTTGTTTCTCCCAGTATAGCACAGGGTAAAGGCCGGCCTGTAAGTGTAGATGGAAAAACAAAAGGGGTATTGAAAAATCAATGAATAAAAAAAAAGCATCAATTACGGTGGAGTGCAAGAAGAGAAGAGAGAACACTTTCAGACTGAGGCGGCTTGGATACATCGTGTCTACTCTGTTTACAGCATTAAGCTACAACAACAACAGGATACAACAGGCCCACGGCACCAGGCCGTGACCCAACCTCCATTTACCTTAAATTTTGACAGAGCCAGACAAAAGGCATATACAGCAACCTAGCATTTTCAAAATTAAGTGACTAAATCAATGCGCCGCTGTCAGTCATACCACTACACTCGACTCCACCACTACATGGACATGTAGGTCTGCTGTGGTTCTTGTTGAATTGTTGTGTTTACCTTTAATGCCACTTCATGAAACGCAGTTATTCCATCAATCATCTCCGATCCAACTGACTGCGTGCAAAGATAGTATGGTCATCATCATGGTGTGGTACGTGTTGTCCAACTCCAACTCAGTCTGTAGTGACTCCGATTAAGTCGATATTCCATATTAAAAAATTGCAACGGATATTGGCCTGCACCTGCAGTAGTAGAAGTACAATTTGGTTATTAAACAACAAGAAGGGAAACATTGAGTGTCACTTGAGTCACTTTCACTTTGTAGATTAACTAGTAGAGTTCGACTTCATGCACAACATCAACACAACAAACAACAGCAATCGCTCAGAGTCAGCAAGCATCCAATGCATGCCATCATTACCTGTCTTGCTCTTCTCTTTGGCTGTCAGATCATCAGATGCCTAGTTCTGACAGTTGTGTGTTTTTTCTTAACGAGGCAGTGGCCTCATTATTACTCCACATTCATTTTGAGTGTTGTTAGTCGCTGTTTCGGTTTTCGTCTTATTCATCTGTGGCACTTTGTCGCAGTTTAAGTTGGTTCACATGGTCAGCGCTGTGATGGGCCGCGGCCTGGGTAGCGGTCATTGGTCAATTGAGTTTGCAGAAATGTCAGCAAGTTTCTTCGAAGAGTCTTGTCTTTCTCTGCCAAGTACCTTCTGTCCTGACAGTGATGAGCTTTGGATGCCTGCCGAGGCTGTAGCCTTCTGACAGTGATGAGTTTACTTTTGGATGCCTGCCCAAGTTCTGACAGTGAAGAGTTGTGGATGCCTGCAGAAGCGGTAGCCTTCCGACAGTGATGAGTTTCGGCTCGGAAACAAAACGGAGGATAGCTATAGTCACATTTCACTTCTTATGGAGGGACTGTTAAAGGCAACATTTCTTGTACTCCAATGTCTGGCTTGATGGAAATGTAATTAGGGTGAGTCAGGAAGATGGAGCAGGACTCTGAGGAGTGGACAGTTAAATGCACAGACGTGCAACTCCAATAGGGAAATAAAAAGAGAAGACGGTGGTGATGGATTTGTTGTGATTTGATTTGAACCAGAAAGACAGATACACACACAAATAAAGGAAGGAAGGAAGAAAGTAACAATTTGAAAGCCTAGTTGTCAGGGAAGAGGAGCTCGTCCTCAAACTCTGGTGGTTCGGACAGAAGTAGGTCATGTAACCCACTACTTACATCATCGAAGTCGCTCTCCTCTTCCCGCTGTGATTCACGTATTTTGTACTCCGGTGGTATAAAGTGCTGATTCATTTTGATCATGGTTAACCTCTCCACGCTTTTGGGGCGAGAGACTGGTCCTTTTCAAAGTTACAATGGCACCAGCAGCACTGAAAACACGCTCAGAAGAGACACTTGCGACAGGGGAAGCCAGATACTTTATCGCCAGCCTGCTGAGCACTGTCAATTGGCTTCTTTTCCCATACCAATACACCAATGGGTTTCGATCCATGAAGACCTCTGTTGGGTCATCCAGATAGGCCTGGACCGTCTGCTCAATGCTCAGGGGTGCTCCGATGTGCTCGGCCTCTTTTGCCTTTGCATCAGCACTGGACATACCCCTGCCGTAGAAACCAATCAGTTGTCGATTGTACTGTGGATGATCCTGTTCTTGCTGTTGTTGATGTTATTGGTAGTGTTGGTGTCGGTGACTGCTGGGAGGCAAACGCACTGCCCTCAGGCTCCGTAGTAGAACTTGACTCTGGATGCCCTGTAGTACTTGTTATGGCCTGGGGCAGGGGGCCTCTAATTACCAGCCGGTCGTTTTCAAAATCAATGGCTTGCTCAGCTATCAAAGTTTTGTACTTGGCAACATCCACATCTGAAAAAGGAATTACTGCCTTACTGTTCAGAAATACTTTGTACCGTGGATCCAAAATTGTGGCAGTAATGTAATGTGGATGTGACACAATGTTATTTTGAATCCTTGTATTTTCAGATAAGTGAACGGCTAAGGAGTCCGCCAAATGATATGCGTCTTGTTTGTCATCCACACCTGCGTACGTTTCAGACACCTCCTTCAGCTGTTGCTCTAGCATGTGCAACAATGGGATAGCTTGGCCCATAGTACAGTCCTCCCTGCTGACTTCACGTGTGAAGATCTCAAAAGGAAGTAGCATCTCTGTCAGGCATGTAACGAGGTCCCATTGACCCATCTCAACGGTCATGCCTCTCACAGTAGGATCCCCTAATCTTTGCATGACATAAGCATTGAGTGGTATGTACTGCTCAAACAGGCGATCAAGCATGTAATAAGTTGAGTTCCAACGTGTTGGCACCTCCTGGATGAGTGCTTTGACTGGCATTTTATGCTCACGTTGAATGACCCTCAGCTGCTTCCGGGCTTTAAAAGAATGGCTGAAATGTGTGCATATTCTTCTGCAGGTGGCCAGTAAGTTGCTGACTTTGTATTCATTTTTCAGAAAGTCTTGAACAACAATGTTAATGCAGTGTGCCAAACACGGGACCCTGAAATAGCCACCATCTTTCATGGCCCTAACTACATTACTGCCATTGTCCGTGGCAACAAAACCAATGTTAAGCCCTCTTGGGCACAGCCACTCAAAGACCTTGCTGTTAAACTCATCCAAAATGTTTACAGCAGTATGAGATTTCTCCATGGCAAACATGGCTACAGTTGCATGTTTACGAGTGGCATGAAAAATCGCAGCAGCGTCAACACCAGCAGATATCTGTTCTCTAACCCCCACAAAAGAGATCCAGTGTGCACTGATGCACATGTAATCAGTGGCTTGGCAACTGGTCCACATGTCTGTTGTCAGGTGGATACTCTGAACAGCACTCTGCTTCAAGGCTTTTCCAAGCAATTCCAGCACGTCGTGATGTAGTGCTGGAACAGCAACTCTGGCAAAATAGTAACGGCTGGGAACCTGCCATTTTGGGCAGATGGCTGTCACAAATTCCAGAAAACCCACCCCTTCAACAAAAGAAAAAGGGATAAGGTCCAGTGCTAACATTTTAGCCAGCTTCGCATTGTACAAACATGCTATTGGGTGGTTGCGTTCGTACTGCCCCTCCCCCCTAAACATGCTGATAATGGTAGGCTGCATGGTTTTCCTTTCTCTTAGGCTCAACGACGCACTTTTTTTCATTGCGGTACTCCTTGAGGTCTCAGGCTGACTCTTACTCTTGTGCCACTGAGATGTTGCTGAAGATGTGGGCGACGATAACACTGCACTGCTGGGGACAGGGCTACTTTGTGTACCACTACCAGAGAGAATGTCTCCCTGTCCTTCCTCTTCCACCGTGATCGGATCTTCTACTCGTTTATCTCCACCAACACCAATGGTTGCAGTTTTTATGCCGCGAAGGTGGTCCTCCCAGTCGATCAAGTGTTGTTTTTTCAGATGGGTTATTTGGCCTCCGGTACCATAGTTTGTACCAAGCTTACCCCGACTAACAGAGGTATTACAAATGGAGCATATAGCAATGTTCTCCTCCTTTTCGCTAACCGTAAAGAAGTCCCAAACTGGGGAGCTTAACTTTTGCCTCCTGCTGGAGGTGCCACTTCCAATGCCGGATGAACTGGAGGGTGTGGGTTGAATTTGACTCTGTGCTGTACCACTACCTACTTCTACTGAGGTGGTGGTTGTGCTGGATGTAGGTCGCTGCCGGGCCTTTGCTAATGCAAATATGGAAGCTGTAGGTCGTGTTGGTGTTACCTGTGTTGGAGGTATGCGTGCTACATCCCTCGCAGTGATTTTGGATAGGGTAATAATGTTGGTCTCCATCTCCTCGGGGCCGGGAGTGATGTTCGTGATGACTGGCTCATCATCATCATCCTGCTGTTCTACATCGACCTCCATAAGTGTAAGGCTTTCTGGAACCTTCCTATTCCCTAGCCTGGTCTTGGGACGTGCCTCCCTCTCAGACTCAGTTTGTGGCTTCCAAGTGGCATCTAGATCATCAGAAGGGGGGCTTGGTGAAGAACTTGATGGACTAACCCTCCTTTTCCTTGCTGGGGATTTGGAAGACAATGGATCTTCTGAATGAGTGGCTTCCTCTTCTTCTACCTCTGCATGAGGCTCAATTTCCTGAACTGCCCCTACTTCGGGAGGAACAACAACTACTATTGTGGGCGGTGGTTGCGGCTGTTGTTGTTGACCACTTATCTGCTGTGTTTCCTCCTGCGTTGATTGGGTACTACTTTGAGATAGCGATACGTTTATCTCAGGCTCAGCATCACTGGTTTCCACCATTAGGCTGGCTATCTCTTCCACACTCATGTGCTTGGGCCTGGGTTGGTGGGTTGGGCCCACTGATGCGGAGGTGCTGCCCCCAGCTTGCCCCCTGGACACCGCTGCTGCAGGCGTCATTTTTGGTTTCCCAAAAAAGGTTTTGGGTGGCACACCAGACTTAAGTGTCACTTCCTTCTTCTGTTCCTTCTTCTCAATAGCAACTTTCTTGGTACTGGAGGACCTGGTACCTGCTTTCTTTGGAGGCATCTTCTTCAGATGTCAGCAGCACTCAGTTGCACAAGTTGCAGAGATGTCTGGTCAGGTCACTCACACGTCACGTCGTGTGACTCGTGTACAGCAGCAGGATGTCTGTCTGGCAGCACAATGGGCGATGATGACACACCTCCTCCTCAGTCTTTTGTGCACCTAAAAGCAAAAAAGCCAGAAGAACATCAGTCAAACGATAGTACAAATCAAACTAATATAATATATAACTTAGTGTGTGGTTGTCTCAATTATTAACTTTTAGTAACTCAGTGAACAACAACAGTGTAGCCATTTATGAGACTTTGACAACAAGGCAGGGCTTTCCTGGTGTACTGTGTACACTCAGGAAGAATAAGAATAGCAAAGAACAAAAACAAAAATGTAGTGGAGCCTGTTTGGCCTAAATTTGTGCATTACGTGGGATGGATGCAGCATCAGGGAGCTGCAGCTGGCAATGGGGATGGATTTGGAAGCAGTAAGACAAGAGGAACAATGGAAAGACACGCAGGCCTATGTGGCAAAAACAGCACACTACTAACTACCACCACAAAATGGCCCCCAGCCACATGGTCACTCACAGGCACAAGGCACGGCAAACAATGAACTCAAGCAGGCCTATATGGCCAGACAAAGGATGCCTGATAAACAACACACACAGCTTTAATGCAAAAACGAAAATCCACATGGCTAAAAACAGGTTTGTAAAGTTACACAACAACCACAACAACAACACATACACATGCAAAAAAGGCATTTATTTAACACACCCAAAAAGTGAAATAGAACCCCCAAAAAAATCCACATTTTGCAATTCAATCCAATGCCATCCATCCATGCCCTAAATGAAATTCAACAGACACCACAGAAACAGTTGTTTCATGCACCCATGAGTACCTCTGGGCCTACTGGCTGAAAAGGCCTAACACACACCCAAAAAGTGAACCCCCCAAAAAACCACATTTTACAATTCAATCCAATGCCATCCATGCCCTAAATGATGTTTTTAAATTCAACAGACAACACAGAAACAGTTTTTATGCACCCATGATGACTACCTCTGGGCCTACTGGCAGACTAGGCCACAAGCTTGGAGGCCTATGGCAAAAGCACAGTGGCTGGTCCCACAAAATGGCCGCCACCACATGGCCAGGCCACCCACAACAACAAGAAAAGGAAGACAAGACAGACAATGCAGGCCTATGGCAAAAGCACAATGCCTGGCTTCACAAAATGGCCGCCACCCGCATGGTCAGGCCACCCACAATAACAAGAAAGTGAAGACAAAGGACAGGACCAGGAAGTTGGAGACTCTGGGGAACTTCCTTCCTCTTTAAAAAAATTGTAAAAAAAGAAAAATGACTCCTTGCTCAAAAAACTACAGCCAAATGACAACCTGAGGAGTTTTTTGAGCAAAATGAACAAAATCATCATTTTCGAGAAGGTTTTATGCTGCTCGAGAGATATTCTTCGCCAGATTGCAAATTCTGCGTGTTCGGCATCGCGATCTTCACAAAAAGTCGTTATCGCGTGCGCGAACACGCATATTGAGCGCGCGAAGAAGAAAAAAAGTGTAAGTCTGCGTTGTCGCGCAGTGCGGAGTTGCCAAAACTGCGCGAGATGAATGCCCAGGGTTACCTACTGGCTGAAAAGGCGTATTTATTTAACAAACACCAAAAAACTGAAATTCTACCCCAAAAACCACATTTTGCAATTCAATCCAATGCCACCCATGCCATAAATGATGTTAAAATTCAACAGACAACACAGAAACAGTTTTTAATGCACCCATGATGACTACCTCTGGGCCTACTGGCAGACTAGGCCACAAGCTTGGAAGCCTATGGCAAAAGCAAGCACACTGCCTTACTCCACAAAATGGTGCCACCCACATGGCCAGGCCACCCACAATAACAAGAAAGTGAAAACAGACAATGAATGCAGGCCTATGGCAAAAGCAGTGCACACAGCCTGGATGGCTCCACAAAATGGCCGCTAGCCACCCACAACAAAAAGAAATGCAAGACAGACAATGCAAGCCTATGGCAAAAGCACACTGCCTGCCTTCACAAAATGGCCACCACCCACATGGCCAGGCCACAACAACAACAAGCATAAGCCAAGGGGAACAAAGAAAAGACATGCAGGCCTATATGGAAAAAGCAGCACACTACTAAACTACCACCACAAAATGGCCCCAAGCCACATGGTCACTCACAGTCACAACAGGCCATGGAAAACAATAAACTCAAGCAGGCCTATATATGACCAGACAAAGGAGACCTGCTAAACAACACAGCTTTAATACAAAAATGCAAAAACAAAAATCAACAGGGCTACGAAAGGTTGGAAAGTTACACAGCAAGCACACACACACATCCAACAAAGGTATTTATTTATTAACACACACACCCAAAAAGTGAAATACACCCCAAAAACCACATTTAGCAATTCAATCCAATGCCATCCATGCCCTACATGATGTTTAAATTCAACAGACACCACAGAAACATGCACCCATGGGTACCTCTGGGCCTACTGGCTGAAATTTCAAAGAAAAACAACTAGGCCCCTACTGAAACTACAGGCCACCCACAACAATACATTTTAAAAACAATGAAAATCCCAAAAAAATGTAGGTACAAACAAGCCCCAATCAAACAAACAAGTACACCAATTCTCCAACTTACTTGTAAAATCTCAAATCCAAAAGTCCTCAAATCCAATCCAATGATATGATGCAGCAGACAGACACAAAAAGTGATCCTTCCAGCTCCAAATCCAAATGAAAGTGAACAGCACATGGACAAAGCACTGGGAGGAGCCTGCTGGACAGGAACAGGAAGTTGGAGACTCAGGGGCACTTCCTTCCTCTTGAAAAAAAAAGTAAAAAAAGAAAAAGGACTCCTTGCACAAAAAACTACAGCCAAATCACAATCTGAGGAGTTTTTTTGAGCAAAATAATCATTTTCGAGAAGGTTTTATGATGCTCGAGAGATATTCTTCGCCAGATTGTACTTTCTGCGTGTTCAGGATCGCGATCTTACCAACACTGCCGCCGGAAGTCAGATCGCGCGTCCGAATGACGTGTGCGCGTTCGCACACTCTCGCGGGATCGTGCGGCCGGATTCCAAATCTCGTGGCGCACGCGAACAGATAGGAAATCGCGAACGCAGAATCACGGTAAGCCGTTCATGCGCGCGCGAGAACGCATATTGAGCGCGCGAAGAAGAAAAACAGCTACGCTACGTTGCAAAGTGCGTAGTATTCGGTAACTTCGCGTTCTACGCGAATCACGAAGTTACCGAAACTCCGCAAACTCCGCGAGCGTAGCGTAGTTCACCACCCAGGGTTACCCAATACACTAAACCCTGTCTGGGAGGTGGTCACACCTCCCTGTGACAGGATACCTATTGTCAGGCCTTCCTCTGCTCGAGCTTGGCCCAGCAGCAAGAGGGCAGACTCGTGTCTGTGGCTGGCAGCATCCATTTTGTGATGCCCAGGTCGAGAAAGCTGGTACCGGGTAGACCGGTGGCCCATAGTAGTAGTTCTATAAGGGTGGAATCATACCTCCCCCGCCAGTACTGGCGGGGAGGTATGATTCCAAGGTGTTTGACACCAAACACGACATGTTTCTACGCAGCCGTTTTAAAGTGAGCATTTACCGCGAGGTTATAATACACTTAAAACATATATGTCTGGCTGCATCACAGACAACCCCGGAGAATGGTCTCCGAAGGCTGCAGAGGGGCCCTACTCATGTAGGGGCACCGTCTCACATAAAACCCAGCACCCTGCCTTCAGGATTGATAAGGCCTGCCATAGGGGTGACTGATAGGTTTGTAAGTGTAGTGATATAGATAGATATAGTGAACCTATATCTAAGTAAGTGGTGCAAGCACCAGCTTACACAGGCTGCTGTAGCAGACCTGTTGTGTCATTTTGAATGGCCTCTCATGGGTGGCATAATACATGCTTAAGCCCATGGAAGGCCTCTGGAGTACCTATGCCCTGGGTACATGGTGTACCATATACTAGGGACTTATAAGGGTACCCCAGTATCCAATCTTGAGTGTACCTAAAGTACATGTATTGCAATTTACAGGAGAAAGCAGATAGACTGGGGTCCTGAATAGCAGGATCCCAGTCAGACTAGGCCAAAAACAGTGAGACATCAGCAAAAAGTGGGGGTAACTATAAGAAGCAGATCCTACTCTCCTACACAACCCCCCCCCACGTAAGGACATTAAACTAACCTTGACCAGTTGAGTCTTCATGTTCTAAGTGGAAATATCTGGAGAATCCATCTGCATTGGCATGGTTACTCCCAGGTCTATGTTCCACTGTATAGTCCATCCCCTGTAGGGAAATGGACCACCTCAAAAGTTTGGGGTTTTCACCCTTCAACTGTTTAGCCATAAGAGGGGCTTATGGTCTGTCTGAACAATGAAGTGAGTGCCAAACAAGTATGGCCTCAGCTTCTTCAAGGCCCAAACCACAGCAAAGGCTTCCCTCTCAATAGCTGACCAACGTTTCTCTCTGGGGGTCAGCCTTCTGCTTATGAAAGCTACTGGCTGATCCTGACCCTCTTCATTCAATTGTGATAACATAGCCCCTACCCCCAATTCAGATGCATCAGTTTGAACAATGAATTGTTTGGAATAATCAGGACTTTGCAGAATGGGAGCAGTGCACATGGCCTGCTTCAGGTCATCAAATGCCTTTTGACAGCTAACTGTCCACTGAACTTTCTTAGGCATTCTTTTGGAAGTTAAGTCATTTAAAGGGGTCACTATGGATCCATATCCTTTGACAAACCACCTGTAGTACCCAGTCAGGCCCAAGAAAGTTCTGACCTGAGTCTGGGTAGTTGGAGCAACCCAGTCCATGATGGTCTGGATTTTGCTCTGCAATGGTTGAACCTGGCCTCCACCCACAAGGTGGCCCAGGTACATAACCTTACTCTGCCCTATCTGGCACTTGGTGGCCTTGATAGTGAGGCCTGCTTTTTGAAGGGCCTCTAAAACATTTCTCAGGTGGACCAGGTGATCCTCCCAGGTGAAGCTAAAGACAGCAATATCATCTAGATAAGCTGCACTATATGCTTCCAGACCTGTAAGGACTTTATTCACAAACCTTTGAAAAGTGGCAGGTGCATTCTTCAAGCCAAAAGGCATCACCACAAATTGGTAGTGCCCACCAGGGGTTGAGAATGCTGTTTTTGGTTTTGCTTCCTCAGCTAATCTGATTTGCCAGTAACCAGCTGTCAGGTCAAATGTGCTTAAGAATTTGGCTGAGGCCAAAGTGTCAATCAGCTCATCTGCCCTTGGAATAGGGTGAGCATCAGTCCTAGTGATTGCATTGAGACCCCTGTAGTCAACACAGAACCTCACTCTCTCTTACCACCCTGGGTGTGAGGTTTTGGTACCAAGACTACTGGACTAGCCCAAGGGCTATCTGAGGGCTCAATTACTCCTAATTCCAACATTTTCTGGACTTCAGTCCTGATACAGTCCCTGACATGGTCAGGTTGCCTGTAAATCTTATTTTTAACAGGCAGACTGTCACCTGTGTCCACCTCATGGGTGCACCAGGTAGTCTGACTTGGAGTCAGTGAAAACATGTGTCTGTACTGATTCAGGACCTTCCTGCAATCAGTTTGCTGCTGGTCAGTGAGGCTGCCTGCCAAGGCTACACCATCAACTGAACCATCATCAGGGTTCTGTGAGAGCAGGTCAGGGAGTGGATCACTCTCTTCCTCCTGTCCCTCATCAGTAGCCATGAGCAAGCCCATTTCTGCCCTGTCCACATATGGCTTGAGCCTGTTCACATGGAACACCCTGTGGGGGCTCCTGGGAGTACCAAGGTCCACCAGGTAGGTAACCTCTCCCTTCTGCTCAAGAATAGTATGGGGCCCACTCCACTTGTCCTGGAGAGCTGCTGGGGCCACAGGCTCCAACACCCATACTTCCTGTCCTGGCTGATACACAGTCAAAACAGCCTTTTGGTCATGCCAGGCCTTTTGCAATTCCTGGCTAGCCTCAAGGTTTTTGGATGCCTTCTTCATATACTCAGCCATCCTGGAGCGGAGACCAAGTACATAGTCCACTATGTCCTGTTTAGGTGGTTTGAGAGGTAACTCCCATCTCTCCTTCACTAAACATAAGGGACCCCTAACTGGATGTCCAAACAGAAGTTCAAAAGGGCTGTAGCCAACCCCCTTCTGAGGAACCTCTCTGTAGGCAAAGAGAAGGCAGGGCAAAAGGATATCCCATCTACGCCTAAGCTTTTCAGGGAGACCTTTTATCATGCCCTTGAGGGTTTTGTTGAATCTCTCAACTAACCCATTGCATTGTGGGTGATAAGGGGTGGTGAATTTGTAATTCACACCACACTCCTTCCACATTGCAGTCAAGTAACCAGACATAAAGTTTGCATCACGGTCTGATACTACCTCCTTAGGGAAACCCACTCTGGAAAAGATTCCCAGGAGGGCTCTAGCCACAACAGGAGCTGTGGTAGTCCTTAGGGGTATTGCTTCTGGAACCCTTGTGACATGGTCTACCACCACTAGTATAAATCTGTGCCCAGATGCAGTTTGAGGATCCATGGGACCAACAATGTCAATCCCAACCCTCTCAAAGGGAACCCCCACCACAGGTAGTGGTATCAGGGGGGCCTTTGTAGTACCACCTGCCTTACCACTTGCTTGGCAAGTGATACAGGAGCGACAAAACTCCTTTGTGTCCTCTGACATGTGGGGCCAATGAAAGTGAGGGACAATTCTGTTCCAGGTCTTGTTTTGGTCTAAGTGTCCTGCTAATGGCATATCATGTGCCAGTGTTAATAGGAAGCCTCTAAACTTCAGAGGTATAACCAACCTCCTGGTAGCACCAGGCTTGGGGTCTCTACCCTCTGAGTATAAAAGTCCATCATCCCAGTAGATCCTATGGGACCCACTGGCACTCCCAGCAGCCTCAGCAGCAGCTTGCTGTCTGAGGGGTTCAAGAGAGGGGCAGTTCAGCTGCTCCTAATTCAGATCTGCCCTGGAAGGGCCCCCTGTCCCCACAAACTCAACCTGGTCAGGTTCAAGTTCCTCTGAGACAGTTCCTTCTTCAGGACTAAGATCAGCTCCCTCAAGAGACTGATCCTCACTCTGAGGCAGGGGGGAAGACACTGCTTACCCCTACTGCTCCTTCTCTTGGAAGGCACCTGGTCCATTATTCCAGGATCCAGGGCCTGTTCAGTGGAAGACATTTTTGCCTGTGACCTAGTCATGGCAAACACATCTGCAGGGATGCCCAGCATTTCTGCATGTGTCCTGAGTTCCACTTCAGCCCTAGCTGAAGTTTCCAAATAATTGCCCAATAAGCATTCTATAGGGAGGTCTGAACTTACCTCAACCTTCTTAGGGCCAGTTACCCCTCCCCAGGTGAAATTCACAACTGCCAAGGAATGGTCTGTCCTGACATTGCTTGCATTGGTCACTTGGTACATCTCACCAAGTATGATCTGGTCAGGGCCCACAAGTTCTTTTGTCACCATTGTAACACTTGCACCTGTGTCCCTGTATGCCATGGCCTCCTTACCATTGATTAAAGGCTGTTGTCTGTCCTTGCCCAAGTTACTGGGACTTACAAATAAGGAGGCAATATCCATGCCTCCATCACAGACTAACACAGCCTGAGTTGGAATTCTGACTAGGCCAGAATCCATCTCAGATCCCAAGGTTAACCCTACTATACCCTTGTTCTATGTACCACCACTTAAAACTGAGCTAGGGGGAACAGTTGCCTTAGGGGCAGTGGTGGTAGGAGTAGAATCCTTGGCCTTTGGACAATTGGCATCCTTTGCCCAATGGGTCTTCTCTTTACAGATATGACACCAAGGTTTCTTTTTGCCTTTACCCTTGTTTGATTGTGACCCCCCCCAGATGCAGGTTTTTGGGGCCCTTGTGAAGACTTCTGGTCTTTACCCTTCTCCCCACCCTTATCTGAGGTCTTAGCATCTTGCTTCTTAGAGTCACCACCTTGGTTCTGAGCTGTCTGCTTCACCCTGGTTCTGACCCATTTGTCTGCCTTCTTTCCCAATTCTTGGGGAGAGGTCAGATCAGAGTCCACCAGGTACTGGTGCAACAACTGATTTTGGCAATTATTAAGGATCTGCTCCCTCATAATTAAATTGTACAATCCTTTAAAATCATTTACTTTACTGCCAAGTAACCAGCCTTCCAGAGCCTTAGTAGCACAATCTACAAAGTCTACCCAGTCCTGAGTCTGTGTCTTCTGGGTGTCTCTGAACTTAATCCTGTATTGTTCAGTGGTTAAGCCAAACCCATCAAGGAGAGCACTCTTCAAGACTGAGTAATTGTCAGCATCCTCTTCTCTAACAGTGAGGAGCTTATCTCTACCTTTGTCTGCAAAGGAGAGCCACAAGATAGCTGCCCACTGCTCCTGAGGGGCCCTCTGTACCTTACAGGCCCTCTCTAGTGCAGTTATCCATTTGTGGATGTCATCCCCACTCTGGTAGGGAGGGACTATCTTGTTCAGGTTCCTATGGTCATGAGTATACTGCCTGGCCACGGTTTGAGTCCAGATCAAAGAAGCTTTCACTTCCTGGCCTTTCCTCATCCCCTGTCCCACCCACTCTATCTACTTCATCAGACCCTGGGGTCTTTCTGAGGTCATCCAAGAGCAACATCTCTATGAGACGTTGGGTGCTTGCACTTCTCCCTGTCCTCAGCTTCCTAGACATGCACATAACCCTCAATTCTTGGAATGAAAGGTTATCATACCTAGTTGGCAGAGAGCCACTGGCTTCTGCTCTAGAAGACATACTAGTGTTATGGGGTGTAGGCACCTACCTAACCTAGTGGAGACTAAACTCTCTTGAGTTGGAGAAAGGGTTTGCTAGACCCTTGACTTACCCAACTCCAAGTTCAGTAGAACTTACTTATTCCAATCTTGATGTATTATATGTGCCTAATACTTTAGTGGTTTTCAGTTAATCATTCAGTGAAATGTATCTGGTAAAACAATAGCAAGCTTGAATCCCACCGCTGCACACCAATGTGAGAAGTTGGCCTGGTATATGCTGTCCACTAATTAAAGTGGGCACCTTGCACCAGTCCAAACGACCCTTATGATGTATGAGGTCAAAGATAACCTTTAGAAAGCTATCCTAGTGGTAGCTGTGGAGAGCAGCCTTCAGGCTTAATCTTGAAGGAATGTAAAGCAGCTTGTTTTACCAGAATCTCACTTCTCGAATGATCAAATGAAAGGAGAACCTCACAGTAGTTATGTAAAAATATGTATTTATTACTATAACACTCTCTACTCATCTCTACACGAGATTAGAACATAAAGCACACAATACCTAATCAATAGAACATACGTAAGTAGCAAAATGTACAACGGGCTCCAGGGGAGACCGAACCATATACTAAAACAAGCATTTGCAATGCAATAGGTCTCGCATTTGCGTGAGTTTGAACTATTGGCATTGTAAATGACAATGCCTTTTATTTGTGTGTTTTGAAACCCTGCAAGAGGTGCGTAAACACGCACTTTGTACTTATAGCCCTTGCTTACGAGAAGCAAGGCTGGCAGTAAAAGAGGCGCAGTTACTGCCAGCTTTGCTTCTCATAAGCAACGACTATAAGTACAGAGTGCGTGTTTACGCACCGCTTGCATGTTTTCAAAACAGATAAATAAAAGGCATTATCATTTACAATGCCAATACCTCAAACTCTCAAAAATGCGAGACCTATTGCATTGCAAATGCTTGTTGAGCTCTGAGAAGGATGCGGCAGCAACCATAGGAAAGCAGGGACTGTAATGCCAGGCAGTTGGGGAAGGAGGGCTTTTTTAAGCCCTGCTAGACTGTACAATTATGGGAACTGAGGTACAGGAGATAAGAAGCTCGTGATCACAGATGTCAAGTGGACAAGGCGGGATTACAATTGATGCATGCTGGTCACCCATAAGCCTAAACATAGAGCTCAAGTGCTTTTCACAAGCTGTTGGCCTCAGCAATACATCAAAATCAAACCTGCGAGTATGTTTGGGCATGTTCAACAGCAATTCTACTCTGAAACCAGAAGCTGGTGAGTTCCCATCTTAAAAAAAGAGTAATGAGATATCTGGTGAGGATAGCTCAGTTGGTTAAGCGCTTGCTCCAGAGAGGTGCAGGGCAAGAGTCTAAACCTCAACAAGCAAGGCCGATTTAAGCATCATTCAGAGAGCAGTAAATAACATAGGGTAGAAATACCACCTGTTCTTTATAACGCTTAGAATGGATAGTATGAATTACTACATCAAAATTATTACCTACAAGCTAAGAAATGTACTTGCCGTTCAGGTACCCTACTCCTACTTTTAAAACTCCTAATTTTATATAATGATCTCCGTAATAGGTCGAGCGTGATGCGCATGCGGATGAAAAGCTACATGTATTTTGAAAAACATTACTATTCGATAATATCCAAGTTTTTCATGCCCTTGTTTTTACACTGTTGCTCCCCAACAGATACCACTCACATGGATAGGGATGTTTCAAATACAAGAGCAGCAGAAGGATTGTCAGTCTAGTCACTACTGTGTAGCTCTCTGAAACACTAATACAGTATAAGTGGCAGCGTCCGGGATTGCAAAATCTCAGGCAAGAAGAATTTAGCAATAGACATGGGACCGGCAAACACATGACTATGTCCTCCGATGGTGGGTTGACATTTTCCCCAGTCGTCAACAGCGCTACTCAGCATATATGAAGTTTGCACTAAATCACACGTACGGCAGTGAATAAATCACACGTACGGCAGTGAATGCTCAATATAATTTACAAGAGAAATTAATCACAACTGCAAGAATAACACTGGCGTTGAATTGGGCACACTAATCGAATTAACACACGATGCAGCCAGAATCTTTAACGTATAAGGGAGCGACTGCTTACCAACATTTCAAGATCTGTGCTAACTTCACTTATCTGCAACTAGTGGTGGTGCACGGCACGGGTTGGGTAGAATGGCCTTTGATGTGAAGAAAGTGGGAGGGATACGGCGCTCTTTGCTAGCAACAGCCGGTTTCGATATTAATAGCCGCTCTCAGGCAGCAGCAGGAAAAACAAGGAGCGAGGGGCGGGTGGTGGTGGGGGGTGACAACACCGAGGAAAGCGGCCGTGTAACACCGAGGAAAGTGGCCGTGCATATTAAACGTATGCGCGAACCAGGCGCCATGGCAAAAAAACAACAAAGTAGTCCCTACATTAAAAGATACCGCCCTGCAGTGTAAGTTAACTGTAGTTGGTCGATGCTGCTTCCTTCAGAAACGGAAGAAAACGGAAGTGACGTATGGGACCACTAGCCAACAATGAGCGAGATAAGAAGAGCAATGCCAGATTTCACCAATGGCAAGAGACAAAACAAAGAGAAACGCAATGGGTGGAGTTTCACTAGTAATACTGATTACTTGATGCCTCGGAGAGGCAGCGCATGCGCTGCCTATGCGAGACCTAAAAATGGTATAACAATTATGACTTCAATAGACACTGTGCCTAGAGCACGTAGAATCGCTGGGACCCCAAGGAACCACCCAAGGCAGTGACACAGGGCGCCCACAGAGGACGGGTGCAGTGAGGAAACACGACCGCATGCTCCGTGCAACTCTATGGGAAAGTCGCGGTTGGAAAATTACAGTTTAAGGACACTTCTACGAGGACTTCAAGCAAACCGTTTGGTACATAAGAGGTTCTAAGGCCAGCACCCTTGTGAGTACCGAGGTACCCGTGTTACCTATCCCAGAGGAGCCGCGTGCAAAGGGGTCAAGTGGTGTCGGAAACCTCCGTTGTTTTCAATGGAGAGATGCGAAGAAGTACTGCTGCCAGGAAGGCGAAGAGTGTCCGGTGGAATCCAAGCCTGGATTCTAGGGGAGAGGAACCTGAAAGCAGAGGGGACAGAGTCTGGGTCACTTCAGGTGACCAGGGGCTCGGTAGTCGAATGCCCACCAATGTCGGGTGCTTCAGGTGAAGAGAAAGGATGTTTGTCTCTGCAGCCACGGGAACCAGGAGACGACAACGACAACCAGGGTCTGGAGGTGAGCTGTCCCACGATGGATGTCGAGAGCTGAGGGGTCAGTGTCCGGCTGGGGCACCAACAAGCCTTGGCAACGGCAACCCACGCAGGCAGAGGAAACAGGTTACGGTGTGGACCAGCAAGGTCCAGGGGACTTCTCCAAGTAATGGAGAGTCAGGGCACGTCTGGAGCAACCAGGTAAGCCCAAGAACAAACAAGATGACCCTCGCCAGGACCCACAGGTCAACGGACCAGGGATCGCGAGGAGACCTCGAGCGAATTCACAAAGCACCAGCCCACAGAGCACTCGTGGAGTGGAGGCCGGATATCTTCAGTGCAAATGGTGCTCGGAGTCAGGACTACATGTAGTCCAATGCACAAGCTCAGAGTTTGCCAACAAGCATATGCACTTGCAAATAGACGCGGTGCACGGGGGTACAGGTTGCACGGCCCCCACGAGGGATACTGGTCTCAGAATCGCTGAGAGGTCAGATCTACCTCGGGGACCTTCGGGAACCCACCTCCTGTGTTGCAGAAATCTTTGGAGTCCGCAGGGTCTCTGGAGATGCAAGCCGGTCAGATGCGCTTAGGTGCCTGCTGCTGCAGGGGAGTAACTCCTTTACTCCAAGGGAGATTCTTCTGTCGTCCAGCGAAGTGTAGACCGTCGAAGTACTTGTTTTTTTTGCAGAGTCTTGTCCAGGTATAATCCAAAGTCCTGTGGTCAGGTTTCCCACTTTATACCCAGGGAAGGGGTTGGACGGACTCTGGGGACCCTCCTAGGGGAGGGGCAGGACAGAGGGGCGGCTACACCCATGTCCTTTGTCCAGTTTCACGCCAGAGCAGGAGTCACTGGCTCCCAGAACTGGTTTGAGCTGGACTATGCACAGGGACACCAAATGTGCCCCCAGTGCAGACTTTCTGGCACTCTCAGAGTGCACCCACCCAGTCCCAATACACTAAACCCTGTCTGGGAGGTGGTCACACCTCCCTGTGACAGGATACCTATTGTCAGGCCTTCCTCTGCTCGAGCTTGGCTCAGCAGCAGGAGGGCAGACTCGTGTCTGTGGCTGGCAGCATCCATTTTGTGCTGCCCAGGTCAAGAAAGCTGGTACCGGGTAGACCGGTGACCCATAGTAGTAGTTCTACAAGGGTGGAATCATACCTTCCCCGCCAGTACTGGCGGGGAGGTATGATTCCAAGGTGTTTGATACCAAACACGACATGTTTCTAAGCAGCCGTTTTAAAGTTAGCATTTACCGCAAGGTTATAATGCACTTAAAACATATATGTCTGGCTGCATCACAGACAACCCCGGAGAATGGTCTCCGAAGGCAGCAGAGGGGCCCTACTCATGTAGGGGCACCCTCTCACGTAAAACCCAGCACCCTGCCTTCAGGATTGATAAGGCCTGCCATAGGGGTGACTGATAGTTTTGTAAGTGTAGTGATTTAGATAGATATAGTGAACCTATATCTAAGTAAGTGGTGCAAGCACCAGCTTACACAGGCTACTGTAGCAGACCTGTTGTGTCATTTTGAATGGCCTCTCATGGGTGGCATAATACATGCTTCAGCCCATGGGAGGCCTCTGGAATACCTATGCCCTGGGTACATGGTGTACCATATACTAGGGACTTATACGAGTACCCCAGTATCCAATCTGGAGTGTACCTAAAGTACATGTATTGCAATTTACAGGAGAAAGCAGATAGACTGGGGTCCTGAATAGCAGGATCCCAGTCAGACTAGGCCAAAAACAGTGAGACATCAGCAAAAAGTGGGGGTAACTATAAGAAGCAGATCCTACTCTCCTACACCTACCCTTATAATGGCACCGTAATTTTGTGATATGCAATGCTAGCTGTACTTGTATAGCGCTTCGACCATTGATATAGAAATGTAGATCCTTCTTGAACTGGCAATCTCTAGTGTGACGATGTGATGTCCAGGGATTTCCATCCATCAGTCAGTTTGGCTGTGTGTGCTTAGTAGACACTTGTTTGTTAAAAGCCTAGTGTATTAAAGGTGTGTTGATAAATATGAATGTAAAATGACTTTGATCCAGGAAACAATCAGATTATGGCTAGACCTGGGAAAAATATTTTTTGTTTTGTTTTGCTAAACCTGAAATTTTAGTGGTTTGTGGTGGTTTGCGTGGGGGTGGGCAGCCATGGCTCCATATCAGGGGCTTCAGGGCACAGCCCCTCTGGCTCCTGTGAGGCCCCAGTGCATTTTATAATTTAGCAGTGTTCCTGAAAACATGACTTTTGTGTTTTCATGAACACTGCTAGTGCACGGGTTAGCACTCTCTGCCTCATCACCAAGCTCCTGTTGACAGGAGGTGGAGGAGGTGGGGGGGGGAGGGTGGGTTGAAGGGGTGTTGTTTCAAAATAAAGCACTCTGCAGGAGGATGTCCGGATTGCGCATGTCAGAGGAGCGTAGATCAACTACGGTCCCCTCACTCAGGCAGAATCCATTTTATTTAGCAGACATATGGCGCATGCCTCAGGCAGCACAATGTGTCTGCCCAAATGAGGCTGTCGGGGCACACATCAGTGCATCCCTGAGGCCAATGAGGAGCCACGCAGCGCAGCAGAGGCAGGGTTCCCAGCACTGTTCCAGCTTCTGATATAGCTGTGCTTCCAGTCCAATCAAGAAGCGGGGAGAGGGATTGAGGGGGGTCTTCCCCTTTTAAAACCTGCCCTTGCTGCTTCGTCTGGCTCCTTATTGGGAATCACGGCTTATGGGTTCCAATGCCCAGCACCAGATTCCTGCTCTGCTGCTGCCATGGAGCCTCGTAGTTACCAGCTAAGTAAGCAAGGTAAGTAAAAAAATGCTATTTCTCTATACATGTGTGTTTGTGAGTGGTTGACATTGATTGAGAGGGAATAGGATTGAGTGAAAGTGTGTGTTTGAGAGTCAATGAGTGTGCACATGAATGAGAATGAGTTTGAGAGCGTGTATGAATAAGTGAAAGTGGGTACGAGGGAGTGAGTGAAGAGGTATGAATGTGTTAGACAAGTGATTGATTGGAGGTTGTGAGAGGGAGTGGGAGTGAGTAAGGGTTGCATCTAGCAATGGTGCAACAGATGCACTTGCACCAGGGCCCAGAGTCAGTGGGGGTAAGTGTGTTAGTAAGTGAGAATGAGAACCAGTGAATACGAGTACATTTGTGTGTGAGAAACAGTGAGTGGAAGTGAGTATGAGTGAGAAAAAAAATCCCAACCCAATTTAGAAAAATAGAGTACATTTTAAGACGTTCAAACTGTAGTTATGAATTTTTAAAGTTTTTAGTGAAAACTATCACCTAAAAGTTCAAAGCACCAACCACGGACATCTAGTCGCTCAAGACCGAGTCAAAGTCAAAGAATATGGCTGACCTCAATGGAGCTTGGTTCGAATACACAAAGTGGATTGAGCCTGGTCAGCACTTATCTGCAGAAATAGAAAAAATTCTGAGAAGGTAAATTTCATCACGGCAAAGCTGCAGGAGGTGTCCAAGGCGGGAGTGTCATTGTCGGAAAGCCTTGGGTCGAAGCCACAGTGAAGCCTTCTGCTTTCAGACTTAGTCTCTGAAATGGAAGTTGAAAATCTCCAGCGGGACGAGGCAGAGGGCTGTAGCCGAAGACAGTTTCACAAGTCCGGATACCCTTTGGCGAAGGACCACTGAAAAGGATTTGCTGCTGTGGAGAAGAACGTAGCAGGAAAAGCTGCAAAGTCAATCTGACCAGCGATGCACCTCGGGAGGATAGGCAAGTAGGTTGGTCCCGGTCTACTCCTGGTTCTCAAGAGTCGTTTTTAGGCAAATATTTTCCAAGTCCCCACTTTTGGATTTGGCTATCTGAGCATCTTTAACACCACTTTCGAGGGTCCAGGACTGGAGGGGCACCACTTGGAGGGTCAGGATTCACTCAGCCTGGGTCTAGGTGCAGGTTCAAGGTGGAGGAAGCCATTTGTGTCCCTGTGGCTCTGAACAGGAGGCCAGCACACTAGCCTTTGTGAGTCACTCTGGAGGTCCTGGGAAAGTTGTGGATCCAGTCCTTTATACCCAGGCAGAAGGTGGCAGAGCAGCAGGACAACAGGGCAGCAATCCAGCAGGGCAGCAGTCCTTCAGAGCAGCAGTCCAGCAGAGTGGCAGTTCTTCAAGCAGCATAGCAGTCCTTCTCCCTGGCAGAGTATCCACAAGTCCAGAAGTGTACTGAAGAGTTGTTGTCTGAGGCCCCCGTTTTATACCCCGGTGCCCTCCTTCTAGAAGGTGGGAAAAGCTTCTAGACAGTGGCTTTGAAGTGCATGGATCTTCCTGACTCCCCTGCCCTGGTTCCAAAATGGCTGCAGTGACAATGTGAGGTTGTTAGGCCCTTTGCATGAATGCAGAGCACAGGCTATTCAGTTGTAAGTGGGACTGTGCTCAGCCCCCCATCCGGCCAACAGATGGTCCATTCAGACACACCTAATTCCTCTATTGTGTGACTGTCTGGGAGTAATTCACAAATAACTGTCAGTTACACCCAGTCATGTGACCCAAGACAGACTATAGACACAAAAGGACTAAGGGAACGAAAATGCCAACTTTCTAAAAGCAAAAAGAACAATTAATGGATGGAATGCTGAACAATGTCAAACATTCACCCCCAGTACAGAGATCTCAGGCCTAAATCCATTGTTTCTTTGCTCACCATGTCATTCCAGTTTGGACCCAGTCATATGCAAATCAGCCTTGACCCTGCTCCCCATGGGAATAGTCCACCCCAAAATGCCAGGCCATGTCCAGGTCTGGAAACAAGCATCCTGGAACCAGTTTTGGGGTATCACCCCCGATCAGCCAGGGTAGCTTGACTCCAGTGGCATGGTCAGCACAAGATCCATGTCTGGGCATACCCGTCCCACATGGGGTAACAAACGCAAAAAGAACAATTGATGGACGGAATGCTGAACAATGTCAAACATTCACCCCAGTACAGAGATCTTGGTCTAAATCCACCGGTCCCAGGAGGCTTGTTTCCGGTAAAGGGAGGACCTGGCTTGGCAATTCGAGCTGGACTGTTCCCATTGGGGAGCACGGTCAAGACTGATTTGCTTATGGCTGTGTCCAAACTAGGGTGGCATGGTGAGCACAAAAACAATTAATTTAACCCAGATCTGTGACTGGGGGTGAATGTTTGATATGTTCAGCATGCCGTCCATCATCTTTTTGTGTTTCTTTTGTGTTGCTATAGTCGCTCTAAGTGGGAAGGGTATGCCTAGACGTGGGTCCCGTGATCACTGTGCCACTGGAATCAATCTAGCCTGGCTGATGAGGGGTGATACCCCGAAACAGGTCCCAGGATGTTTGTTTCATTTTCCAGAGAGGACCTGGCTTGGCAGTGCGTGTTGGATTGTTCCCATGGGGATCAGTGTCAAGACTGATTTGCATATGGCTGGGTCTAAACTGGGGTGGTATGGTGAGCAAATAAATGATGGATTTAACTCAGATCTGTGACTGGTGGTGAATATTTGACATGTTCTGAATTCCATCCATCGTCTTTTTGTGTAACTTTCTAAAAGTGGCCTTTCAAAATTGTAATCAAAAACTCTGCTTTACAATTAAATAGGGTATTTCACTACAATTCCAAAGACACCAAACATGACATAACTGCTAGCTCCCCATTGGAAATTACAACTTAATAAATGTAATAAGGAATCCCCAATGTTATCTTATGGGAGGGGTAGGCGTTACAGTAGTGGAAAACAAATTTTTGAGCTTTTCACTAACAGGACATGCAAAACTTAAAAGTACATGTCCAACCTTTTAATTAATCTTATCACAAAAAAGGGAGAGGAAGGAGATATGCTCCTGTACGTCCCCTCGAAAAATATCTAGAGTTTCACAAAAGGTATGAGGGCTCACCATACATCAGAGAAAACAAAACCTTTTGTTTTCTTTGATGTATGGTGAGCCCCCGTACCATTTGTGATACCCCCCAACCTTTTAATTACACAACACCCTGCCCTATGGACTACCTAGGGCCTACCTTAGAGGTGACTTATATGTAATAAAAGGGGAGTTTAAGGCATGGCTAGGGGGTTTTAATACCAAGTCGACATGGCAGTTTAAAACTGTATTCAGTCTGCAATGGCAGGCCTGAGACATGTTTTAAAGGGCTGCTTAAGTGGGTGGCACAAAATGTGCTTCAGGCACACTAGTAGCATTAAATTAACAGGACGTGGGTATATGGTATACCACTCTACAAGGGACTTACAAGTAAAGTAAATATGTTGATTGAGTATAAGCCAATTAAATCAGGTGCAAAGGAGAGAGCACAAGCACTTTAGCACTGGGTAGCAGTGGTAAAGTGCACAGAGTCTTAAAGCCAACACAAACGAGTTATGCAAAAAAATGGAGCAGGAGAGGCAAAAAGTTTTGGGGGTGACTCTGCAGAGAGGGCCAGGTCCAACAACAAGGAAATTAGAGCATGTGCGTTAGACTGAGTGACGGGTAAGAGGCTAAGGCCCAGAGTATCAAAATGTGCAAACAACACAGCGCAGCACTCAAAGTTGCTGCACTGCATTGCGTAACCGGGAGAAGAGAGCAGGAAAGCACCATCTCTACAGAGATATGGCACTATCCTGTCTCTCCTTAGCGCTGGTGCAAAATTAGGCTGCTGAGCGTCAACACACACCTTTGCATCATAGTGCAAGGGTGTCTGCATGAAGCTAGCATAGGTTTGGTACTGGAAAGGTGCACTTCCGGTACATAATACTATGATTTGACTAGCTTTGAAACTTTTCCTACTTCAGATGTGCGCTGTACAGTGCAGCACACATGCAAAGTGTGGAAAAAACATTTTATCGCCTGCTTTCATGTGGTGTTATTTTTTGTCACATACGCCTGTCTACAGCAGCTGTCAGTGGGGGAGCGAAATTTCAAGGAACATATTTGTGAAATCCCATCCTGAGAAACAAATTTGTGATAAAGCAGTACATTTTTCCATAGACACAGTGTTTTCACGTCGCTAATTACAGTGTTTTGGAGGTGTGCTGGGTGCATGATGTAAAGTCAGTCTGCTGTGCACTGTGTGAGTGGTTTGTGGTGCTTCCTGGGTGTGACAACAGCATCCTCTTGGCCAAACCTGTACCGCACTGCATGCAGGGAAGGTGCTCTGTCAAGGGATGCCTGTGGTAAGAGCTGGCATAGCCAAGCCTGATGTCTAGGCAACAGCCGCGGTCCGTGCAGGTAACAGCGGTGAGGCCGCGTTGGGGGGGGGGGCGGGGGATTTCGAGGGGGACAATGCCGAGGGAAAATTAAATAAATAAATAATTTTCCCTCTGCATCATCCCTCGAAATCCCCCCCAACGCGGCCCCACTGCTGTTACCTGCACGGACCGCGGCTGCTAGGCAAACTCCTGCTACTCTTCGAGTTGCTAGATGGCTCTATGTGAGCAGGGCACCATGTTACCAATCCAGGGATGTCCTTCAACAACTCAATGCATGCTGGGAGCTGTAGTCTTCCTTGGCTGCACTTGAATGAAAGAGTGACAGACCCAATAGTAATGATGTCAAAGAAAAGCTGAGGGCATGAGTTTAGTACCTCGAAGATAAACTGTATCTGAGACTTAAGGGCTAGATGCTGACATCTGCTAATCAGATAATGAGCTCGGATCCATTTTAGCTGCCATCCCATGAAGTGCTCTGTGACTAACACGCGGTAGGAAAGCGGTTTGTCAGAGGAAATACTATACATGGTCAATAAACTGAGTACCATTTAATTGCGTAATGGTAACAAGTATAATCAGTTCAGCGAAATTCAAAACCTCTCTTCGAAGAGCTTTGTATAAAATAAGGTTTATAGTAACATGGTACACTGGGATCAAAAGTGGAGGGGCTGGAGTTTTATATCTCCTGTCAAAATGCACAATCTGCAGCTTTAATTCTGGTGGCGGCAGCAGATAAGCCGACAGTGGCTTCCGGATTGAGTGGAAAAAGGAAAGGAATTAAGGCCGCTTCCTGTTGGACTAGAGCCCGCCCCTTCACGCGCCTGTCTGGTGCAGCAGCACAGGAAGCAGTTCTTAGGGTCATTAAAAGCAGGGCGCAGGGTCACTGAAAGCACCTGTGTTCTATTGCCAGAGGAAGGGCAGCTGCTGCAACTGTTATTGAATGATGATAAGGGGCAGTCTGCAGGAGGCAAGTCAGTGAGGGGCCTCTCTTCCCACAGGAAGGCGACCCTAGAGCCAGTGCTTAATTTGTTAAAAAAAAAAAATGTGCCAGGGCCCATGCATAGCTGCCATGTTTCCCAGCTCCATTTGTGAAGTGCTGCTCCAGTCCAGTCCTGTTTTATAATGGAATAAGCAAGACTACAAGGCCTAGAATTCAAAGAAAAAACCTGTACTGGAACAGAACATCACACATGGACCTAGGAAACTTTGCAGGGCTGCCCATGGTATTTCAAGACAGGTCACTGCAGCTTGTGCAGCCTACCACCACTGCCAAATGGAAGTGCTGCTGTCACCTTCTAACCAAAACACTCCAATAAATTTGGCCATTTACATTATTCCATGTCACTAAAGCTGAAAAACGGCCTGGACAAGGTATTGTTGTTTAATTTACATCTATATTGAATTTCTAAACAATGTTAAACTATCTGCGGATGTGCTCTGTTCAAAAATAGTCTGACAGCACCATGTTGTGGTAGATCGTCGGAAATAAGTGCTGGTGATGAGAAATAAGTGCTGATACCGAGCACCGGAAAGCACTGGCACAAATTAAGCACTGCCTAGCGGCTAATAAAATATTTACTGACTGCATGGAATGTCTGCAAGGGTGGTAGGGCGGGAGCAGAGTCAGTCACATGACAGGTCAGGTCAGTGACTCTGAAATACCCTTAGGTTTGTGGACGAACTCATTCACAAACTCATTCACTTGATATCCTGGGTGCAGGCAAAAAGGGTAAAGGTCACAACCTCCTGAACTTATTTGTGCGTCTGCTCTTCCGTTGTGACCCAACCATGACCTTACTGATCTTGCGCTCTGCTTCCGCCCCTGGCCTGCATTTTGTAAGTCAGAATTGCCCCTTGGCAGCTGAATGCCCTCACCCAAATCCAAAACTGATTCTGGGGAGTATCTCTCCCCATCCTGCCACCTAGGGCAAAACAATAGGTGGTGGGAGCTGGTGGACAGTCACCCGTAGCCTACTACTGCTTCTGCCATCAGTAGCGGCCCGCCCCCTGCTAAAGTGGTGGGTGGGGCAGGCTGGAGGAAGGCGGGGGGTTTGGGGACAAAAAAACAAAATCAAAAAACTTACCTGAACGCTACTGCGTGCCACATCGCGCTCCTCTAGGCTTCTTCATCTGGCTCCCAGACTGCACTGTGGCCAATCATGACGCTGCATGAATGGCCTGAGAACTGGCAACTTGCTCTCCCACCAGGCAGACTGGGAGCCTGTGCCTGCTCTCTCCAGCCACAAGACTCCTCAGAGTTCTGGGGGCGGGTCCAGGGGATTAAAATAAAACGATAATGAAACAGGTTTATTATCTGCTGGTGGCAGGGGGGGCAGCGCTCCTCCACTCTAATGGAGCGGCCGCTGCTGTCCGCCACTCACACTTGTGGGACGTTTACCAAAGAGGACCTGAGAGCGACACTTTAATTGCTCCATGTCACAGTAACTTGGATTATAGCAGTCATGCAGGCCTGTGCTACCGAGCATTTGATTGGACGAGGGAATGTGATGAAAGGTGGAGTCAAGATGATCTGTGTGGTTCAAGAAGGAGGAGGACATCTGGTCCACAGCTGTGTTCAGGATCCCATTTGTCACCCTTGATGGTGCACAATGCTCATAATTCCCAGTTTCTTCTTGACCCCTCCTACTGCTTCTCTTACACAGTCCAGCAACAAACACTGGGGTGAAGTTCACTTTCAAACCTTTGGCCAGTCATTGACATATCAAGAGATCTTGCCCTCAAAATTGGTGTAATGCAAAAAGAGATTGAGCAAATCAGGAAGTGGCTGCTGGAATTTCATGGGTTAAACGCCCATCAACCATCCTAAGATAATGCGTCTTCAATAACCGATTATTTCCTCCTGCTTCACAGCAGAACCATTGAGACCAAGGATAGTAGACACGAATCCAGGAGGATCGAACCCTTGGCATATTCCAGGACACCTTTTGTCTGTGAATTACTATTAAGAGTGTTTCAGAAGCTGGACTCACCTCTGTATGTAAATTGCTTGATTAGGGAATCTCAGGAGCTCATCTCACCTCTGTCTGCATTTCATTTGATATGCAAATTACAGTTTGCATGGCTGTTGTGCGAGTTATGGATTACGTAGCTTATGGCAAATTGTAGAGGGAAGGTTTTGATTTTAAAATTGTAACCAAACATTAAGGTGTTATAACCAAAGCATACACAACTTCACTTTGACAGTGTTTTTGTTGTAAATGTTTTTTTAATGATATACCATATTCAAGGGTGGCAGTGGTAGCCAGTAATTGTAGGTGGGAGGGGGGCGGGCGGGACACACACGCACACATACACACTGACTCACAACAATGCATTCACACACGCGCATGCACACACACATCCATTCACAACACTCATTACCAAATATTCAAACATACACACACACATCAAACAAAACAAAAAAATCACACTTACCTGCAGCTTTGCCTCGGAGGTCCCGGGACCGTTTGGACTGCTGCCTTTCCTCACTGCTTGACCTTAGATCAGCCAATGAGGGAAGGCAGCACTCCCAACCTAGTCACAGAGTGAGATGGGGTCAGTGAGAATGCTGACCCCACCCCACTCTGTAACGAGGTGTCACTGATTGTCTCTCGGCCCTGGGCACTTCGAAGCGCCCAAGTCCGAGGCAATGAGTGACGCTCACCCTTGTCACGAGGGGATGGGCCTCGAGGACCTTTACTGAGCTGAGGAGGTCATGCCTACAGTAGCTGTGGTATCCTCAACCCAGAAAAAAGCAGCTCAGGCAACCAGGAGCCTGCACATTTAGCGCATGCCTAGCTCCTGGCTGCCTGACCTGAAAATGAACAGCGTCTGTCGGGCTGACCTTTGCTTAGCCTGAAAGACATTCTTTTTGAGGGACAAAAGGTGAGGGGGTGTGGCCCCTCAACCCCTATGGATGGACGGTGGGCTTTAGAGAACGTCCTGTGGCAAGTCCTTGCACCCACCCCACCAGGGATGACTAACCACCAACCTTTTACCCCCCCTTGCATGTCCTTTGGATCTTTGCATCAGGGGTTGGCCTCCCCATACCCAGTCATCCTGTGAGTAGTAAACTGCTACCATGCACGGCCTTTTTCCCATGTGCGGGAGTTAGCTTGCAAGCAGCCCCGCACCCAATACACAGTAGGTGGCATATCCCCACTCTGTACAACCTTCGCTCATGGCGATGGGTTGGCTATGCCGGGACAAATACCCATTGTGCATGGATTTTTGCCCAATACAGTGAGAGTGAAGGGGGGTTAGACCGCAGGGCCTTGGCCCGACCTACATGGCTAGTTAATTCCTACTGCGCACAGTCCTTGGCACTGTGGAGCCAAGGTTGGCAGCAGTGCTGGTCATCGACCAGGCCCTGCACCCAACTATCCATGAATACAGGTCAAAGCCACCATATTGTTTTTAAACATGTTTTAAATCCAGGGGCGGTTTCTCCATTAGGGCAGAGGGGCTGCACCCCTCTGAAATTCCTACACATTGACATAAAAAAAATATTAAATAGATGATAGATCGATTTATTTAGAGATTTGATTGTATCTCTAAATAAATTGATGTATTTAAGTCTGGGTTGTCTGTTTCAGGCTGCCTGCTCCGCCTCGCTCTGAAGCAGGAGACGGAAAACAGACAGTAAATCAACTTTCTTAACGGTATGCACGACGCAGGGCTTTCTGTTTAAAAGCCCTTCATTGCCATTGTGGTCTAGGGTTGTATGCACACTGTAGGCCAGTGACGCAATAAGGGTCTCGGTTTCGGGCATCAGAGACTTCATCCCTGCATGATTTCAGACGTCCGTCATTCAAAGACGTAGATCCCACCCTTTCGTCATACGTGAGAGTGGATGCAAGCACGTCTGATCCAGTGCCTTGTTCTCGGTAAAGGTAAGTGTTTGCAAGCTAATGGTGTGTAATGTATATTGTGCTGAGACCCCTCATCATGCTAACCTCCCCCACTGTGACACCCCACGCCCTCGCTGCACATCGCTCGCTCTTTCAGAAGTGGAGCTGCGGCATTTGCTCCCTTGTGAAATGGATACAAATTAGGAGCAGGGCTCGCTCCTGTTCCCTTGTGAAATGGATACAAATAAGGAGCAGGGCTCGCTCCTGTTCCCTTGTGAAATGGATACAAATAAGGAGCAGGGCTCGCTCCTGTTCCCTTGTGAAATGGATACAAATAAGGAGCAGGGTTCGCTCTTGTTCCCTCGCGAAATGGATACAAATATCCGAGTCAGGTCCAAAACGAGAGATGTGCTTACTGCATAACATGTGCTTACAGTGGCCAGTTCTCTGATGTATGACATTAAAACTGGCCCTGTCTTCATGCCCCTAAGTTAACCCTGATGCCAAAAACATGGATTGACTTGCAAACATTGAATGTCAAAAACGTTAAGGTAATGCATTTCAGCGATTTAGTTCCTCCCTTATTTCACATGCTTTACTTACTCTTGCATTCCCCACGAGTTAGCTATTTTATAATGCTGGTGTTTATCTGTATTTTTTTCCGTGGATACTTTGAGGCTTGAGCCAGGCCAGGTGTTTATGAGGGGCTTTGATTGAGCGCCCAGACGGTAATGCTGAAGCCAAACAAAGTGCGTGTCAGTGGGTTGGCCTCTCTGCAGAGCACAGAGAACAACGTTTGTGTATTCCATTTGCAACTAAAATTCTGTGGATATGTGTGTGAAGGGGGTACACAGATGTCAAAATATTTGCAAGGCAAAAGTAAGAGGAATTAAAGTGCTTAAATTTGAGGGAGTGCAGTGCATGTTTGGAGGTGGTGAAGTGACAGAGATGCGAGGAAGTGCATTCGAGGAAGAGTGAAAATAGGATGCTGAAGAGGAAAGAGAGGTGGTTGAAGATGTGCAGATGGACAAGATATGCAGAGAAAAGAGGATACATATCTAACATAAAGCACACATAATTGAATGCCAAAACTTCTTCCACAGGCCTCAATGCTATTTAATTCACAGACTCACTATTTCAGAAATCATTGTTGTTACTCATTTATGTTAAACAGCTAACACCCAGTGACAAAACCAATCATACTGGCAGGCTTTAGGTGTATGCCAGTTGTGCCATTTATCTGGATAAAATTACATCTCAGAGAAAAACCAAAATACCGGTCAGGTGGCACATTATGGGAATCACAGAAATGTATTTGACATGTTCCTTTATAGAGAGCACCCACTTTTTTCAGACCTGTCTGCACATATTTCTATATGACTGGTTACAGCCAGATTCTGTGGGTGCTTCTTAAAGTCTGGTTAGAGCATATTTTTCCAAAATTAATGCTGCATGCAGTGCAAGACATTGGGCACGCATACATTTTAAAAGGCAAAAGTTGTCATGCAGAACAATTTACACATTACAGTAACTGTTGAACAAATTCAGCTGGAAGATATGGGGCAGTTTTTAATGTGTTTAATATTTCAAGACTATACGTTCCCAATGCTTAATAAGCCTTGCTTTATCGCTGCATTCATTTGCTTTAAAATGCACCATTTGCCAAACTTTTTTAAATTTCTTTCTCGGGAGAGGGACTCACCCTGGACCCCAGGTTTGTCCATTGAACTTGTTCACATCGCTCGCTATATAAAAGTCATGCCCAATGTTTACACCTCACCACTTTCAAATGTCACCAGCCGCCACTGTTTAAATCCCAAGTTTGAGAACAGTTCGAGGGCTGAAATGGGCTATTTTGCATTCTTTCACTGGGCTTTTTTTCTGCACCCAACCATCCAGAATACAGTGCATGTCCCCTGTACTATTTTAATTTTTGTTTAAATTTCAGTCCACAAATTGTCCTAGAACCTGAGTCTGAGAATAGTTTGAGGACCCAATTGGGCCTTTTCAGGTCCTTGAAATATCCTCAAACCCAAATACATAGACAGTTGGGGGACCTAGACGGGCCATTTCAGGTCTGTGAACTCAAATAATTGTTTTACGTTTGTCCTGTCTTCAACTAGAGGATCAGGGGATTCTTCCCCTGCCCTTTAAGACTCCTCCAATGTTTTCTTTACAGGACTAAGAGACCAAGGCCTGTGTCTTGCAAAAGCGGCCGTAATACAGTTTTCCATGTTGCGGCCAGCCAATCAAAGGGCTCAAGTTTGCAGTGCATTTGAAATGGACAATGAAAGTAAAAACTCCCTCGCCAATGACATCCCCTTTTTAGATTTGGGTCCTCGAACTGTCCTTGAGGAGGATTTGAGGACTAATGGTCTTTATAACACAATTTGTTTTTAAACTACTAAACAGATTTACACTAAGCCAAGCAAAAACAATTCCATGAGTAAAGTTTGACTTTTATGCCAAATTTGGTGTAATTCCTTTTTGCCGTTTTTTTCTGTCAGAGAGGACAAAGGCTCACATGGGAATTAAAAGAGGAAATGTAACTTTTTTATCCCAGCTCCTGCCATTCCCCTCCGGATGGATCTGTACAAAACGTGTTATACTGAACCAACATTGGATGAATTAGCAAAACAAAAAAATTGCTTTTCAATAGAAATTCCGATCGATCCATAACTACGCACTCACTATTGCCAACTGTGCAATAAGGAGCATGTTACCCTGTAAGCATCTATTCGTAGTGAGCAGTGCTGCAGATTCACATGCTAGGCACACTTCTGCCATCTAGTGTTGGGCCCAGACTTTGCAAGTTGTTTTTCTTGAGGAAGTCTTTAGTGTCGACGGTGGCGCCAAATCTCCTCCTCCTCAAGGCATTGTGCATGTTCAACGGCTCATTTGTTAGATTGTAATGTTTTTCCCTGCCATACGGGAAGTGAGGATAGAGGGCCATATGTACTACAAACTTGCGGAGCGCGGTGTTACGCACAAATTGGTAATGCCGCGCTCCGTTAATTTCAAAATGCAGGGATGCGCCGTATTTACAAAAATACGATGCATGTCTGCGTTTCCTCAAGCACTGGCGCTAAAGAAGCTGCCTTACACCTTCCTGCACATAAACAATCTTTACAGGCGATTTGCTGTTTCTATGTGTGCTGCACAATGCAGTACACATGGAAAGAGCAAAAGACGAGGAAAAATAAAAAAATTCTCCTCGTTTCCTGGTCTTATTTTGGGTGTTGGCCCATACCTTGTAAATATGGGGCAGCGTAAAAAAGCAATGGATGTTGCGGCAGGACACCCACTGCAACACCCATTGCAGGCCCCTTTCACGCTAAGTGCTGTGTGAATAGGGGCATGGCTTAACGCTGCCTTGTAAGTAAGGCAAAGGACTTAACGCCACCAGAACATCGGAAAAAGTGACATTCTGGTGCTGTTAACTCCTTGTACATATTCCCCATAGTCTGCTAAGTTAGTATTTGCTGTTGAACATGTTTAATTTTACTGTATATTTGTGCCACTATCTAATACCCGCCGAGGTGGCAGGAGTTTGCATGTGAATCTGCAGCATTACATGCTACAAATAGATGCTTAAAGGGTAAGTAACATACTCCATTCGTAGCATCTGTTGGCAGCAGATACACATGCTATGTTTAGACTGTAAAGAAGTACTCCTCTCGCAGTGGCTTTAGACATGAGATGGTGTATTTGCTTGAAATAATGTGTGTGAACTGTTTGTCCCACTAGAGCTTGTTGTGTTGCTTGTACATCCACACAATAGTGTTTGGTAAAGGTGTGTGGGTTAGTCCATGTTGCCGCTTTATAAATGTCTTATAGGGGTATATTTCCCAAGAAGGTCATTGATGCTCCTTTTTTAGGTCTCGCCTAGCGACGCAGCGCATGCGCTGCCCGCTTGCGAGACTATTGTCGTCGGTTTTGCTTTGGAAGCGGGGTGGAAGCTCCACCCATGCTTCTCATTGGCGCGCGTCAAAAATGCGTGCTTTTGATTGGAAGGGAGGCATGTTTGTTCCCTCCCTGTCTCCTGTTTGGCGTGCCTGCCCGGACAGGAGATGTGCACGCGCTCGCAGCGTTTCAGGCATTGTATCAGTGCGTGCTTTCACTTTCTGACTTTATCACAGTTTCTTTGACGTTCTTTGTAGATAGTGGCATCATTTGTGTTCTCAGCGAGCTAGGTGACACGTACTCTCTAATCTCGCTGTCAGCCTCCTTGCCCACCCCGACTACACAGGTTGTATTTTCGTTACATTGTGACCTCTGTTTATCGCCCGAACAATTTATTCCCTGCTCTTTAGACCCAGAGAACCTTTAAATAGCCTTTATTTATGAACAAAGTGATCAAGCGGTTCGAGAACGCAGTCCCGCGATACCTTTCTAGTTTTGCGGAATGTTAATCAGTACCTCATGGTTGCTGATTGAAAGGTTATTTAGGAATTTAACGACACAAGGAGATGGTTACCAGAGCCATCCATATCCTTATGAATGTTGACTAGTGAGAAGTGAGACACGACTTCTTCAACATTTATGTACGTATCTCCAACAATTTACAATTTTGTGAGTGTAAAATGCATTTGAAATAAATGTCATAGGCGACTCTTCTGAAGCTTCCTAGTGCGTTTGTACCAATGCAGAGGCAGTTGGTATTTGTGTGCATGTAATGAAGCATGCGTTTGTAACATTAGGCGCATGTCACACTCACGTCACACCTGCGTGGGTACATTTCACTTCTGCTTAGTTTTGTAAATTGAGCATAATTTTTGCACTCTCAATGTATGTATCTAATGTGGCATGCATGTTGTTTGGAAACCACTTATGCCTTTGTGCATTGGCCCCAGTGAGCCCGGTAAATATGGGCAGATCTGCCCTTGCGTTATAGCAAGTCGTTAAGCAGGAAATGACGCACACATTTTGACTCGGACTTAGAATTTTCTACTTTAACCTGTACAGTTTCCTGCTTTAGGCTTTCCAGCAATGTATACCGTATCCCGCACTGTTGCTGCCCATGAGGTCAGTGTTATAGTAAACGGCATACAGTCAGATTTAGAGATGGGATGGTCAGAGGCAACCTGGTGGCCAAAAAGCCCAACGCAGGCCATTGGGTTCAAACGCTGGATTTGAAGCTCCCAAAAGAAGGCCACGGATGACCACTGAGCAAAGGTTGGAACTTGACAGTCTATTTATGTATCAAGATAGCAAAGTGCGTCACACTCGTATCTGTCTGTGAAATGTGATCTTTCAAAAAGGGACGCGCTCTTCTCTTTGGTGCGCTGTTTTAAGAATGTGTAGAACTCGTAGTTGTATGTCCTACTGCCCACCCCTCCTGCCAGTGATTCCTACTCTTCGCAGCACGGCATCTAAGTTCCATCATTCAAATATGACAGAAAAAGAGTTTCTTGAAAAATATCGTTTTCATTTTGGTGCAAACCCCACTGCGGCATAGCGGGGTGTCCGTTGCTTCATGGCGCTAACGAGGAAACACACTGTGAGGAGCAGCTAGAGGTGGGTCCTGAGGGAGGGGGGGCAGCTCTTCGCAGACTTCTCTGCGCGCCGCTGAGGAGAGGCGAAGGGACTGGAATGTGACCTTGAGATCTGTTCCAGGAGGCGATAGCGGGGCTTACAGCAACATGTGTTCCTGCCTGTGCTCTGCGCGTCGATGCGTTGTTGTAAAGAACATTTCATTCGGGACAGTGTGGACAATTACTTTATCAGTAAAGCTTGGCATGGGCAGTAAAACTGGAAGCTTCTCGGCAGGATTTAGTTAAAGTTTGTTTCTTTAACAAGAACTTTGCCCCTTATAGACATTGCTTATGATTAAGGCTCCCTGTGTTCGGGTTTATTTTTTTACAGATCTTTAGGGATAAATACAGATAGAAAACCATTTATTTGCATGTCTGTATTTATTTTTAAATGTGGGTGCTTTTTGAGTTATTCTAAATACTCTCTACCATGACTGCCAGGCCAATAGCTGTGTGGATTGATAGGTAAGGGGGTTAAAAAAGGAATCAAGTTTAGTAAAGAGGCTTAAACAGCAGTAGATATGCACAAGGTTAATAATGACATTTGCATATCCTCATATTAGCGCATTGAGTTATCTTCTGCGGGTCTTCATACCACGGGAACACTGTATGTTGCTAACAAATATAGAGTGAACTACGAACACAAACAATGCTGATGAAATTCACATACTTAACTGTTTTAATATGTGTCTTTGTAATCTTAATGTTTGTATTATATCAGGAAGTAGGGGTATTTAATGTTTTTTCACAGCAAAAAGTTAGCACTTCGTTTACCCAGTGTGTTACTAGGATGACAAACGTATTCCTGCAGCAGGTGCTCTGGAATGGCTGATGATAGTGTGGTTGGTGGCTGTTTCCAAGCTGCCTCTGGAATTTAGTGGTGCAGCAAAGGCGTGAAATAGGTGTGTTGACCACATACATTCTGAGAAGTATGAAAAGACAGTGATGAAAAGGGATTAAAATCTTTACGCGGAGGCTGCAAGCGGAATGTTTTACAGTTGTTCCCTTGTGTGCTCACCAGTGTACCTGCCCTTTCTTCACTTATATTTCTGGTGATGTGTTATGGGAGTTGTTGCTTTGGAATGCCACCGGATATTCTTGCTTTTATTCTCATCATGCAGCGAACAGTGCAAGTGCTCTTGGGAAAGGATGGTGACCTTTGCCAACTCTCATGACGTATTATATGTATAGATTTATAAAATTTGGACATAGATTGGGCTCCATGGGGCGCAATGCATTATGAGGCATACTGGAAGATGATACACGCTCATGTCCATCAAGTGTGGATTTATATCTTTTGAACTGCAGAATTACATTCCACAATGCACAACTGCATTTCACATATTTATATGTTTTAGCAGGGAGAGGGAGGGCAAGTGATTTTCCTAGATTCACATTATTGTTGGACAAGTGCCAAGGCCAGAATCAGGCCCAAAGCTAGCAGCCTAGACATTATCATTGTTTTAGCACAGTTTCACCGGGAGGGCAGCACTCTCCAGCCCCCCACTTCCATGTGCAAGTAGCTCATGGCATCCATTTTTAGGTCGAGCCTGGGCAGTGCATGCGCTGCTCTGCGGCATGCTCTATTGGAGTATGGAATTGAAGCCCGGGCCACTATCCGCCCATATTTGTCATTGGCTTGTGTCATTTCTCTTGTAAATGCTGGCTTCTGATTCGTTAATAGGCTTGTTAGTCCCTCCTTAGTACCGCCTTGTCTTCTTTTGTAACCTCCCATAAGGTATGGCCCTTTTACTTCGGTTATTACACGGTACCTCTTTTTGAGTCTGTGAGCACTATTTTCTTTAATGAGTTTCTCCTACTGCAGGCACAACATGCTTTCCTGCAACATTCAGCGCACCATGCGTGCTTTCACTTTCCGAGCAGCCGGGGACAATGGCGGTCACTTCTTTGAATAGGTGTCGCATCTACAAGAGTTTTAGCTATTGGCATTGCAAATGAAAATGCCTTTAATTTATGTGTTAATTAGCAAAACAGATAAATAAAAGGCATTGTCATTTACAATGCCAATAGCTTAAGCTCTCGCAAATGCGAGACCTATTGCATTGCAAATGCTTGTTCTTTGTGGAATGAGCCCTTGGAAGTGGTAAGGAGGCAGACTAGTGCTGTCTCTTTCCTAAAAAGTTAAAAAGCGATTTTCCCTACCCGTGATTGCATCATCTTTTCTTTATTTTTTTATTTTTTTATTTCTTTAACTGTCTTTGCCTGTGGTTGTTACAGTGTAAAATTGTAGTTTTAACCTGCCCGTGATTGCATAATTTATCACCTGTTGTTGTGTTTCAACTTGTGGTTTTCCCTGCCTGTGACTGCTTCCATTTAACCTGTTGAATTGTGGGATTTGCAGTCCAAACTCTGTAGTTTCCCCCTCTCATTCCCCGTGACTATCAGTTTTTTTTCCCCTCCAAATTTCTCCTTTGCTCTGTGCTAAGACCTGTATGTTAAGCAGTGCACCCCCAGCCACCATTTTGTGTTAACAAGTCAGTGAAACCAGCCCCCCCACCCCCAGCAACAGGGATATTCTACATCAGAGGGTGCTCTGAGACAGCAGTAATCTGCTGTGAGCTGTTTAAACTGTGTTTAATAGGGACTGTGCATTTCGTTTTTTGGCTAGGAGAGTGAGTAAAGTTTTTATACAAACAGTATTGTTAGAGGACAGTTTGTTAGGCCCTTACCTGCAGAAGTCCAAAGTGTGGATTGAGCCTGTCTGTCTCCTAGGAGATTTCTGAAGAGAGGAGCAGCTTCCAACTCCCTGGCCAGCAAACCTTGTCTGAGGTCGCTGGGACTTTATATAGTCTGCTATTGGTTGGTACATGTGTGCACTGATTGGTGGTTGTATCTGGTGTTTATATAGGATTAGGGTTAGTGTCCTCATTGGTTGGGTATTTGAGGCTTCTCATTGGTTTCTGGATCTGTGACTCAATCAATGTAGGGTTGGGACTAGGGTTAGGGTTAGGCTTTCTATTGGAAGTAGGGACTAGGGCTTCCTGTATGATTGGTTGTTGGGAATAGGGTTGGGACTAGGGGTAGGGTTAGGCCTTTAATTGGAAGTAGCAATTAGGGCTTCTGGTGTGATTGGTTGCTGGACTAGGCGTGGCACTAAGAGTAGGGTTCGGCTTTCTATTGGAAGTAGGGACTAGGGCTTCCTGTGTCATTGGTTGCTGGGATTAGGATTGGGACTACTGCTAGGGCTAGAGCCTCTATTGGACATTGAGATTAGGATTTTTGAACCTGATTGAGTGCTTGGACTAGGGCTCATATTGGCTGTAAGGTCATGGTCTCCTATTGGTTCTGGAAATTAGGGCTGGTGTTGTGATTGGATAGTCTTAGGGCTAGGGTTCCCATTGGCTGAAGGGGTCACCTGATTACTAGGGCTATAAAAGGCCAGGGTCTAGGGCGTCTCAGCTCGGGCATCGAGGCTAGGGGCGGAGAGGACAAGGGCAGTTGCCTGTTTGAGCCTGCTAAGGGCGGAGAGGACAAGGGCAGTTGCCTGTTTGAGCCTGTTCGAGACTAGTCGGGACTAGGGCCAGAAATGCTGCCCATTTTCCCATACAGAAATACCCACCCTACACCATCCACAAACATAGTAACACACTCACACCAAATGTACACCTCACACAACCCTATGCACAAATCAATGTCCCAGCATACACTACAAAACCAACCAAACCACATCTATACACCCTTCTATCCCAACTACCACACATATCCACCATCACCTACAAACAGTACACAACTCTATCCTATACCACTAATCAATCCACCCATCACTAACACAACGCCATTCAAAACCATACATAACTACATCCCATCCAGACACACGCTCCCTGCTCTAATTACTCCTAACAGACCACCTTTTATCACTAACAAACATATAATCAGCCTTCATCATTTGTCCAACCAACACCCTCCTCTTCCTTCTACCATAATAACACAAACACACAACACATACACTGCATGACACCATACTTTTTAACTCTTACAACAAACCAGTCTAAGACAAACACTCTTACCTCTACTTCATTCCCTCCTACACACAACATACACTCTACTCATAAACACATCACCACCCCCTCTACCTTACAACCTCCTCTCACAAACAATACTATACAAACAAATCCATTGCATAAAACAAATAAAGCAGCACCCCTTTTCACTACTCCTCAAAAACAAAACATATCACACACACCAGCACAACAAGATCTTCAAAGCGCAACACCTCATAATACTTACCATCACAAAATACAAGCATACACCCACCTTTCAAACCACACAAAGGAACAAACTCCAATGCCAAGCTTTCTCTCTTCCACCACACCTAACACAGATACAGCAACACAGCAACTCTCTTCTAACCGCCTCTCATCCATTGGGCAATTTAGAAACTTACTACATGACCCACATGCTGCACCACCAACCCTGACTCATACACCTTCCGGCCTAAACACACGCAAACAATATAAGCGACGTGCCACACCTCACAACTTCACTTCCCCATGTCTACTGCACAACAATGTTACACCACGAAAACAACACAGCACACCAACTCACTCTCAAACACCATCTCCACCACATACACACGCAGACCCATCAAAATGCCTTCTTAGCATGCTGTATGAGGAGCATGATACAGAACAGCTACACGATTGCTATCCTAATACACCTAATGCCGGCACTAAAAACACACCTGCTACAAACCCACACAATACTGATCACTCTTCTACAAAACAAAGTCTCACTATCACCAAAGCCCATTCTCTAAACTGTCTACTAATAAATGCTCGATCCCTCTCTAAAAACAAACATCACATCTACGACCTTCTCACCGATACAAAACCAGACATACTATTCGTAACTGGATCATAGTTGGGAGATGATATGGCTCCAGTCCTGCATGAAGCCGTTCCTCTAGGCTATCAAACGATCACCCAAAATCGTATAGGCAAAAAAGGAGGTGGTCTAGCTGTTGTGTTCAGGCAAACATTACATATCACTAAAGTTGACGACATCACCATAAACAATTGTGAGGCTCTTCTCGCCAGATGCAATCCTACACCGGCTTTCTCCTGTAACTTCCTGCTCCTTTACAGACCTCCACCTAGCAAGGCGACATTCCCAGACGCACTTCTAGACACAGTTTCAAACCTGATAACAATACACTCCAACCTATGCGTTCTGGGTGACCTCAACATTTGGTTTGACAAACCCAATATGACCCATCCAAAAACAATAATCACTGGCCTAGACGCACTGAACCTGCATCAGTATGTCTACAAACACACACACATCGCTGGACATATCCTAGATGTCATTTTTGCTAATACTGAACTAGTTACCTTTCAAACTATAACTGCGGTCACATGGTCAGACCACCACTTGCTTGCTTTCCAACATAAAACAACACTAAGCGACTCACCTAAAACTACCTTACATCCATCCACCTATCGGCCGTGGAACAAACTCAATTTGGAACACTTAGAAACACAACTAACATCCAGTACAAATCTGGAAACAATAAATTCTGTTAAAAAACTATATGAGTGGCTACAGGAAGCATTTGACATCCTGATACCACTCAAAACCACACAACAGAACAAAAGAAACAAGCATTGGCATAGCCAATAGGTCTCGCTTTTGGGACCTTATAAGTATTTAGTTATGCAGCACAATATCCTTGGTGCAACAACATCAGCTCTTGCATGGCTAAACCTTGTACCTTATAAGTGTTTAGCCATGCAACAGTTGATGTTGTTGCACCAAGGATATTGTGCTGCATAACTAAATACTTATAAGGTCCCAAAAGCGAGACCTATTGGCTATGCCAATGCTTGTTTTAAATGTTCAATGGGTGTCCCATATACCAAAATTACCTCCATTGTGCTAGGGTCAGCATTTTGTCACGAGCGCCTCCATATTCCTTGGGTGCTCCTCATATCGATAATGACGTAAAATATGCCAGTGCCAACATTTTGCAATTTATGCCGTTGATATACAGAAGATAACCTTTATGACAAATACTACCTCAGAATGTTTAAGCCAGCATTTTGTCATGGTGTCAAACCCCCTCCCACCCCCCACCCCCCACGCCCGCATGCCAGGTTGCCCATCTTTATGCCAAGAGTTACCTCCAGTGTGCTAGTACCAGCATTTTGCCACTACTGTCCATGTGGCCAGAAATTTCTCAAGTAGTCCGGGATTTTTCCATAGGTGTTCCATATGCAAAGAATTACTTCTACTATGCCAGTACCTGGTGCCCTAATGGAATTACCCCCAGTGTGCCAGTGCCTATATTTTCTCGCAAGTGCCTATCATGCTACGAATTGCCTCTAGTATGACAGCACCAGTATTATACCCTCGGTTTCTATACAAGACAATAATTACTTTCAGCAAGCCAGTAGGCCGATGACAAACTCTCAAGCATCATATCACATTCTCGCTCACAATCATCAATTTTGATGGCCATTTGCCAAACATTTTAAAAAAAACAATGTTTTTAAGGAAAGAAACTCCCAAAGCTAGAGTTTCTTTCTGAAAAACAAAAATATAATGACCGCCACTCCTTAGGAGTTTTCTTCCCGGGTGTGCGGGTTACTATTTGATGTTTTTCTGTTCCTCACCACCCGCTTTAACTGGCAGTGACATACAGAAAAAAACAGGACATTCCACTGCCCACCTTAAATAGGGTGGGTGGTGTAATGCCCTTCCTCCAACTGCCTCCTGTTCCATCAGGCCATCGAAGGAAGCTTTCTGTTGACAGAGCCAATGGGGGCTCTGTCGACGAAAAGCTTATGGTCCCCCATCACTAAATGAAGCTTGCAGACTGAGAGTTTTGAGGACAGGAAACTCCGTCTTGCTTGTCATACGTACCCTGTCTACCAAACTGTAATCAAGCCCTTAATCTCTGACCACTCAACACTATCACTGCTCTCACCCCCGTTGCCAGCAAACGTCTCTCCAAAACCAGGCTCCCTGGAATACCATGGAAACAAATATCTCAGTACTCAACCCTGTGTCAACTCTCAGCACTTACCCACTCACTCTATACTAAGTGGGGGAACATAAAGAGAAATGTTTGGTGGACAGATTCTAAGAGATGAGCACACATTCATGAGATATATGATATAGAGACAAGGAGTCAGAAATGTTTTAATTACAAATGTGTAGTTGTGGAAACTCTGGACATTGCAGTATAAGGGGAGGAGGAGAGTTTCCCAATGTGCCTGTGACAATGCCATTCCCAGTTACCCTGCCCCATCTCCTTCCATGGCACCTATCAGTGCTCCATGAGAGGATGAACCCTTTCCACTGAAATTCCCTGCTTGATGACATCCTGGAATAGGAATGGTTGATGGGAAGATGGGACTTCTTGCATCTCCTGTTCACAATTTCTTGTAACAAGATGCAAGCAGACCAGCTACAGCCTTCCGTGAAACTCCAGTAGGTTCCCGGGTATAAGCAGCCGTGATTGCACGGGCTGCCATGTCTTCTGCACTGCGAGTGCGCAGAAATGATTGACAATATTGAGAGGCTTGGCTGTGCCAGGCTACATCCTTCGGCAGGATTGACAGATGTATGGGCTAGCCAGGATTTTCTACCCCTACCCCTCACATCCAAAACCAGTCCTCTATTTGTTTTAAATTGCAGGAGCTGCACACTTTGTATAGCTAACACATTTTTAGTAAAGTTTCTTGGAGTAAAATATGAGAGTCTATGCAACTTTGTACCCGCTGCCACACAGCGTCGAAAAAACAATATGTGCCCATTGTACCGGGGGTCACTGAAGCAGACCATAATTTACAAAAGAACACAATTTGGTAGAAGGTCCGAAGACTACAACCAGCACATAACAGCACTCTCCATTTAGAAAGAATAGAAACTCTACAATGAACTACACAGGAGTAGCGCAAATCTATCGACATGATGTATAAAGCACCATATTAAAAAATATGTAAGAGAGGACGGTGAGCCACTGAAAGCTCGAGCCAGGCTCTCTCCAGATGCCTGGCTCTGGCTCAGCTCGAGGTCATCTTGGACCCTTGAGCCCAAAAGGAGCTGAGCTATAATGTGGTTTCTGCCTATCACCCACACTTTAACCTAATGCACCAAGAATTAATGAAAAAACGTTAACCTTTGATGTAAAACAGGCGAGGGAAATAGATAACCACCTAGTGGCTGAATAGCACAATGTGAAATCAGAAAACATAGGAATCTTCCCGGCTTTCCTGCTGGACCAAACTATGTGCTCATAGGCAAATATTTTATTTCACAGTGTTTCCTTTTTTCCCTAATACACATGAGAGCACTTTGAAACATTTGAGCTTGGGGTGAGTGCTATCCAAGCATATAAACTATGATGTTGCTCCATGTAAGAACCTGGGCCACATATAGGGTGCACATGATAACTGACTTGCTCTTAATTCAGTAATGGCGTGGAGGGGGTGGGGGAACATAAATAGTTTTAAGTTAATGTTTAAAAACTGTCACTTTTAACAAATGACTCAATTCAGTAATAGATTTTTGATATAAGTTGAAACGCTTCTAAATGTTAAAGAAATGCAGTGTTTTTAATTTTGAAGAGTCATTATCATATTTTTATATGATTTTTGTTGCACAGTTTATGTGCCAAACAATTTGAGGGCTCTGTTCATCCATGGCCTATTAGAGCCCAGACAGACCCTGTGCTTGGCTGTGGCTCTGCTCCCCCTGTGAATCTGTTGGCTCGCCCACCTGTACTATGTAACATAACAACCTGCTATGTCAGGTGGTTTGCTTAGGGGCTTCTCAACTGCTTTTCCAATACTCTGGAACTCTGTTCGACAGACTGTCAGAGGTGCCTCAAGTTTTGTGGGAGAAATTTAAATTATGCATTTGAAATTTATGAATTTTGTATTACGGGACGTTCCCGAAATTGCTCTAATCGTCACATTCCATGATTTTATGTCTCACAAGGAGGCATTTACTACTCAAACCAGTCTACTCCTGGTATCGCGCATCATTATTCGCGATCCAGTTTAGCATCAAAAGTGTAATTTCGTGAAGTTTCCAGAAATTTCACAAGAAAAATAGGCATCACATAAATGATGAACCTTTCCATCACTACAAATTGCGTTGTTTTTTTTTTTTACAGTTCTCCTGCTGCGTGTCATAATTCTAAATAATTCAGTGGCTCTCGCAAGCATTAAATGTTAGGGTATGCCAATTAATGATCATGATGGTATCTCTGCTTAGCACTGTGATCCCAGATAAAAGCAGGCGAACAAAGAGTGGAAGAAGTCTATCAAGGTCTGAAAGGTAATAATCATTTCTGGGGCTTTCTGAGCGGTGTCTTTAGGCGGCTATAAAACTTACCAGTTTGAGAGATTTTGCTTCATCGTTTAAAAAAGAGTTTATATGGGAAGAATTATGTGGAACTAAGGAAGGTTTGAAGACAAAGAAAACAATTGGGAACTAATTGGCCATTCAGTGGAGTGCCTTGAAATCTGCTCTCAGCGGTAGAGTTGAGGGCAGCCATCTTGCTTAAATGCTGTGAGAGTGCTTCACTCGAGGAGATGATGAAATAACTTTACAGCACATGGTTCCAAAGTCACAGTTATCTAGTCACGCTTGAATAGCTGCTAAAATATGCTTCGCTTTGACACAATTAAACGGACTGCGCTATTTTAAGATGCGTTTCTGTTTTTTTCCAGTTACTTGTGCCGAAATCCGGCACATCGACTGATATCGATGCAATTAATGGAAGACATTTTTATAGGTGCCAAATGGTACTAAACGACATGAATGCCGCCGAAAATTGACATCTTATATATTCCTGTAACTATAGCGCCATTGTGAATATTTTATGTCGGTGTTGCAGGTGGTGGGCCCATCACCGACTCCGAGGAAGAGAGGGAAAGGCAGAAATGTGAAAAAAAAGGAAGAGGAGAAACACTGGGGAACAGTGACAAACCTGCATGAGTGAGATAAAAAGATAGGGAGTGTGTGAGGGGGAAGTGAGGGGCAGGATGCGGAATTAAGACTAGGCAGGCTGATATTCAGTAACACCAGCATTCATTATCGGTGGCGGTGGGCCCTTTTTAAAAAAAAAAAAAGATGGATTCGGTTGGTCGAGTTCAATCAATACACATGCCTCTCATTCAACTAGCCAACTATTTTGCCACAGATTTTTTTCAAAAAGAAATAATTGCCATCATGCTTAGGATCCATCAAACAGAGTGCTCAGCAGACTCCTCATTACTTAAAAGCGAGGCGGCGAGCGACGGAAATCATGTGGGGAGACATGGGAACGAGGCGGCGAGCGACGGAAATCATGTGGGGAGCGGGGCCGCGAGCGGTGAGCCGCAGAAGGTGAGCGAAGCCGGAAACTACGGGGCGCATCGGGGGACAGGGAGCGGGGGCGAGCGAGCGCGGCAGCCTGCAGAGCTGACCAAACGCTCGTGCGTCGTGGCTGGCCTTTGGATGGGTACGCGCGGCAGACATGTGTTTCCAATTATCGCGCCCGCGTCTGGGCACGATAATTGGAAACACATGTTTGCCGCGCGTAACCATCCCAAAAAGGCCAGCCACGACGCACGAGCGTTTTTGGGACTGCTTTTCAAACTCGCTTACAATAAGTCTTCGCCTCTGAGCAGCGCTTGCGCGCTACTCGAGGCTCGACCTAAAAAAGCGCCTTGGAGAAACATAGAGATAAAAGACATAAAACAACAAATTAGAAAACTGCAACGTACCTGGCTCAAAACAAACGCCAAACAAGACAAACTTCACCTACAGAAAATTAACAGATTATACAAGTCAGCTATCAAAAAAGCTAAGAAAAGGTACTATTCAGACAGAATTCAAAATGCTAAATGTGCAAATAAAGAATTCTATAAAATAATCAATGAATTTCGCAAACCAAATTGCCTAGAAGGAACTCATCCTGTTACTCAAGATTTCACAGACAAACTGGCAAATCATTACACGGACAAAGCAGACACATTGGACTCATACTTAAAACAGAAACAAAGCGCCAGCACTAACCCCTGTACAAAACAACAATCCAAGAATACTCTAACCCAGCCTCTCCGTTCCTTCCAACACATCTCACACGATGAATTTATGGACCTGGTCAAAGCAAGCAGGCCGGCCGGCAGCCCTTCGGACCCGTGTCCACCACAAACTTCAAAGACAATTCTTTTAACAACCTCTGCTGCCACTCCAGTAAGAAGAATCATCAACGATTCCTTAACTACCGGAATATTTCCAGAAGAACTCAAAAAGTCACACATATGCCCTTTACTGAAGAAAACAAACTTGGACCCGCTGAACCCTGACAACTACAGATCCATTTCAAATGGACCTTTCCTGGGCAAACTGATAGAAAGAGCAGCGTTCACCCAGATGTCACAATTCATTGAAGAGAATGACATACTTTCAGACTTCCAAACAGGATTCCGTCCGGGAAGAGGCACTGAATCTGCCGTCCTTGCCATCTGGGATGACCTGAAGAATACAGTAGACCGCAACGGGTTTGCTGCGCTACTCCTCTTGGACCTCTCGGCTGCCTTTGACACAGTTGACCATGACACTCTGAAACAAAGACTCTATAAAGCCGGCATAGAGGGAACTGCTCTAGACTGGATCGCGTCCTACCTTCAAAACAGAACTAATGTCATCCATACCCCACCTTTCTCGTCCAAACCATACTCCACAAAAGCAGGGGTCCCTCAAGGCTCTATCATCTCGCCCATGCTTTTCAACATCTACATGAAGTCATTACCGGTACTGATCAATCAATTTCACCTCACGTGCTATAACTATGCAGATGACACGCAAATACTCCTTCAACTGGAATGCCCCAAAGACATTGGAAAATTCCCAATTTTCAGTTGTCTCAGAGCCGTGGATCAGTGGATGACTTGGAGCCATCTCAAATTGAATGCTTCCAAAACGGAAATACTCACATGTGGCGATTGGAAACATTATGACCCACTTGCCGCATGGCCTAATGAACTGGGATCACCGCCTAAAGTATCGAAGGAAGTAAGAAACCTCGGAATGACCATGGACTCCGCGCTATCGATGAATGCCCAAGTGGACAAACTAGCAAGATCAAGCTTTGTCACTATAAAAACGCTGCAACGAATTTTCCCTCATTTGGGATTTGCACAAGGTCCAAGCTACCATCTCCCTTGTTCTGTCCAAACTCGATTACGCCAATAGCCTCTACCACGGATCACCTTTAACAACCATGAAAAGACTACAACGGATTCAGAACTCGGCTGCCAGACTACTCTTGCATATCAAACCGCGAGACCACATCTCACCTGCCTTGAAAGCCCTGCATTGGTTACCGGTTGCCAGAAGATCCACGTTCAAGCTGCTTTGTATCACCCACAAAGCAATACATGGAATGGGACCGCTCTTCATCAGGAATAAAAACACCAAACACATTCAACAAAGGAACCTCCGCTCTAAATGGGCACCTCGCCTCAAAATCCCAAGATACAAGAAAAAAACCATGGGTAGCACATCCTTCTCTGTTCAAGCAGCCAAACTATGGAACTCTTTACCCCCGAACATAAGATCCACCGACAGCCACCTTATCTTCAGAAAACTACTCAAGAATTGGCTCTTCCCCACATAAGCACCATACGCAAACAGAAATTTACTGCATATCCCTCTGTATATAAGCATTTATTTTCACTATAGATATGTACCTATCTTTGTGTATTGCTTTGTATAAACATGTAGAATAATTATGTTTTAAAAAAAATAAAAAAAAATAAAGTACAATAACACTTGAAAATCGGAGTTTATATGGTGCATCTTTGGTCTACATGTACTTGCTGCCATTGTGCATCTATGTACCTTCCATGTACTTGGATCTGTGTGTTTGTTACTTTTCTCCTGAAAAAGCATATCCAATGCACTACCCTATTTCTCATCCTGTACCTCTATCAATATCTTTAATCTACATATACTTACCTCCTTTATGCATCTATATACTTTCAATGTACTTATGGATCTATATATTTATCACTTTCTTCTAATTTAGCATTTCCAAGGCACTACCCTAGTTCTCAGCCTATACTTCTCTCAATATATCTTCTAGCCCAACTTTCTGACTCATCTCAAACTTCTTTCTACTACTCTTTCCAATGCGCTTCCCTATTTCTCAGCCTATACATCTATCAATATATCCTCTACATCCACTCTCTCATTCATCCCAAACCCCATACCACTACTATGTTCCCCAAAATAACCCTTGCTAGACTCTCACCTACTCTACCCTCCTTGCATCATCTGACACCTCTTTTACTATACCGATCCCCCAAAAACAAACCCTTCTAAACTCTTCCCTCTGACTCTTCCCCTCCAAACCCCTTTTTACTCATCCAAAAGCCTCCTCCTACTGCTATGACCTCATAAAAAAAAAGAAATTATCCAAATCCTTTACTCTTCTAGCCCTCCACTATCCTTTTCAATCAAAATAACAGACTAACATGTTCACTTCCCAAATTCCATATTCCTCCATACTAATTCACCACTAATCCTTTATGGGTTCCAGAGTAGCGTGCTATTCGCCAATAAAGCGCTTCAACACCGCATCAGGGTTACAAGCGCTATATAAATGCAAACCTTTTTCCCTTTCTACCCCTCCCCAACCCTTCTCAATCCAAATAACTGACTAACATATCCACCACTCAAATTACTTTCATGTTTCACCATACTAATTCAACACTAATCCTTATGGGTTCCAGAGTATCGTGCTACTCGACAAAAAAGCGCTTCAAAACCCCATCATGGGTAGCAAGCGCTATATAAATACAAAACTCTTTCCCTCTTCTATCCCGCCGCCTACCCTTCTCTATCCAAATAACTGAATAACATATCCACCACTCAAATTACTTCATATTTCACTATACTAATTTTCAACACTAATCCTTTATGGGTTCCGGAGTAGCGTGCTACTCGCAAGAAAAGCGCTTCAACACCCATCAGAGGTAACAGGTGCTATATGAATGCAAAACTTTCTTTCCCCTTCTATCCCTCCGCTATCCTTCTCACTCCAAATAACTGACTAATATCCACCACTCAAATTACTTTCATATTTCACCATACTAATTCACCACTAATCCTTTATGGGTTTCCAGAGTAGCGTGCTACTCGCCAAAAAAAAGGGCTTCAACACCCCATCAGGGGTTACAAGCGCTATATAAATACAAACCTCATTCCCTCTTCTATCCTGCCGCTACCCTTCTCTATCCAAATAACTGAATAACATATCCACCACTCAAATTACTTCATATTTCACTATACTAATTTTCAACACTAATCCTTTATGGGTTCCGGAGTAGCGTGCTACTCACAAGAAAAGCGCTTCAACACCCATCAGGGGTAACAGGTGCTATATGAATGCAAAACTTTCTTTCCCCTTCTATCCCTCCGCTATCCTTCTCACTCCAAATAACTGACTAATATCCACCACTCAAATTACTTTCATATTTCACCATACTAATTCACCACTAATCCTTTATGGGTTTCCAGAGTAGCGTGCTACTCGCCAAAAAAAAGGGCTTCAACACCCCATCAGGGGTTACAAGCGCTATATAAATACAAACCTTTTTTTCCTCCTCTATCCTTCTGCTATCCTTCCGAATCCAAATAACTGACTAACCTATCCACCACTTAAAATTACTTTCATATTTCACCATACTAATTCAACACTAATCCTCTATGGGTCCCGGAGTAGCGTGCTACTCGCCGAAAAAGCGCTTCGACGCCTCGTCAGGGGTAGTAAGCGCTATATAAATGCAATTACAATGCAATACAATACAATTGTGGGTAGGGTTTGTTTTGCTTTGTTTGAACAAATTTGTATACATTTAACTATCCATATGCTTTTGAGATCGGATTACCTTTCCTAGGATTTGAAAATGCTACAAATATTTGTTGTGTTTTGCGAAAGTTTTTTGTTCTTTCCACATAGAACATAAGGGCACATTTAAGATCTAGTGCATGTAACACCCTTTCTGCCATGTCTTTGGCTTTGGAAAGAAGACCAGTAAATCCAAGGTTTGATTTAAGCGGAAAGGCAATATCACTTTTGGCAGAAACTTTGGGTTTGTGCACAGTCAAATCTTGTCTTGGAATATTTGGAAATAAGGTTCCTCAATAGTTAGTGCAGGTATCTCGCTCGCTGTTCTTAGTGATGTAATTGCTACAAGGAAAGCCACTTTCCATGTCAAAAATTGTACCTTGCATGTATGCATTGGTTCAAATGGTGTGGAAATTAAACGTGTAAGCACAATGTTTAAGTTCCGAGATGGTACACGAGGTGTACGTGGTGGAATGACTCTTTTAAGTCCCTCCATGAACTCTTTTATGGCTGGTATGCGAAAAAACGATTGATGTTTCCTGTTTTGTAGGTATGCAGCTATGGATGCTAAATGCAGACTTATTGATCTGTATGCTAAATGTGACTGTTGAAGATGTAACAAGTAACACACTAGCTGTTGTTCAGATGGTGACAAAGGATTGATGATGTTTGTGGCACAATAGTGAACAGACCGTTTCCATTTTGCTGCATAACACACTTTTGTGGTTGGTCTTCTGGCTTCTTTTAGAATGTCCATACATTCTGAAGGTAATTCTAGGAACCCAAATTCTATGACCTCGGGAGCCAGATTGCAAGATTGAGTTGTACATTTAGGGTGCCTGACTCTGCCCCTGCTGTATGTAAGAAGATCTGGAATGTTAGGAAGCTTCTTGTGATGTACTAGAGAGAGCTCCAGTTAGGTTGTGTACCATGGTTGTCGTGCCCATGTTGGAGCTATGAGTATAATTTTTAGGGATGTTTGCCTGAGTTTCCTGACCACATAAGGAATGAGTGGGAGAGGCGGAAAAGCTTATTCAAATATTCCTGATCAGTTCATCCATAGAGCATTGCCCTTGGATTGTGGATGTGGGTGCCTGGATGCTAAGTTTTGTCATTTTGCGTTTTCTACGGTGGTGAAGAGATCTATTGTTGGAGTCCCCCACCATTGGAAGTATGCTTGTAGGACTTGATTGTGGACTTCCCACTCGAGAACTTGTTGTTGCATCCTGTTTAGTAGGTCTGCTAGTGAGTTGTCTACCCCTGGGATGTACTGTGCTAGGAGGTGGATCTTGTGACTGATGGCCCATTTCCATATCACTTGTGCTAGTTGAGATGCTGGGGTTGTCCTTGCTTTTGGATGTAATACATTGCTGTCATATTGCCTGTGTGTAGAAGAACATTCCTCCCTGTTATGTTGGTAGGAATGCTTTGAGAGTCATTTGTATGGCTAGTAGCTCCAGAACAGTGATGTGAAATAGTTTGTTTTTGTGGAGACCAATGTCCCTGTGCCACAATGTCCTCCATATGAGCACCCCAACCCATGAGTAATGCAACCATTGTAATTGTTACCTGTGGATTGGGTCTTTGAAGGCTCTTTCATTTGTGTGTTTTGTGAGTTCCACCATTGGGGTGCGTGATGGACCTTGGGTGAAACCAACACAAGATACTCCATGTTACCCCCTGCTTGTGACCATTGTGATGCTAAACACTCCTCTAAGGGTATCATATTTGGTCTTGCATGTGGTACTATTGCTATACAAGAAGCCATCATACCTAGAAGGCGCATCACCACTTTGACTAATAGGCGACAATGTGGCTGAAAAAGAGCCTGTTGTTTCTGGAGATTGATCACCCTCTGTGGATTGGGAGATGCTTTTGCTGTGATCGAATTGAGTATGGCTCCAAGATAAGGCTGTGTCTGGAGTGGTTCTAGATGAGATTTTATGGCATTTATTGTAAATCCCAATTTGTGTAAGAGGTTGGTAGTGGTCTGAGTGTCCTGTAGACATTTCTGTTTGCTGGAGTTCTTGATCACACAATGGTCTAGATAAGGAAGGGCATGTATGTTTTCTCTTCTTAGAATTGCAGCTACTACTGCTAGGCTTTTAGTGAATACGCATGGGGCTGTTGTTACACCGAATGGTAGTACTTTGAACTGATAGTGACGTCCACTTACCACAAACCAGAGGTATCGGTGATGTGCCGGATGGATTGGGATATGAAAGTATGCATCCTTTAGATCTAGTGCAGTCATGAAGTTGCCTTCTTGTAGTAGTGTATCACATCTTGAAGTGTCACCATGTGAAAGTGTTCGGATATGATGCATTGATTGAGTGGGCGTAAGTCCAGTATAGGATGGAGCGTTCCATCCTTTTTGGGTATTAGGAAGAATAGGGAGTATGTTCCCCTTCCTTGATTGGGACAGGTTCTTTGGCCCCTTTTTGTAATAATGCTTTTACTTCTTCCTTCATCAGGTGTAGATGCTGTAGATTTAGGGTTTGTTTTCTTGGTGGTATATTGGAGGTTGATTTTGAGCTCCAGGAAATATCCCAGACGGATGATAGCTAACACCCATTGGTCTGGAATAACTTCTGGCCACAACTGATGGATGTGTTGTAGCCTTCCTCCAACAGGTGTTGTGTGATCCGGGGGAAATGTTGGTGAGTCACTGTTTGGTGGTAGAGGCTTCCTTTGTGGGCGTTCCTTTACCTTTTTCTCTTGATTGGTAGCCAGCTCGGTAATACCCTTTCCTGCTTGCTGGTGGTATTGCTGTTGTTGACGCTGGTAGCTAGGGGTCTCTGGTGTGGTATTTTTGCAGGCCCTCTCTCTCTTGGTAATGCCGAAAGGGTTGATGGTTTTGTGTAGTGGACTGCAAGGCACCCATTGATTTGGCTGTTTCTGTATCTTTTTTTTATCTTTTCCAGTTGTGTATCAACCTCTGGACCGAAGAGAAGCTCACCATCAAAAGGAATGTTCAGAATGTGCTGTTGCACCTTTGGCTTAAAGCCTGAAATGCGTAGCCATGCATGCCTGCAAAGTATAACTGAGGAATTAATGCCTCGTGCCACGGTATCTGCACTGTCCAGAGCACACTGTATGGTTGCATTTGAGATCTGTCTTCCTTCAGAGACTAGATCTTCCCCATTTTTCCTGTATTGCTCTGGGAGATGTTGTATTAAGTCCTGCATCTCATCCCAGGTAGCCCTATTGTGGCGAGACAATAGTCCCACAGAATGTGCAATTCGCCACTGGTTGGCGTGTCCTGGTGCCACCCTTTTACCTGCAGCGTTGATGCGCTTACTCTCCTTATCAGGAGGTGGAGCTTCCCCAGTGCCTTGTGATGTTGTTCTCTTCTGAGCTTTAGTGACAACTAGGGCGTCTGCAGTAGGGTGTAACCTCATGTATATAGGGTCTGATGGAGAAGGTCTATATTTAGGTTCTATCCCTGGAGTAAGCACCCTGGATTTGACTGGATCTTTAAAGATGTTCTATGAGACATTTAATATGGAGCCTATATAGGTAAGTATTGAACCGAATGTTAAGTTTTGGAAAGTGTTTCCACCAAGAAGTCAGTTTCCTCCTCTGTGGTCTGCTGGGGAGCTTATGGTATTTCGCAGCCCTTTGCTTGACACTATGATATGAGGAGGTGTCATCAGGTGGAGAAGGTTTAGTTGGGATTGATGGCTATATGTCAGTGTCTGGAAGGGCCATGTCATAGTCATCCCACAGGTCTGGGCTGAGGTTGGCATCTCTTTGAAGTCATACTGCTGAAGCTGAGGGCTTTCCCCACCTCCCTCTTCCTGTGTAGGTGCGGGTTACCTTGAGTGTCCGGATAGTGGTTGGCTGAATGACATGGGGCTTGTGGCCCTATGTTCGGTAGCCACTCTTTTAGGTAGCGGTTGTGGGACCTTTAACTCTTGACTGTCTTTTGGATGAGTGCTTATGCTACCTTTTTTGCATGTATTTATGTAGGCCTTCAAAAACATTGCCTTCTTCCTCTTGTTGCAATTGTTTTTGTGTTGTTTTCGCCTGCTTCTCTGGCACTGTTGGTGTAGCCGAGGAAGGCACCTTTGGTGGTGGTCGGAACCAGGGTTTTCTTCGGCGTCGAAGAGTGACCATGTTCCTTTGGTTTTGTCGGAGCCGATGGTTGTTTGGATTCCAAATGGCTCGACGCCGAGCGTTTCTTCGGATCCAGTTGCTTCTCTGTCATCGATGTTGTGTGTGATTTCTTCGGCGCCGGTGCATAGCTCGATGTCAACGCCTGCTTCGGTAGCAACGACAGCCTGGTGTCGGCTCCATCCCTGTCTGTAGGCCTTGTCACCCGATCGGGATCGAAGGTCCTCTCGTCCTGTTTTGGCTCCAAGGCACGCTCGCGATGTCGACCAGAGCCCGAGGGCTGTGGTGCACCGTGGCATGGAGGGGTAGGGCTATGTCATATTTTCTTCAGTCGGAGTGGGTCAAGTGTACTCACTGCCCGTGGCATTGTCTTCGTCTGAGCCTCGACCCAGGTACCGGAGTCTGGTGCATAATTTTTTCGACTTGCACGTCTGACCCTTCTTCCCCACTGGATTAATCAGAGGTGACGTAGTGTGGGCTGGTGATGATGTACCCCTGTGCAGGTTTGATATCGATGTCCAACTCACCCTCACTGGGGGCTTCTTCTCGGGAGAAGTCTGCCTCCACTGCCATCTTCATGGTGTGAGCCAGTCTCCTATCTCATCTGCTTCTGAGTGTTTTCTTGTTTTTTAACAAGTTGCATGCAGTGCAGTCCTGCTCCTTGTGCTCCGGCGACAGACACAGGTTGCAGACTTCATGGGTGTCAGAGTAGGCGTACTTTGCCCTGCATTAAGGGCACTTTCTGAATAAGGTGTCTATTTTAGCCTCCATTACCCAGAGACGAGCATTCTCAACGGGCGTGGAGGGCGTAGAATTCGAAGTCGACTATAACAGGGCGTCTTCTACACGGTTCCAACTGCTGCAGGAGCCGCATTTGTGTCTTCGTAGATGATTTGTAGTCGTTAGGAGTCCGTAGGTCGCTTGGACGCCAAAACTTTAAGAGCTACGACGCAGTCGGTCCGAGTCCGAAGGCGGGAAAAAAAATCTAACAAAGAAGCCTTTGAAAATAAACAGTGCCTCGGGGAGGAGGAGATACGATGCACGACGTTGACTATAAAGACTTCCTCGAGAAAAACAACTTGCAGAGTCTAGGCTTAACACTAGGTTGCAGGAGTGTGCATAGTATGTGTATCTGTAGCCAACACATGCTACAAATATATATATATCAGGGCATGCTGAGGTGGAGTTAAGAGTATTAAATCTATAATTAACTTCACAGTGTTTTGGAAGTCAATATTCTGGATATGATTATTTTGTAATATAATATTTTTATGCTCAATATTCCGGTGTACAACACTCATAGCCACAAAAGGCAAATTTGTCCCACGCCCTTACTCAGTATCAAGGGCACCACTTTGTAATGCATAGAAGTTCTCCTTCAGGCCCACCTGGGAGGCCCAGCGTGCAGAAATCATTTTCTTCCACTTGATTTCCCCTCCTCTGTGGAGAGTCTCCGATAGTCCTTATCAAAAGTATTACATTTGCCTTAGTTATCACTAGAGCTGCATTCAACGAAGACGCAAATTGTCTACTTGCAATTGGCACACAGCGACTCAGGTCAGTGAGGCGACTCCATCAAGAGAAGTAGAAGCAGTTATAGGAGAAATTATTATGTCATTTATATTGACCCGCACATGTATTCTATCTGTGATATTGACTACCAATAGATCATCATGGTAAGTATAGACAGGGTAATACAGGTTTAGTATTCTTAACTCCACAACCACTTACCTTGACAATACGTTTGTAGTCCTTATCATGGGTACAATATATGTACAGGACGATATAATAGGCGTAAACAAGTGACACAGCACTATAAAAACGTACTCCCACTATCTCAGACCAGTACAAGTGTGTATCGCTTGGTGGCATCATCAACGAACTTATAGCTACTTACACTGGCTTAGAAAGTAAGTTGTAGAGAACAAAATTCGACTAAGTGACCTAAAAATGGGTCTTTTTATTATATACAAGTATAAATATCCATACACATACGGTGCAGTGGCAGTCAAGAGCTTCCACAGTTGCAGAGATCGTGCATGCCTCAGTCTTGCGGAAGTCGGCTGCCCAAGCGTTCCGCTTCCAGTTTCATCCCGCCTTGTGGGGAAGCTGCTGCTACGTCATGCACGCCACGCGGTACAGTGTTACGATCAGTTCACCACATCATCAGCAGTTGGTCACAGCAGGACATTTTTCATCTACTGTAGCATTTATTCACAAATCCTGTTTGGGGACAGGTTTGATGGCAGCCAGTACAGCTTTGGACTGCTAATAATGAATCTCTAGCTGGAAGAGTTATTACATAGAAAATGTGGATTGTAGCAAAAATTATTCCTATTTTTGACTTCAATAAAAGATAGCAGCAAAATGAACATTGTATTATACATCTGTACAGTTGCTTAATTGTTGGCTTTTCAGACTTGCAAGTCGTCTAGGCATTAAGACATATTTTGTATGTTAATATTTAACAGCTACAATTAAGCCCTTTCTAAACCAACCCCTGAACACCTCTAGGGGCAGATCTACAAGAAAGTGCCGCAGCGTGGCGCTGCAAGCCCTTTGGCTGCGCCACGCTGCGGCACTTTCAGAGCACAGGAATGCGACATATTTACAAGAATATGTCGCATTCCTGTGCTCTCCCCTGCGCTGGCGCACAAACAGCTGCCAAGCGCCGGCGCAGGCACCCTTGCACCATGGTGCAAGGATGCCTGCGCCATGGGGAGATTGTTTCTGTGCAGGAAGGGGCACCTTTCTGCACAAAAACAATCAGTACAGGCTTTTCCTCTTTCAATGCGTGCTGCAGAATGCAGCACGCATTGAAAGAGGAAAAACGAGGAGAAATGAAAACATTTCTCCTCGGTGCGCCTCGCTACGCCACCTCTAGGGTGGCGTAGCTTTCAGACGCATCTCCAGAGTTACGATTTCTCGTAATTCTGGAGATGTGTCTTGTTCCATGGGTGTTGCGTGGGAACACCCACAGCAACACCCATGGAACGCCCCTTCACCGCAAAGTGCTGCGTGTGAAGGGACGGTATTTACAAGGAGAGGAAAAGTCACGCATGGTGGCTTTTCCTCTCCTTGTAAATATCGAGAGCCTCTGCGCCACCAGTACGTCACGAAAAGTGACGTACTGGTGGCGCAGGAGCTTGTAAATCTGCCCCCAATAGCCTAGCACAAAAAATCAAAGTTGGATCCCAAAGCAAGGTTAGCCCCCACCTCACCAACATTTGTAGGGTCCATTCAGGGCTACCTTATGTGAACATAGAAAACATCCTAGAAGGGTCTTTCTTTCGGAGGCCTAGCTCTTCCGAACAGTCACAGGTGAGTGTGTCTATATGAAGGAGTGAGATCTGCAATAGGTTGGGGCTTCTTCAAATAATCTAATTTTACCATAGACTGCCCCCCTAAGGGCTTCCCCCTCCAAAACATTCAGTATCGCCTTTTTAATGTTTGATTTGTATTTGCAAAGGGGTCGTTTCCCCTAAAACCTTGGTGATTTATAAAATATTCCCAATTGGTTTAGATTTTCTGTGATGATAGAATTAGGCGGTAAAATAGGTTTTCTGGTCTTCGCTCTTCCACAGCCGGAATGGCAGACACTATTTTGGGTCAGATGCTGCCACCTCGTGCAGGGCAACTGCTGCCTCACAATAAAACCATAGACTGCCCTGGCTACAGGACTCTCCTGCCCGCATCACTTATGCTCAACCACTCGCTAGTGCGCTGAGCCGCCCCTTACATCCTCTTTTGTAAAAAAGAGTTTTAGAAAAATATCAAAAACGTACAAAAGCCATTTATTTCTGCAGCACATATCTTGGTTGGCATACCAGCGTGCTACGGCGCCATTTTCTGCCTCCACCGGAAGTTAGAATACTGCGTGCGTCAGCAGTGTCGTGATGCGCATCACAGAGTGCAGAAGACAAAGTAAGGCTCAGAGCTGTGGATCAACTGTGTGCAACATGCTCCTCTTTGGGTCGGTAGGCAAACCCTTCACTGCTTTCAAGAATGCACTCGGGGTTGGGAGATGAGCCCTTGGTTAATGAGAATACACAGAACGACCCGGAAGAGGAATCATTTCTATAGGGCGGAATGTTATGGTGAATAGAACCGGAGCAGAGTAGGGTGCAGGCAGAGGGGGCTTCACTGAAAGCGGATTCTCAACTCTGTCAAAGAAGGGGGCAGTACGATAGTGAGTGCACAGTCACACTGGTTCAGCCTGGGGCTCAACTTCTTCCATGAGGACTGAGTGAGGGCCACAGTGGGCTCTATGCCTTCTAGGCGCGAAGTCCGGGAACCTTACTGTCAGTGCTTAATTTGAGCCAGTGGTTTCCAACGCTCAGCACCAGCACTTAATTGTCAACACCGGCACTTATGACAGCTGCCACTTGGAGGTGCTGTCCATCTAATTTAGAGATCAGCAGAACAACAGTTTATTTTTAATAGAATATATATTAAAAATGACTAATAGATTCCTCCCAAGCCATTCTTATAGGTTTGTGGGCCTGACATAGTCTGAATTGTCATTGGCAGCGCTGGCACAGGCAATAGGTGGAGCAAGCTGCTCCTGACGAGGGCCCTGGCACTTATTTTGTTTTACAAATAAGCACTGCTTTCTGTGCCTCCACAACTTGGCAACAGTAACAAGACTGTCCGCCTCAAGGAACGCTGTATGCTTTAGGTTCTCCATCCATGATTATTTGTAGTGAAACCCATATCCTTTCTCTGGATGGGGTGTGGGAGATAGGACGTCTACTCCTACCCTTCCAGCGAATCCTCTTTTAGCAAAGTCATTTCCTATCTTTCTCATTTCATTTACCGCATGCTCCGACTATTCCAATAAAGAATGGTCCAGTAAACTCCTCTCCTCCCCATTCTCACTTGATCTTCCCAGTTCCAAGCTGATCCCCCTTTGCTGTTGTTTGCATGCTTGAACCACCTGGAAGAAGCTTAGCTGTGGGGAGGGCAGCCAGGCGATGGCACATGCAAGAGAACCCCATTGGAGCAGAGAGCTCAGTTCCTTGTTTGATGGTGACCTCACTAGGCAGGTCTGTCTAACCCTTGGCCTTAGTCTCCACCTCTTCTGACTCTTCAACTCTCCTTTGGCAGGTCGTGTCCCACCGATGGCCAACACTGGAAAACATCAAAATGGCCGCCACGGAATCGTAGTCCCACAGAATTTCAAGCGTTTCCATTCATCCAATTTCATTTGCTAACATACCCCAGAGCAAACTGATGCCCCCTCTCCTATTTAACATGCAGTAAATAAGGGGAAATGCAGAACTGTAAGACAGGAAGATACAGCACCACCTGCCACTCTCTCCACCTCCCACTTCCTGATCTCCTTCCTTCCACACTTTTTCTTCTTCACTTCCACCTGCTCTTGATCCCTCCAACACTTTCCAGTCCATTTACCTCTTCTATTTTCACTCCTTTTACTAATCCTCTCCAACCTTCCTGCACCTTCAGACACTCACACCTGTCTCTGATGAACCCCTGGTGATATCTTTAGGACTGTCCTTCTCAGCAGCTCCCTCTCCTCTTTACCTTCACTACCTACTCCTCATGCCTATCACACCTTTAAACTTGACCTATCACTCAAGGAGAACATCTCTGCATGTAGTGTGCTGGCCCCATTGCATATCCCTTTGTTCCCACTCAAAGAAGGCCCCTTGATATTTCTCTTACACATTTATTGTCCGCCGCTCCTTCAACACTGTACAGCAAGAAGCCTGCGCTGCCTCTGTGGCTCTCACCATGTCTCTCTGTGCCTTAAATGCCTTACGCTTGCATCTCATTTAACAGGCTCTTCTATGAACACCCAAAGCCTCACTTCCATGGCCAACCACTAGATTCAACTTGTGAACAAGATTTTTCCCAACCCCAACCACAAGATGGGAGGGTGATATACAACAAGTGAATCTAGAATAGATTCACGCTGCAAACCCTCTTCCCCAAGCACACTACAAACAACACCCTAAAGTCCAGTGTAGATTACTGGACTACCTTGCCACAATTCACCGACAAATAACAGTCATAGCGGTACACTTAGAAAATACTCCTCTCCCCACTTGTCAACCTCTTGTCCTTTTCTGAAAATAACTCATTGCAACCGTTATCTGCACACGCTGAGAGCTTCCCATATACTATTTTGACATCTTACAATTATTGGGCCTGATTCACAAAGGTTAAGTTACAATTTTGTATAAGTTTACAATTGTTTGCTATTTACTAAGGGATTTACGAGTAGTATCTTTATGACAGCAGATTCTCCACACATAAAAAGATAGGACAGTCCTATCTTTTTATGTGTGGAGACTCCACAGTCGTAAAGATATTACTAGTAAAATGCCTTTGTGAATAGCAAACAGTCGTAAACGTACACAAAGGTGTAACTTTTCCTTTGTGAATCAGGCTAATTACTGTTACCTGCATCACCTCTCAACGCAATCTTTACACCTCATTCTGTACACAGAACTTGTGCGGAGTCTGGTGGCCAGCGAACACATCCTCCAATCCCTCATGTACATCAGATCAGGCACACATCAACACAACATCAACACAACATGCAACCACTCTGGCCTGATCATGAATACACCAGAACCTTGAAATAACAGGAGCCACAGATGCCTCTCCAATCAGCGTGGAACATCATCAAAAAAGGAAGGTGCCACTGGAGTTATTAGAGACAAACTGAACCTTGGACAGCACTATGAGTCTGCTAAGTGGCCATGGAGGCATTTGGCTAGTTAAACAAGCAGATGCAACATTATTTAGGCTATGTTGTGCAATGCAATGCATGTTTGGCGGAGCAGTGGTGCCTCCTTTCCAAAAGAGGAGCAGGTGCTGAACCTGCATACCCTGCTGTTCTTTGCATGCTTGAACCACCTGGGAAAGCTTAGCTGTGGGGCGGGCAGCCAAACCCTGATACATGCAAGAGAAACCCTTTAGAGCAGGGACTCATTTCCTCATTCGATGGTGACTTCACTTGGCGCGTCTGTCTAACCCTGGAGAAGTTTTAGACTGGTCAAGAGAAAAGTCTTTTGAGACACTGGCATCTTGGGATATCTCCCACTTAGATGACAGGTCTGGCCATGATAACCACCAGTCCCAGACCCCAAATACAAGCATCATCTCTTTCGCCTCAACTCCTCCTCATCCCGGAAAGCACATGGAGCAACATTCAAAGCAAATTTCAAGGCAGTCCGAAGATTCACAGCAATCACCCAAGATCCCACAGTCTGTGCTACAGGGGCAGCTGTCCTCATCCCCACAGACACCGTCGGGTCCACAGCAGCAGCCTCCACCGCCGCCGGCCTCGCCGCCACAGCCACCGCAGGTCAAGCAGCCCAACATCACCGAACACAGGGTGAAGAACTCGCAGAAGAGCACCGCCAGTATGCAGTGGACACAGCGGTCTGCAGCAGGAGAAAGAGAAGAAAGAAAACTGAGTTACTTAAAGGACATTTTCTTCAAATTCTTACACATTACCACACAAAAAGCCATGTTAGGAGATAATGGGACTCAAAAAGTCCTCACTAGTCAATAGAAGAGTCCTCCTACTGATTTCAAATATCCCACAGCACACCTAGTGGGATTTATTGCAGTATTGAGGAGTCTTGCTTAGTGACCAGAAGAGCACTGAGAAGACCTCATTGTCTCAGTGCAGAACAGACATCTTAGTTGTGTGCACAGAAACTCTGAGATGGGTTGCAGGTCCACAGTAACGTGGTGGTCCAGATCCTGGCATAAAGGCGGGTGCCACGGATCTCCAATGAGATCACCTCACAAAGAGGTGTTCCAGAAAGGAATTCTTCTATGTGAGGGATATTAAACATCCTCTTATGAGCATTTTACTTAAAGAGACTCAATAGGAACAAGGAGTCAAATAGACTCATGGCGGCGGTCTTTGGATTTGAGAGACCAAATACAGCAATAGATGTGATTGGTTGACCTGATCTACACCAAGGGGTAGTGGGCACCACCCTTCCTCCTAGGCAAGGTTTCATCCTGAGGTATCTTTATGTGTAATGAGTTGTGATGATCTTTAGCGTTTCCAGGAACTGGATTTTTTCTGTTCATCTTGTAGCTTTCATTACAAGTGTCCCGATTAATTGCAATATGTGTACGGTAGCACTTTTTCGCACCACACTCCTGCAGCTTTCCCTTCAGAAGGTCAAACCTGCCGACATTTATCAGGCTAAAAATGGCTGTTAATTATCAAGATATGCAGATGTTCGTGCACTAACACCAACATCCTCCTGGACCTATCAGCCGCCTTCGACACGGTCTGCCACCACACACTACGAACACGCCTTCACGACGCCGGGATCCAAGAGAAGGCCCTGGACTGGACCACATCCTTCCTTTCCGGCAGAACACAAAGCGTCCGCCTCGCCCCCTTCCGATCCAAGGCCACCAAGATCATCTGCGGCGTACCCCAAGGCTCCTCCCTCAGCCCAACGCTGTTCAACATCTACATGGCACCCCTCGCCCACGTCGCCCGACAGCACAACCTCAACATCATCTCCTACGCCGACGACACCCAGCTGATCCTCTCCCTCACCAAAGACCCTCACACCGCCAAAGCCCACCTCCACGAAGGAATGAAGGCCGTCGCCGAATGGATGAGGACCAGCCGCCTGAAGCTGAACTCGGACAAGACGGAGGTCCTCATCCTTGGTTCCAACCCTTCAGCCTGGGACGACTCCTGGTGGCCAACATCACTGGGAACAGCCCCGCCACCCACCGACCACGTACGCAACCTAGGGGTCATCCTCGACCCCACCCTCTCCATGACTAAGCAGGTCAACGCCGTTTCCTCATCCTGCTTCAACATCCTCCGAATGCTCCGCAGGATCTTCAAGTGGATCCCCACCGAAACAAGAAAAACAGTCACCCAGGCCCTCGTCACCAGCAGGCTGGACTACGGAAACGCCCTCTACTCAGGAACGACGGCTAAGCTCCTGAGACGGCTGCAACGCATCCAGAACGCCTCTGCACGTCTTATCCTCGACATCCCCCGACGCAGCCACATCACACCCCACCTGAGAGACCTGCACTGGCTTCCTGTCAACAAGAGGATAACCTTCAAGCTCCTCACCCACGCACACAAAGCACTCCACAACTCCGGACCAGCCTACCTCAACAGACGACTCAGCTTCTACACCCCACCCGCCAGCTCCGCTCGACCAGCCTCGCCCTCGCCACAGTCCCCCGCATCCGGAAAACGACCGCCGGCGGCAGATCCTTCTCCCACCTCGCCGCCAAGACCTGGAACACCCTCCCCACCAACCTCCGACAGACCCAAGACCTACTGACCTTCAGAAGACTCCTCAAGACCTGGCTCTTCGATCAGTAGCAGCACCACCCCCCTCTTCCCCCAGCGCCTTGAGACCCTCGCGGGTATGTAGTGCGCTTTATAAGTGACATGATTGATTGATTGATTGATTGATTGATCTGCATGTTATTCCCCCTTTTCAGGGATAAACTCCTATATGGGAGTTATTTATCGGACCCAATAAATGTCGACCCAGCAGAGTAGGATTTTGTCGGGTTTGATTAATGTTGGCTCAAAGACTGGGCCACTCATAATGAAGGCCTTGGTCTATATTGAGTTCTAATGAATTCTAACATGTTGCAACCTTCCAGGGAGGTGAATTGCCACCTATAATTCTATATATGTAATGTGTTCTGATATGTCTCAGCATTAAGGAGACGCAGATTCCCAGTTGTGGCCTTGTAAATGTAATAAGTTCTGAAAGTTCTCAGCCAATTAGGAGGTGGATTCCTAGCAGTGACTCTGTATATGTCTTGAGTTCTGGCAAGCCTCAGCCTTCCTAAGGGGTGGATTCCCAGATGTGGCACTGTATATGTTGTGAGTTCTGCCAAGCCTCAGCCCTCCTTAGGGGAAGATTACCACCTATTGCTGTATATGTTTAATAAATTTAAATATGTCTCACCCTTCTGGGGGTGAAATATCAGGTGAGGCCCTGTATATATGTACATGTAATGAGTTCTGACAAGTCACAGCCTTCCTAAGGGATGGATTCCCAGATGTGGCACTGTACATATGTATATGTCATGAGTTCTGAGAAGTCACAGCCTTCCTCAGGGATGGATTCCCAGATGTGAAACTGTATATATGTATATGTCATGAGTTCTGACAAGTCTCAGCCTTCCTAAAGGATGGATTTGCAGATGTGGCACTGTGTATATGTATATCTCATGTGTTCTGACAAGTCTCAGCGTTCCTAAGAGATGGACTCAAGATGTGGCACTGTATGTATTATGGGTTCTGACACCTCTGAGCCCTTCTAAGCGGTGAATTCCCAGATGTGGCACTGTATATGTGTATATGTAATGGGTTCCGACAAGCTCAGCCTTCCTAAGGAATGGATTCCCAGATGTGGCACTGTATATGTGTATATGTCATGAGTTCTGACAAGCCTCAGCATTCCTAAGGGATGGTTTCCCAGATGTGACACTGTATGTATTAAGAATTCTGGCAAGCCTCAGCCTTCCTAAGGGATAGATTCCAGACGTGGCACTGTATATGTGTTTATGTCATGAGTTCAGACAAGCCTCAGCCTTCCTAAGGGATGGTTTCCCAGATGTGACACTGTATGTATTAAGAGTTCTGGCAAGCCTCAGCCTCCCTAAGGGCTGGATTCCCAGATGTGGCACTGTATATTTCATGTGTTCGGACAAGCCTTGGCCTTCCTAAGGGGTGGATTCCCAGATGTGGCACTGTATATGTCACGTGTTCTCACAAGCCTCAGCCTTCCTAAGGGATAGATTCCCAGATGTGACACTGTATGTATTATGGGTTCTGACAAGCCTCAGCCTTCCTAAGGGCTGGATTCACAGATGCCACAATGTATATGTGTTTGTCATGTGTTCTGATAAGCCTCAGCCTTCCTAAAGGGATGGTTTCCCAGATGTGACACGGTGTGTATTATAGGGTCTGACAAGCCTCAGCCTTCCTAAGGGCTGGATTCCCAGATGTGGCACTGTATATGTGTATATGTCATGTGTTCTTACAAGCCTCAGCCTTCCTAAGGGATAGATTCCAGATGTGACACTGTATGTATTATGGGTTCTGACAAGCCTCAGCCTTCTTAAGGGATGGATTCTCAGATGTGGCACTGTGTATGTGTATATGTTATGCGTTCTGACAAGCCTCGGCCTTCCTAAGGGATGGATTCCCAGATGTGACACTGTATGTATTATGGGTTCTGACAAGCCTCAGCCTTCCTAAGGGCTGGATTCCCAGATGTGGCACTGCATATGTGTATATGTCATGTGTTCTGCCAAGTCTCAGCCTTCCTAAGGGGAAGATAACCAGATGTGGCACTGTATATGTCATGTGTTCTCACAAGCCTCAGCCTTCCTAAGGGATAGATTCCAGATGTGACACTGTATGTATTATGGGTTCTGGCAAGCCTCAGTCTTCCTAAGGGATGGATTCCCAGATGTGGCACTGTATATGTGTATATGGCATGAGTTCTGACAAGTCTCGGCCTTCCATAGAGGTGGATTCCCAGCTGTGACACTGTATATGTCACGTGTTCTCACAAGCCTCAGCCTTCCTAAGGGCTGGATTCCCAGATGTGACACTGTATATGTGTCTATGTCATTGGTTCTGACAAGCCTCAGCCTTCCTAAGGGATGGTTTCCCAGACGTGGCACTATATATGTCACGTGTTCTCACAAGCCTCAGCCTTCCTAAGGGCTGGATTCCCAGATGTGACACTGTATATGTGTCTATGTCATTGGTTCTGACAAGCCTCAGCCTTCTTAAGGGATGGTTTCCCAGACGTGGCACTATATATGTCATGAGTTCTCACAAGCCTCAGCCTTCCTAAGGGATGGATTCCCAGATGTGATACTGTATATGTGTATATGTCATGTGTTCTGACAAGCCTCGGCCTTCCTAACGGGTGGTTTCTCAGATGTGACACTGTATGTATTATGGGTTCTGACAATCCTCAGCCTTCCTAAGGGATGGTTTCTCAGATGTGACACTGTATGTCATGAGTTCTCACAAGCCTTCCTAAGGGATGGTTTCCCTGATGTGACACTGCATATGTGTATATGTCATGTGTTCTCACAAGCCTCAGCCTTCCTAAGGAATGGCTTCCCAGATGTGACACTGTATGTATTATGGGCTCCGAGAAGCCTCAGCCTTCCTAAGGGATGGATTCCCAGATGTGACACTGTATATGTGTATATGTCATGTGTTCTGACAAGCCCCAGCCTTCCCAAGGGATGGATTCCCAGATGTGGCACTGTATATGTAATGTGTTCTGGCAAGCCTCAGCCTTCCTAAGGGCTGGATTCCCAGATGTGACACTGTAGGTATTATAGGTTCTGACAAGACTCAGCCTTCCTAAGGGCTGGATTCCCAGATGTGACACTGTATATGTGTATATGTCATTGGTTCTGACAAGCCTCAGCCTTCCTAAGGGATGGTTTCCCAGACGTGGCACTGTATATGTCATGTGTTCCCACAAGCCTCAGCCTTCCTAAGGGATGGTTTCTCAGATGTGACACTGTATATGTCATGAATTCTCACAAGCCTCAGCCTTCCTAAGGGATGGTTTCCCAGATGTGACACTATATATGTCACAGGTTCTGACAAGCCTCAGCCTTCCTAAGGGATGGTTTCCCAGACGTGGCACTATATATGTCATGTGTTCTCACAAGCCTCAGCCTTCCTAAGAGACGGATTCCCAGATATGACACTGTATATGTCTTGAGTTCTCACAAGCCTCAGCCTTCCTAAGGGATGGTTTCTCAGATGTGACACTGCATGTCATGAGTTCTCACAAGCCTCAGCCTTCCTAAGGGATGGTTTCCTAGACGTGGCACTGTATATGTGTATATGTCATAGGTTCTGACAAGCCTCAGCCTTCATAAGGGATGGCATTCCCAGATGTGACACTGTAGGTATTATAGGTTCTGACAAGACTCAGCCTTCCTAAGGGCTGGATTCCCAGATGTGACACTGTATATGTGTATATGTCATTGGTTCTGACAAGCCTCAGCCTTCCTAAGGGATGGTTTCCCAGACGTGGCACTGTATATGTCATGTGTTCCCACAAACCTCAGCCTTCCTAAGGGATGGTTTCCCAGATGTGACACTATATATGTCATAGGTTCTGTCAAGCCTCAGCCTTCCTAAGGGATGGTTTCCCAGACATGGCACTATATATGTCATGTGTTCTCACAAGCCTCAGCCTTCCTAAGAGATGGATTCCCAGATATGACACTGTATATGTCTTGAGTTCTCACAAGCCTCAGCCTTCCTAAGGGATGGTTTCTCAGATGTGACACTGCATGTCATGAGTTCTCACAAGCCTCAGCCTTCCTAAGGGATGGCTTCCCAGACATGGCACTGTATATGTCATGTGTTCTCACAAGCCTCAGCCTTCCCAAGGGATGGTTTCCCAGATGTGGCACTGTATATGTCATTTGTTCTGACAAGTCTCAGCCTTCCTAAGAGATGGTTTCTCAGATGTGACACTGTATATGTCATTTTTTCGAAAAGTCTCAGCCTTCCTAAGGGATGGTTTCCCAGATGTGGCACTGTATATGTGTATATGTTATGGGTCCTGACAAGCCTCCGCCTGCCTCATCGTGAAGCCAGTGGGTGTGACGTCCTTACCGTGGCTGTCTCAGGTGTGAGCCTGGAGGGTGGTTAGTAAATAGAGCAGAGCCAGAAGGGTTAGTCAGTGGAAGCAGAGCTCCGAGATCTCCAGGGCCAGCTCCAGGCACTCGCCGGTCTGGTAGCAGGCCTCCATGATGGAGCAGTCGCAGTCCACGCAGCAGCCACAGTGCATGTTGTCGCAGAAACCATTGAGGAGCTCGGGCACTGCCTCGGAGCAGCCCTCGCAGCACTTGAGGTGCAGCGGGCAGAAGCAGGCACAGATGGAGGCGCAGATGGTTTGCGCACAGAAGCAGCAGGCACTAGGCACCAGCAGCAGGCAGTCGTAGAACTGGCAGAAGAGGCAGGTCAGCATCAGTGTGGCACAGATATCTGAGGACAGGGCAGGAGGAAAGGACAGAGGAAAGGAGTGAGGAGGGGGTGGAAGGGAAAGAAGAAGGAATGGGAGGGACCATCAAAAGAAGAGGGGACATGTAAGAGAACAAGAGAATAAGGGATATAGAGAGTGTAAAAAACAGAGAGCATGAAAAGAAATTACAGAGAGAGGGAAAGAGAGCAAATATTTGTGAAATACAAAACAAGAGCAAACAGGAACATGTAAAGCAGGGCAGGGAATAGGGGCAGGAGGAAAATAAAAAAGAAGAAAGAGAGAGAGAGACAGAATATCAGACAGCAAAAGATGAGCAGCCAAAAACAAAAGCAGATATGTAGATAGGCAGGAGGAAAGGATAGATAGATAGATAGATAGATAGATAGATTTATTTAATAGCCAGGAGGCAGCAAGAAAAGGAAGACAGTATGAGATGGCACAATGGGAGAGGACCAGGAGACAAGGGAGGAGGTGGGAAGAGAGAAGACATGAAATGTTAGCATTAGGTCTCAGAGCGTGTAGCGCGGACAGTTCCTTGGCTCTAGATAGCTCTGGATGAGGATATGGAACCAGGTCAGTTATTCTAAGAAATCACAGATGCACTGCCTGCCAAGGAAACTGTAGTTTTCTCGAAAGGCCGCTGCCTTTAAAAGTTTCGCTAGGCTAGAGAAGAGTCGGTCTAATGTTAGGCAAGATACTGACATGACTAACTCTTCCTTGAAACATCAGACTCTTTGGAAATCCTCCCATTACCCCATAGTCTCCCCAATCCGCTGAGGGGGCACAAGCCCGAGAGCCCCACCTAGAAAGGAAAACAGCCACTTCCCCTTCACAGCTTCACCACTCCGGGAGGCAGTTAAAGCAGGCCTCAGGGGTTTCTTCACCACTCCGGGAGGCAACTAAAGCAGGCCTCAGGGGTTTCTTCACCACTCCGGGAGGCAACTAAAGCAAGCCTCAGGGGTTTCTTCACCACTCCAGGAGGCAGCCCTCAGGGGTTTCATTCACCACTCCGGGAGGCAGCTAAAGCAGGCCTCAGGGGTTTCTTCACCACTCCGGGAGGCAACTAAAGCAGGCCTCAGGGGTTTCTTCACCACTCCAGGAGGCAGCTAAAGCAGCCCTCAGGGGTTTCATTCACCACTCCGGGAGGCAACTAAAGCAGGCCTCAGGGGTTTCTTCACCACTCCGGGAGGCAACTAAAGCAGGCCTCGGGGGTTTCTTCACCACTCCAGGAGGCAGCTAAAGCAGCCCTCAGGGGTTTCATTCACCACTCCGGGAGGCAGCTAAAGCAGGCCTCAGGGGTTTCATTCACCACTCCGGGAGGCAGCTAAAGCAGCCCTCAGGGGTTTCATTCACCACTCCGGGAGGCAGCTAAAGCAGGCCTCAGGGGTTTCTTCACCACTCCAGGAGGCAGCTAAAGCAAGGTAATGCACCGTTACTACGCGGGCATTACTACGATGTGCTTTTTCTCCGCATTTTTTAGTGCGCGTTAACCATTACTACGCATGCTGCTACATAGCATGCTTTTACAACGCAAATGCTTTTAGTACGCATTACTTTACAACGAGCTGTGGGAGTTACGATGAGACGGGACGTGCAAAGAGGAGAGAGACGTAAGAGGGACTGTGTATTTGTTAAGGGTTGGTGTTTGAGGAGTAGTTTTTTAAGTTTTAGGGTAGTGCAGGGGGTAGTGTTTGAGGGTTTAGGGTAGTGTTGTAGTGTTTGTGTAGTGTAGGGTAGTGTTTTAGGGTTTAGGGTAGTGTCGGGGGGTCATGTAGGGTAGTGTTTAAGTGTAGGGGACGGACTGGGGGTAAGGGTAGGGTCGTGCAGGGGGTAGTGTTTTAGGGTTTAGGGTAGTGTTGTAGTGTTTGTGTAGTGTAGGGTAGTGTTTTAGGGTTTTGGGTAGTGTCAGTGGTTTGTGCAGGGTAGTGTTACAGTGTAGGGGACAGACTCGTAGTAGGGGTAGGGACGTGCTGGGGTAGTGATTTAGGGTTTAGTGTAGTGTTTTTGTAGTGTAGGGTAGTGTTTTAGGGTTAAGGGTAGTGTCGGAGGGTTGTGCAGGGTAGTGTTTCAGTGTAGGGGACGGACTGGTAGTAGGGGTAGGGTTGTGCTGGGGGTAGTGTTTTAGGGTTTAGGGTAGTGTTGTAGTGTTTGTGTAGTGTAGGGTAGTGTATTAGGGTTTAGGGTAGTGTCAGGTGGTCGTGTAGGGTAGTGTTTCAGTGTAGGGGACGGGCTGGTAGTAGGGGTAGGGTTGTGCTGGGGGTAGTGTTTTAGGGTAGTGTTGTAGTGTTTGTGTAGTGCCGGGTAGTGTATTAGGGTTTAAGGTAGTGTCAGGGGGTCGTGTAGGGTAGCGTTTCAGTGTAGGGGATGGACTGGGGGTATGGGTAGGGTCGGAATGGGGGTAGTGTTTTAGGGTTTATGGTAGTTTTGTAGTGTTTGTGTAGTGTAGGGTAGTGTTTAAGGGTTTAGGGTAGTGTCAGGGGGTCGTGTAGGGTAGTGTTTAAGTGCAGGGGACGGACTGGGAGTCAGGGGTAGGGTCGTAATGGGGTTAGTGTTTAGTTTGTGTAGTGTAGGGTAGTGTTTTAGGGTAGTGTGAGGGGGACGTGTAGGGAAGTGTTTGAGTGTAGGGGCAGGACTGTGGCACAGGGTAGTGTCGTGCTAAAGGTAGTTTTGAAGGGATTAGAGTAGTGTTGAGAAGTTTATGGTGTGGAGGGTAGTGTATTTGCAATTAGTATTTTGCGTAGTGTTGGGGAGTTTATTTATTTTTAAATGTATTAAAAAAAAATTAATAACTTTCAAAGTGTTTGGGTGTAAATTAAAAGAAAAAAAGCGAAGAAAAACTATGCGGTGTATTAAATTACACGAGTATTAATATTCCAAATATATTTTAATTTACTCCCCCACCCAAAACCCCTATTTCACTGCAATCCCGTCCCAGGGTTTAGGTGACTTTTGAAAAAAAAATATTAAAAATGCTTCATCGTTGCGTAGTAGTGGTATGCGAAGTAATTAACAGCGCATTAAAAGCAGATTCTTATATTTTAAATGGTTTTGCGTAGTAATGGTTTGCGCATTAAAAATATGCGGAGTAATAGTATTTGCGATGTAAAAAGATCGCACTTAAAGCATGTGTAGTAATAGCATGCTAAGTAGCGTCATATATTCCTAAAGCAAGCCTCAGGGGTTTCATTCACCACTCCGGGAGGCAACTAAACCGGGAGGCAGTTAAGCAAGCCTCAGGGGTTTCATTCACCACTCCGGGAGGCAACTAAACCGGGAGGCAGCTAAAGCAAGCCTCAGGGGTTTCATTCATCATTCTTTTTCTTGATAATTGTGGGCAATCTAACATTCCTGGAAGAAAAAGAAAAGGTGAAGGCACAGAGGGGGTCTTGCAAGAGACAGACCTCCTACAGAATCCATCAAACACCCCAGGGTTCCCAGTTCTCACTCCATCATCTTCCCAATCCTTTGGGTGACCAGAACCCTGTGGATTCATCTTCGGAATTTCAATGTCCTGGGACTTGCACAAGGCTCCCTTCCGACATGCATAATGGTAATGTAAGCTATCAAAGGATAAACTACTCAACACCATCACCGACCAAACTGAACAACCAAAGATGCGACGACATACAGCACCTTCCCACAGGCGATCGCGATCACCCCTTCTTTCTACAGTTTCTACAATCTCAAATAGCAAACTGTCTCAAAGATCCTTCCCCCACTATATTCCTAAAACCCTGCATGGTAATTCACCTTAAATTACATTTACTGACTGCTCGCTCCCCTTCAGTGCCTTCAGTGCTTAATTTGTAAAAATAGAAGTGCCAGGACCCTCTTCAGGAGGCCACTTCGCTTGCACCGCCCATTGCCGCTATCAGCGCTGCCAATAACAGGAACAACACAACTACTAACCATCACAGACCTACAAGTGTGACAATTCGGACTATTCCAGACCCCCAAAGCTATAAGAATGGCTTTGGCGGCAGGTATTAGTAATTTTTAAAGTGCATTCAATTAATAAACAACTGTTGTTATGCTCGTCTCTAAATGTGACAAAGAGCTCCACCATGCAGCAGACTGTCATAAGTGCCGGTGTTGACAAGCCACCGGCTCAAATTAAGCCCTGCTCCCCTTCCTTTCTATGGGATGATCCTCTCCTTACGCTCCATCTTTTGCATGACTTACTGTCCCTACTCTGTCGCATGCCTGTCCATTTTACTTTATAGTATATTTCCGCAAACAGGCCATATTTCTCCACATAAATCACAAATTCTGCTTCTCTGTAAGCATTCTTTGCAATCAAAAAATATCTAACCCCCCCTAGCCTATCAACACATCACAATTTACATTTGCACCAACTCACACTACTGATCACACCCAACCCATTTCAACTTAATCCACCACAAGGAAAATGAAGGAAATGCTTGGAACAGTTTCTGAAAGCACAAGACTCATCCCAATAACCAACAATAACCAATAACCACTGGATTAAACTCTAACCTTGGTTTCCGGAGTAGTGTGCTACCTGCCTTAACATGCAACAGCGCCTCATCAGGGGTAGCAAGCACTATATAAATACTATTACATTACCATACAGTGCGTATCTTTCCTTGGCCTCACACATGTGCCACCCTGTACATGAGCAGCATCGCTGGTCCCTCGCAGTTATCATCTGTGCCAGGCTATGCACTCGCCCCGGCCAAGCACAGGCACAATGCCCACTGCTCCCATCCATGCACTTCCATGCCTGATCTTTGCCGTGTCCACGGAGTCTGATATTTTACATATAGTGTTCTCTCTGACACTGCTACAAACATCCCACTGTCTCCCAGCCATACAAGGCTCTCTGTAGCTCTGTCCATACACACTGATATTGCTGATATTACTCGTCCGGACCATTCAAAGCCATCCCCCTGCCTGACCATACATGGGGCCAACTTCCCTGCCCCAGGTACGTGCATCGCTTGCTTACCCCTTGCATGAATGGCATCATGTGCAGCTTAAACTAACAGTCGCCCTTCTGGCCATGCATGTTCAGGTCTGCAAGAGCCCTGGCATCTGAACGTCACATAAGCCCATGCATTGCTGATCTCTACGACCTCGTGTATTCTCAGGCCTCCAACAGCCCATGCATCTTCAGGTCTGCAAGAGCCCTGGCATCTGAACGTCACATAAGCCCATGCATTGCTGATCTCTACGACCTTGTGTATTCTCAGGCCTCCAACAGCCCATGCATCTTCAGGTCTGCAAGAGCCCTGGCATCTGCACGTCTCATGACCCCATGCATTGCTGATCTCCATGAGCCCGTGTATTCTCAGGCCTCCATGAGCCCATGCATCTTCAGGTCTGCAAGAGCCCTGGCATCTGCACGTCTCATGACCCCATGCATTGCTGATCTCCATGAGCCCGTGTATTCTCAGGCCTCCATGAGCCCATGCATCTTCAGGCCTGCAACAGCCCAGGCATCTGCACGTCTCATGAGCCCATGCATTGCTGATCTCCAGGAGCCCGTGTATCCTCAGGGCTCCATGAGCCCATGCATCTTCAGGCCTGCAACAGCCCAGGCATCTGCACATCTCATGAGCCCATGCATTGCTGGTTTCCATGAGCCCGTGTATCCTCAGGGCTCCATGAGCCCATGCATCTTCAGGCCTGCAACAGCCCACACATCTGCACGTCTCATGAGCCCATGCATCGCAGATCTCCAGGAGCCCGTGTATTCTCAGGCCTCCATGAGCCCATGCATCTTCAGGCCTGCAACAGACCAGGCATCTGCACATCTCATGAGCCCATGCATTGCTGGTTTCCATGAGTCCGTGTATCCTCAGGGCTCCATGAGCCCATGCATCTTCAGGCCTGCAACAGCCCACACATCTGTACGTCTCATAAGCCCATGCACTGCTGGTTTCCATGAGCCCGTGTATCCTCAGGGCTCCATGAGCCCACACATTTTCAGGCCTGCAACAGCCCTGGCATCTGAACGTCACATAAGCCCATGCATTGCTGATCTCTACGACCTCGTGTATTCTCAGGCCTCCAACAGCCCATGCATCTTCAGGTCTGCAAGAGCCCTGGCATCTGAACGTCACATAAGCCCATGCATTGCTGATCTCTACGACCTCGTGTATTCTCAGGCCTCCAACAGCCCATGCATCTTCAGGTCTGCAAGAGCCCTGGCATCTGAACGTCACATAAGCCCATGCATTGCTGATCTCTACGACCTCGTGTATTCTCAGGCCTCCAACAGCCCATGCATCTTCAGGTCTGCAAGAGCCCTGGCATCTGAACGTCACATAAGCCCATGCATTGCTGATCTCTACGACCTCGTGTATTCTCAGGCCTCCAACAGCCCATGCATCTTCAGGTCTGCAAGAGCCCTGGCATCTGAACGTCACATAAGCCCATGCATTGCTGATCTCTACGACCTTGTGTATTCTCAGGCCTCCAACAGCCCATGCATCTTCAGGTCTGCAAGAGCCCTGGCATCTGAACGTCACATAAGCCCATGCATTGCTGATCTCTACGACCTTGTGTATTCTCAGGCCTCCAACAGCCCATGCATCTTCAGGTCTGCAAGAGCCCTGGCATCTGAACGTCACATAAGCCCATGTATTGCTGATCTCTACGACCTCCTGTATTCTCAGGCCTCCATGAGCCCATGCATCTTGAGGCCTGCAACAGCCCAGGCATCTGCACGTCTCATGAGCCCATGCATTGCTGATCTCCATGAGCCCGTGTATCCTCAGGGCTCCATGAGCCCATGCATCTTCAGGCCTGCAACAGCCCAGGCATCTGCACGTCTCATGAGCCCATGCATCGCAGATCTCCAGGAGCCTGTGTATTCTCAGGCCTCCATGAGCCCATGCATCTTCAGGCCTGCAACAGCCCAGGCATCTGCACGTCTGATGAGCCCATGCATCGCAGATCTCCAGGAGCCCGTGTATTCTCAGGCCTCCATGAGCCCATGCATCTTCAGGCCTGCAGCAGCCCACACATCTGCACGTCTCATAAGCCCATGCACTGCTGGTTTCCATGAGTCCGTGTATCCTCAGGGCTCCATGAGCCCACACATTTTCAGGCCTGCAACAGCCCTGGCATCTGAACGTCACATAAGCCCATGCATTGCTGATCTCTACGACCTCGTGTATTCTCAGGCCTCCAACAGCCCATGCATCTTCAGGTCTGCAAGAGCCCTGGCATCTGAACGTCACATAAGCCCATGCATTGCTGATCTCTACGACCTCGTGTATTAGGCCTCCAACAGCCCATGCATCTTCAGGCCTGCAACAGGCCAGGCATCTGCACTTCTCATGAGCCCATGCATTGCTGATCTCCATGAGCCCGTGTATCCTCAGGGCTCCATGAGCCCATGCATCTTCAGGCCTGCAACAGCCCAGGCATCTGCACGTCTCATAAGCCCATGCACTGCTGGTTTCCATGAGCCCGTGTATCCTCAGGGCTCCATGAGCCCACACATTTTCAGGCCTGCAACAGCCCTGGCATCTGAACGTCACATAAGCCCATGCATTGCTGATCTCTACGACCTCGTGTATTCTCAGGCCTCCAACAGCCCATGCATCTTCAGGTCTGCAAGAGCCCTGGCATCTGAACGTCACATAAGCCCATGCACTGCTGGTTTCCATGAGCCCGTGTATTCTCAGGCCTCCATGAGCCCAAGCATCTTCAGGTCTGCAAGAGCCCTGGCATGTGAACGTCACATGAGCCCATGCATCGCAGATCTCCAGGAGCCCGTGTATTCTCAGGTCTCCATGAGCCCATGCATCTTTAGGCCTGCAACAGGCCAGGCATCTGCACGTCTCATGAGCCCATGCATCGCAGATCTCCAGGAGCCCATGTATTCTCAGGCCTCCATGAGCCCATGCATCTTCAGGCCTGCAACAGCCCGGGCATCTGCACATCTCATGAGCCCATGCATTGCTGGTTTCCATGAGTCCGTATATCCTCAGGGCTCCATGAGCCCATGCATTTTCAGGCCTGCAACAGCCCACACATCTGCATGTCTCATAAGCCCATGCACTGCTGGTTTCCATGAGCCCGTGTATCCTCAGGGCTCCATGAGCCCACACATTTTCAGGCCTGCAACAGCCCAGGCATCTGCACGTCGCTTGACCCCTTGCATTGCTGATCTCCATGAGCCCGTGTATCCTCAGGGCTCCATGAGCCCACATATCTTCAGGCCTGCAACAGCCCAGGCATCTGCACATCTCATGAGCCCATGCATTGCTGGTTTCCATGAGCCCGTGTATCCTCAGGGCTCCATGAGCCCATGCATCTTCAGGCCTGCAACAGCCCACACATCTGCACGTCTCATGAGCCCATGCATTGCTGGTTTCCATGAGCCCGTGTACTCTTAGGCTTCCATGAGCCCACACATTTTCAGGCCTGCAACAGCCCAGGCATCTGCACGTCTCATGAGCCCATGCATCACAGATCTCCATGAGCTTGTAATACTCCTGCCTCCATAAGCTCAAGCATCTTCAGGTCTGCAAGGGCCCAGGCATCTGCGTGTCACATGAGCCCATGCATCCTCCGGCATATGAGCCCATTCACTGCAGGTATACATGAGCCCATGCACTGCAGGTATCCATGAGCCCGTGCACTGCTGGTATCCATGAGAGCATGCACTGCAGGCACCCATGAGAGCATGCACTGCAGGCATCCATGAGGCCATGCACTGCAGGTATCCATGAGAGCATGCACTGCAGGCATCCATGAGAGCATGCACTGCAGGTATCCATGAGCCCGTGCACTGCTGGTATCCATGAGAGCATGGACTGCAGGCACCCATGAGAGCATGCACTGCAGGCATCCATGAGGCCATGCACTGCAGGTATCCATGAGAGCATGCACTGCAGGCATCCATGAGAGCATGCACTGCAGGCATCCATGAGGCCATGCACTGCAGGTATCCATGAGAGCATGCACTGCAGGCATCCATGAGAGCATGCACTGCAGGCATCCATGAGCCCATGCACTGCAGGTATCCATTAGCCCATGCACTGCGGCGCTGTCTAGGCCAGGCCCTTACTTGTGGAGCCATTACTAACCTCAAACGGGCACATCTCCTTTCCCCTGTCCATCTCCGTTTACGGCCATGCCCAGCAGGCACGGTAAGGAGCTCCACATTTACTTTTTTTGCAGTTTTCTGTAACGCAAACTCAACCTGAAGGTGTTGGAGTGCTTTACATGAGTTACAGTTACATTACACAAGGACCCATTCATTACTATTCATACATAGCGCCTGCACTGTCTCTTCGCTCCCCCACATTGTGTTCTTTGTCCCACCCCTCCTGCCACACAAAAAAGCACAAAACATGACCAGTGCTGCCCGCATCATAGCGCTTTTTTCCATGACTTTCATCCATGCTGAACAGAGATGTGCTGCTATACAACTTGGTTAAAAGACATTCACATTGACAACACCACTAGCTCTGGCATTCCCGAGACCTATTGACTTTGCCAATGCTTGTTTTATTTTATATCCCTCTTTGACCCAGCTCCTACAGTGTTCCCCCACCTGTCCCTGTGTTGCTTGACACTCTCCACCTAGTTGCTGCAACATCTCCCCACTCCTCTGTTGCTGCTTCACCCCCAACCCTCCCATCCATTTTTTCCTTTTAATTTCATTGTTTTCTCATTTTAAATGGCTTGGAAGCTGCAGTTGGCTAGTAGGCCACTCCTTTACCAGTAAGGTGCTTTTGGGGCCGCTCACTTTTATTTTTTAATTCACCACTCCGGGCTGCAGACAATCAGTGGGGCTGCAGTAGGCATCAAAGAAGAGAGTAGATACACTGACAGCCAGGCAGGTTTAACCAGTGACCAGGTGTCCGCTTTATCTTTGTATTTTTTCTTGCATCAACCTAAGTTGGGAGGATGAATCGTTTTATGGGCTTGGGTGAAAGGAGATGGACAGGGAAAAAGCCGAACACAAGTGAGGAAGAAGGGAGGGGAATTGTTAAAGAAAAAACGGAAAGGGGCAGAGGGTGGGAGAAAAAAGCAACAGGGATGGGGGGCATGCGGGAGGAGAAAAGAAGCAATACAAATGGCGGGCAGGTGGGAGATGAAAGAAGTGACTGAAAACACGATCACTCATATGGAGTGCTTTAACACAAATAAAAAATAATGCTCCAAATACAGGATCAGTGGATGGACATGGTCCATGCTCTAGGGGAGGGCCAAACACAAGAAGTATCATGACGCATGCAAGCCATGACAAATGGGAATGAAGGATAAGAGAGCGACGCTGAAGCTAACAAATGGTAAGCCTATGGGGGGGCTGTAGCCCCCTAACTGTAAACAAAATGTCTCAAAGAGACATCGCATGCGCTTTGTAGCAGAGACCAAAATATGAAAAAAATCTGAGCAGGATTAAGAGTTGCGACAGAAGCAATGGGCAAGCTGGGAGAGGGGAGCAACACAGAGACAGCGCGAGGGGACAGGGATGTGAGGGGGAAGAAGCACACAAGAGAGACAGCATTAAAACTAACCCTGGGCAAAGCACTACGCTACGCTCGCGTAGTTTGCGAAGTTTGCGCTACTTCGCACAACGCGAATTGCACGTAGCACAGTGCAAACACGCGTAGCGTAGCGTAGCGTAGTGCAGCGGTCATTTTTGCTTGCTCGCGGTCCTCAACGTCAAGTTGGCGACCGCGAGCAAGCAAAATGACATCCCGGCGAGATTCTCAACGCGGGAGGTCAGGTTTCTCATTGCGAGTGGTCGCGTATGCTCGCGACCGCTCGCGATGAGAAACTACCAGTCCGCGTTGAGAAAGCTGCCGCTCGAGTAAAAATCTACTCGAGCGGCAGTAAAAGACAGCTCGCACTGTGCAAGATGCCGTTTTCAATGATTGCACAGTGCGGACAAGCATCCGGCACTGTGCAATCATTGCGAACAGTGCACTACGCAGTTCGCATAGTGCTACGCGTAATTCGCGTAGTGCGAACTGCACTTTGCGTAGCTTCGCGTAGCGCTACTTCGCGAACTACGCCCAGGCTTAAAACACATACACTTCGAGTGAGTGCTGAACGAAGAAGAAGCATCTACAAATCTACGCGGTCTGTGCACATATTGACACATTGCCAAAGCATTGGCAACATTAAAAAAAATGTTATTGCCAATAAATAGCTAAATTCATCGCCAAAAAAGCACTATCATTTCTACATGTGCTATCACGCAAACGTGTTTTGCGTTATGATGCTTCCGTAGTCCTGAAGTGATGACGTATTCGTGCACACGCGCCATTTTTTTTTCATTAACCAATCCAAGATTGCAGACTCACGTGGAGCAGTAAAATAAAAAATGAAAAATAAAAAGTTGCACGAAAACGCATTTTCAGAAAGAAGAGGGCCAGCAGCAAATGCCAGCTGGAGGGCTCTCCAAAACGTTTAAAAAAAATTACATGAAAAACAGCATGACAGGTGGGAGAGCAAAGGAGATGTGGGGGTCGGGATGAGCAATGCCAGCAGCAGCAACCAGTGAGGGGTGTGGAAGCGATGGATGGTGGGGGCGTTTATAAATAAATCTGAGTGGGATGGGGAGGGCGAAACAACATGGGCTGGAGTGGGGTGGGGAAGTAACATGGAGAGAGTGGGGATGTGGGTAGTAAGGGGGAAGAAGCACACAAAAAAGTGGGGGTGCAGGGAGAAGGCAAGAAAACACATGCACTCCCATGGAGTGCTAACATAAAGAAATGAAGCTGCTCCCTGAATGTAAGCAGTGGGAGATACAACTCATCCAATCAAAAACATGGTAAAGAAGAAATGCTCCGGTGGTGGGACAAACAAAGAATAGAGAGGCAAGCCAACGAATAAGAATCAGGGAAATAAGATAGACAAAGCCATCCAATCAAGAGTAAGGAGTTGAACCCAAGCCCACCATATTTTAATGCATTAGAAATAATAAGTCTTTAAAAACTGACCTATTGTTTAAGAGACATTTTGATGAACTGGCTTGCGAAGTCCACAATGTCAGGGAAATGAATCCATGCTGGACTGACAATCCTGTTGTATCCATGAGGCAAATGTTCTGATGGTTTAGAATGATGTGGTTTCAGCTTCCTCTTATGAACATCAGTTTAGCTAGAAGAGTTAGTGAACTGCAGGTTCTCGTTGCTTCTGACATTCTTCTGTGTTGGAATCAATGCTCAATCAATCAATCAGGGGTTTATGAAGCGCGCTACTCACCCATGAGGGTCTCAAGGCGAGGTCTCCAGACCATACAAAACTCAGCGGCCAGGCTCACCCTCACCCTCCCACCACGCACTCACATCACCCTGCACCTCAAAGAGCTCCACTAGCTCCCAACCCACAAATGAGCACTCTTCACACTCCCACCACGCACTCACATCACCCGGCACCTCACAGAGCTCCACTAGCTCCCAACCCACAAATGAGCACTCTTCACACTCCCACCACGCACTCACATCACCCGGCACCTCACAGAGCTCCACTAGCTCCCAACCCACAAATGAGCACTCTTCACACTCCCCACCACGCACTCACATCACCCGGCACCTCACAGAGCTCCACTAGCTCCCAACCCACAAATGAGCACTCTTCACACTCCCACCACGCACTCACATCACCCGGCACCTCAAAGAGCTCCACTAGCTCCCAACCCACAAATGAGCACTCTTCACACTCCCACCACGCACTCACATCACCCGGCACCTCACAGAGCTCCACTAGCTCCCAACCCACAAATGAGCACTCTTCACACTCCCACCACGCACTCACATCACCCGGCACCTCACAGAGCTCCACTAGCTCCCAACCCACAAATGAGCACTCTTCACACTCCCACCACGCACTCACATCACCCGGCACCTCACAGAGCTCCACTAGCTCCCAACCCACAAATGAGCACTCTTCACACTCCTGACAAAGCAGCACACATAGAAAGAGCAAAAATTAGGAGAAATAAAAGTATTCTCCTCTTTGCGCCAATCTAACGCCTGCTTTTGCGCGGCGTTAGTGTTTGGCGCTGCCTCAGGTTTACACATCCTTGTAAATCTGGGGCAGCGTCAAAAAGCAATGGGTGTTGAGGTGGAACGCCCCCAGCAGCACCCATTGCATACCCCTTTCACGCAGAAGGCTACGTGAAAGGGTACCATACTTACAAAGTGGCTAAACGCTGCTTTGTAAATATGGGGCATTGCATTACGCCACCAGAATGTCGAAATAAGTGACGTTCAGTTGGCGCAAACCCCTTGTAGATATGCCCCTTAATCTTTCTTTTTTCGAAGGAGTTACAAGGCATTCCACCACAGTTAAAGCGCTAGCTGCACTTTTTGAAAGACGGGTACTCGTTACAGAAATATGTCTGGCTGCCAAATGGGGAACCTCTAATGCTTTCTGCAAACATTTCCGCGTGTATGCTCAGTTCTAGGACTGTTGCCAGTCTCCATTTGACCGAGATGTGTTTCCTAACCAATTCTCTTGAAGGCTGGTATTGGCCTGTGTTGCCATCACCTCCCGGTTCTTCGTTCCTTGAAATCTTTTCCCAAAAGTTGGAAAAGGGAAGGTGTCTGCTAATGAAGTAAGGAACTGTTACCTCAGGAAGCTCTTCATCCTAGTCCATACCATTCTTCGCACAAACCATGAGCATCTTCTAAAGTCAGTTCAAGTCTGGGTCCACATTAAACATAAGCATCTGGATGCAATGTAAGAAGCGAGTGATTGGCAGGCACCTATATACTTGGGCAGTGCCACGGTAACGCAGGAGGGATCCTTAAGTGGCCCACAGGCAGTCTCGTCCCCCCTTATTCACTCAAAGATTACAAGACCTGATGTGGCGATCAAACCTCTGGCCTCAGAGTAACATGATTACTAGGCAGGCATCCCTGTGCTTAATTTGTGCAGGTGGGCTCTGGTGCTCAGCACCGGCACTTAATAGTCAACACCGGCTCTTATAGCAGTCCGCCACATGGGGGAGCTGGTTGCTACTTTTGAAATGAGCGCAACAGCAGTTATTTATTAATTTAATATTCATTAAAAATGACAAATACCTGCCATTCCTTTAGCTTTTAGTGGTCTGGGATAGTCTGCACTGTCACACTTCTAGGAGTGAGATGGTTAGTAGTAGTGCTGTTACAGTCATTAGCAGCGCTGGCAGAAGCAATGGGCAATGCATGCTGTTGTGGCCTACTGACGAGTGCCCTGGTACTTCTTTTTTTACAAATTAAGCCCTGAGGCATCCTTCTCCCTTACGCCATCGGGCGAACCCCATCCTCTCTGAGAAGGCAGCGCTGAAAGCTCCATCTTGGCTCCCCTGGTGCTCAGGGGCTCCCGTGGGACCTCCCTAGAGAGGTCGTCTCTTCGACGGTGAGAGTGGTGAGATGATCTCGCCGACCCCGTGAGAGCAGGAGCTGGAGAAACTAATGGACGCTAAGTGGTCCCCGCTCTGTGATTAATTAGCACACCGGAGGTTATTTACCGCGTGGGCAGAAGGATGCAATCCGTTGCCCCACTCTGGTGTGGAGAGGGTCCTGCTAGGCCTGGGGTGCATCGCTCCGTTAATTAAAGCCTGCACTTCCTTTACATCATCCTTGCAAGCGCGGAGTGTGGGTGTTGCAAGGGCAAGCTGCATTGACGTGGCCTATTCCGACTCTTGCAGAAGCAGACTCGCCTGCTCTCATGCACAGACCGGCTAAGCTCACTCACATGTACACTCTTGTGCAAGTGACATGAGTGAGAGACTGGCGCCAATGCAAAGCACACCCTCACCCTTTCAAACAGTCTCACATCATATGGCTTTATAAAGGATATTAGAACATTGGAATGTGGAGCACTCCATTGAAGACAATGGAGTGCTCCGGGCTTCTACGGGACGGTAGAAGCCTGCAGAGCAACATTCCAATGTTGTTTTTGTTCACAGCTGCTGCTGTGAACAAAGGCCTCTCGGAGCCCGAGGGGATTTAAACCCCCTCGGGCTCCGAGAGGCCGTTGTTTTTAAAAATTAGAACATTCTGCCCTCTAGGGGTGGAATGTTCTAATAGCCTTAGAGCCCTCCTAGCGGGCTCGATCAGCCATTGAAGGCCCGTTCCCTTTAACGCTGTAGGAGGCCTTTAATGGTTAATACCCCCACACACATAGCTGCCAAGGTTTCAGATTTCTATGTGTGACATTTTCATAATTTCAGTCTAATTATGAGTGACATTTCAATGACTATGAGTGGCACTTTCTCGCGAGCAAAATCAAGCAATGAGGATGAAGGAAACATAAACATCAGAAATTACACCCATTTGTGCACGAGAACCCCTGAGAAAATCTTAAAACTGTTGCAAAGTACCAGAAATGGAAGGGCACAAACCAGAGACAGACTGCGTGGCTGCAGTTCTCTGTAACAGAGGGCTAGCCTAAAAAGTAAATTTTATAGCATAGCATTAGCAAATGCAACTAGGAAATTATACCGTCACTTAGTCTCAGGCATAATCATTTGCTAATGCAATAAGGTAAAAAAAAAAAAACAACATACGGTTTCCGACTTTTGTTCCTAAGATGTAAGTAGGTAAATTTTCACTGAGATGAGACGCTCTTCTAGCTTTGGCGTTTATAGGATGCCCACTTCCATGATAGCTGTACTTGTTACAATCGCTGCCTCTCTGCTTCACATAGAAAACAGAAATGCTGTGAGCTCCTGCTAACCTTCTACGCGGAGCGCTAATGAACTGCCTTCCTCCTACCGCTTCTCTCGCGAGCAAAATCAAGCAATGCAGTCCATGTAAAAAGAAACATATACGGCTGCCCGCGGCCCCCGCAGGGGGCCACCCTAAACGGGCGGCCCCTTTAGTGCCATTTGGGCACTTCCCCACCCCCAATGATGTGCGGGACTCAAGGAGGAGTCCCCCTACCAGGCGCGTCACTTCCGGCACGCAGAGGAGGTGGGGAGGTATTTATGCCTCCCCCGGCCATCTTGGCGTCCTCTTTGCGCCGGACACGCCGTCGAGGTTCCACGTCGCCTGGTTCCTCCTGGCCGCGGTCCACAGGCCTTGGTCTGGCGTCGGCATCCTATGTGCTTTCCCCCTGTCGTGGGTGAGGTGTCGGTTGATTTGCGTCGTGATCGGCCTCTTTATTGGCGGTGAGTCGGGACCCCTGCCTCCTCGTGGTGGGGGACAGCCCCATGGATGCCAGGTGTTTGGGACGGGGTCGTGGCATGCGGTCCTCCCGCTCACCGTGATCGTGGGGTGGGGGTGCTCTAGTCACGGAGGTGTGTGCTCGAGTGTGTAAAGGATTGGTCCCCAGCAGTGCCAATGGTTTCTCACCCTCCATCGCCCCGGCACCCCCTCGTTTATGGGTCGGGCTTCGCTCACGGGGATGGGGGCGCGCGCACGGTGCTGGAGGTCAGCGATCCCCTCATTGGGTGCTCTGGGTTTGCGTGCTCCCCCTCGAGTTGCATTTATCTGGGCTCCGCGTGGAGTGGGCTACGGGGTTGGGCGCCGTGGCTTGCTGAGGGTGTCAGTGGAGGGCCGGTTGCCTGGTTGGCGTGTCTGGCCTCCGCCGCACTGCTGAGGTCGCCGGGAGCTCTGTTTTCTGGTGCCGGTCGCTCGATGTGCACAGCCGGCTCCCCTGGGCCACCCGGCATGCGGCTCCCGTCGAGTGGGTGCGAGTGTGGGGGACGCGGCATGACGGGCGGGGGTCCTCAGCCGGGCGGTGTGCTGCGCGTGTGTGCCTGGGGGTGCTAGTGCCGGTGTGTGTTATTCTGGCACACCTGGTGTGTGTTTTCCGGCGTAGCGACCTAGGAGCGGCGCACAGGCGGTCTGGGCTGAGGTCGCATCTCTGGGTGAACCATTGCCCATGATTAAGGGCTCGGACTCCTACGCTGGAGGTTCTGTGTTTGTATGCTCCGAGGTTGAGCATTGTATTGGGCAGGAGTTGAGAGGCGAGAGCCCATGCACGAGTGCAGTGCAGGATCAACGTGCTTGCTAAAGCAAGATGCGGTGTTGGGAGGAGGGCTTTCACATGCCGGGGACTATGACTTGAGATCACGTATTACACCCGAGGGTGAGATTGTGATGCCCGTTGGCCTAGGATCATGTGTAGCTGGTAGCTTGTTTATCTTATTTTATGCGTTTTATATAGCGCGGACTTTACCGGTAGGTGTCAGAGCGCTTCACAATAGGAACAGTAACATAACATGAAGAGAAAATTATACGTGAGCATAATACAAAAGCGTTGTAGTGGGCGTGTGCTGGTGGGGGGCATAAGAGCACAGCAGGAGTGCATGGGGTCATTTTCTCTGTGGATTTCCCTTCCACTTTTGAAACTCGGTAACGGCAACATTGTCCTGGTGTTAGCAGCTTTAAATGAAAAATTTTCAATATTATATACAAGCCATGTGCTGCTCATTTATCTTAGGCAACCTGTGACAAAGTCAAGAGCCCTGACATGTTGCAGGCATGATGTCCTGCTGCATCATACACAGGATTGCAAGGGCAGAAACGGTAACATACTAGTCGGGCGACACACCATGCTATGCAAATATCTTGCTCGCACGGGTTAAGCCATACCCTTAAACCTCGTTATGGAGGAGAGTAGGTTTTGCGGTTACTGCCACCGAGGGGCTGTTGAGGTTTAGTTAACATATCGCAGCATATGTTCATGGCCGGCTGCGGAAGGAAAGACATGCCTGATGTTGCCTGGTCGCACATGGATTGATCATTGACTTCTCTCTGTTGGCAATGCAGCCTACTTCAGGATGCGTGGTTGGCGCGTTTAACACGGCATTTGAAGGTTGGAGGTCAGGAGTGCATACTCGTGCACAACAGCACTTGCGGGAGTGTTATCGGCTGCCCGTGGCAGAAACTTATCTGGGGGCCCCGCCTGGAACAGCTTTGAATTATGTCGGCTAGGTTTCATTCTTCCTGAGCGTAGCCATGTTTGTGTTTTTGGAGGTACTGTAATGCGATTTCCGGCGGACGTATTGTGTGGGTATATCAGTTGGGCGGGGCACCTACGGCCGTTTAGGTTTGCCGCCATTACCATTTGCACACGTGGGGGAGGGGCTATCTTGGCGAGGCCCTGTCTTCGGCTGTGTGCATTTGGAATGCAGGTTTCATTCGCGGTGCTCTCAAATCCTTGGAGCCCACGTGAAATTGTGTGTGTATTTGATAGGGGTGCATTCTTGGTGAGCACAACTTACTTTAGACTGACAATGGTTTGATGTGGAGCACAGTTCGCCAAGCTGCCTGCCCCGTAGAGGGATAGTTTGCCATCGCCAGACTGGGATCTCCATGTTTTGCGTCTGGTTTGCTTGACCTTGGGTTAAGCGGGAGTGGATGCGGTTTGGAGATGGCCGCCTGGGGGAGCCAGTCACGGCTTCGACAGGTACGTCTTACAGGTCTGTCTCGTGCCCAATGGGTTGGTGTAGAACCGTTAAGGTTGCTGTCGTGATCCATATTCAAAGCTCCGCAAACCTTGAGTTGTCCATTACCCCTGCTGCACAGGCTCACCCAGGCACCACCTTACTACATAAAGCAGTGGGTGGGATTACCGTTAAGCTGTACAGTTCGGGCGGGCTGCCTCACCTGGCAACTGGGGGCATGGTTGGCTGCCTCATCAATACTCGGTGGTCTGCTTGGTGTGTCACTGCTATAACACCATGTGCACACAGTTTATCCCCTGGGGCAGCCACTCACAAGTACAACTCCACACCATATCTGCTTGGTTAAGAATGGTACTGATCATTGTTGATTCGGAAGGGGATCCCACGGTACTGACCTCTTGGACCAACCCAGTGTTTTGTTTGCAAGTTAAGGCTGTGGGTCGCGTTATCAGGTGTGCATTAGATAAGTGAAGGTTGCTAGGCTGACCGAGGCAGCGGCCTTAGTGTCAGTGACGCTTGTTTGTTTTGGGCTTAGTCCCCAGTCACCACCGGCATTACTACTGGCTGGACTGCGTGAGGCATCCGGGCGCTGCTAGGCACACGAGGTGGTAATTGTAATCACAGAAGGGACGGTGTGTCCGTGCGTGGCATAGCAGCAAGGGTAGGGTGTGGCAGTGTCTTCCCAGCACCGGTGTTCGCATCCTTCGTCTACGGACTGCACCCTTGCCCAGTGCACTTGGTAGTTGTACGTCCCGCTGTGTCTTGCTGACTCCATGCAGCGCCCCCATGGGAGACTACCCTCGCCGGGCGACACGCTGATCGATGGGTTCCGGCTGAGCGGCATTGAGTTGCGCTGGGGTGCCTGCGGGCAGCTTTGGGGTTTTGCGGGGCGAGCCGTTGAAAAGCTCTGGCTGATGTTTACTGCTCAGCTCCAGCAATGAAAAGAGGCTAGATAAAGGGGCAAGCATTTATTTCAAAGTAAATTGTGTTAGTAAAAGGAAGTAACTAGCGAGCCCGGCTGGATACCTTTTGCTTCTATCTGCATTGGCACATCTTGGCAGGAGTGATCGCCAAATTTTAATTCTGTAGTTTGGCTGGCGCCTATGTTGGCACATTAAATTTACACTGCCTCTGGGAGAAGCCTAAGCGTGGGCTCCCGACTAGAGAGGTGGGTTCGGCCAGGCGTAGGTGCATACCCCAGCCAACCAGAAACTCCATCTACAACACTGGTAGAGAATGCCTAGGAGTGGCTTGCAGTCCATTCGCAATCGCCCCACAGGGGGAATGTTTTAGGCCACAAGGTGTGTGGAGGGCTCTTGTGTGGGAGCCTGGTGAAGAGCTACAGTCAGGCTAGGATGTCTCGTGCTGACCTAGTGAGTTATGTAATCCCTGTGATGTCATGAGGTTTGTGGCACAGGATAATAGGGGCAGATGGTACTAAGTCTCTCTTGTATGGACGATACGTAGGCTAATCAAAGAATTGTGTGGGAGCCTGGTGAAGAGCTAAGGTCAGGCTAGGATGTCTCGTGCTTTCACCGCACTGTTGAGTCCCAGTCACGAGCGGATTCCAGCAGGGTCAGCTGGCGATGGGTCAAGAAGGCCAAGGCATCAGTAGCACTGAGCGGTTACAGTCTGAGGCGGTATCCTATTAGTGACTAAGGTGAGGCAGTGGATAGTGTTTCAAGCATGCGCTCAGAGATGGGTCCTTCGATACCATTATTCCCCTTAAGCTCGTCAGTGTACAAGCCAAGGAATGGCGGCATGCCCCCGGGTGCTGGGGATGGTTTGTTGGTGGGCAGCTTGTCATGTTTGCCGCAAGCTTGCACTTGCTGCGGTTTACGCAGAGTTGGGGGCAGGTTAGCATCCCCACCTAGTTTCCGCAGGGTTGATGTGTCTTCGGTCAGTAGATTATCTGGAGCCCCTATAGCTGCGTAATCCGGAGGAGAGTTGGAAAGACCACTGCCTCCAGGGGGGTGGCTGCCCACTGTAGCTTCAGGTGGATAGGTCATGCGGGCATGTAGCACATTTGTTAATGGTGCAGGACAATCATTGTTTTACTCTAGGAAACTGGGATCTCATGACCAGGTTCTGACTTGTTGGATGTCAGTTACCAGCCCAAGGGGGAAAGCACAATTTTTATTTACTCTGTGCTGTTATGCGAAGTACAGTTGCTGCCAACAACTACGGGGTTGTGCTATCTGAGCTGTAGGACGGTGGCCCGATTGACCTAGTGAGTTATATAATACCGGTGAGGTCATAATAAGGTTTGGTAGCACAGAGTAATAGGGGCAGATGGTACTAAGTCTCTCTTGGGTGGACGATACGCAGGGTATTTAGAATTGCCTGGTATGGAATCTCTGCTGCAGGTGCCAATGTGGGAGTGCATATGGCACATCAAATTTAAACTGCCTCTGGGATAGCCAGTCTCTGCCTAGCCACCTAAGGGGTGGGCAGGAGTCAGCATAAGTGTGCACCCCCTTCCCCTGACTAGAGGGGTGGCTTCGGCCAGGCTTAGGTGCATACCCTAGCCTACCTGAAACTCCATTTACAACATGGATAGAGAACGCCTAGGAGTGGTTTGCAGTCAATTCGCATCCGCCCCACAGGGCGAATGTTTTAGGCCACAAGGTTGTGGTTGGCTCTTGCGAGGGAGCCTGGTGAAGAGCCAAGGTCAGGCTAGGAAGTCTCGCGCTTTCGCCGCACTTTTGAGGCCCAGTCACGAGCGCATTGTAGCAGGGTGAGCGGGCTGTGGGGCATGAAGTGCCAAGGCATCGGTAGCACTGAGCGGCTTGCAGCCGGAGGCGGTATCCGATGCATGGGGCACTTGTTAGAGTAGAGCCCTACTCAGAGGTACCGCCTTTAGAGCTAGGAGGTCTGTTGGCACCGCCTTTCAAGGGAAGCCATTGTCTAGCGGGCTGCTCTGTGCAGAGCATTTGCAGGCGTAAGTTACAGTATCCGCTACCATTTCAAATGTGCATCTTTCACAATTTACTCAGATAACTGGGACAGGAAGTAAGGTGGGCGGGATAACTCTTGCTTCTACCTGAGTGGCACATCTTGGCAGGAGTGTTTGTCAAAGGGATTGCACTTCAGCCAGGTAATGTTAGCACCCATCCACACCAAGCCGATCGTCAAGGTCACCCTGGGCCTCACTTACACAGCCCAGTAGGAGCCCCTTGTGGTGGTCAGTGACAGGAATTACTAATTTGAACTGACAGGAGGCGTGTCCGTGGGTTTCAACAGCAGAAGTTTGGGGAGAGCTAGACTCCACCCACCCATGGTCAAGGTGTAAGTTTTATTAGTTGTAGTGGCACTCTTATTTGACCAGGGGTTCATTGCCACACGAGGGCATCGCTGAGTTGTAGCCAGAGCACGGGCATTGTGTGTTTCCCAGGGAGCAGCAAGTGAAGGCAAGACTCTTCCCTAATCTAGCACCAGAACACAAAGTAGTCAGGGTCTACTTGTCTGTTGGGTGACTTGTGTAGGCACTGGTGTAGTTGTCACTCCACAACTACACATGAGGGGTGAGTTGTCTCCAATAGAGGGCACAATGCATATATATTGTTTCAAACCAGAATTGACTCCATCAATGTGTTCTCCAGGGTCTAGCAATCAAAGAGGCCTGTGAAATTCTGGTCAACGGCGTGGATTAAGTGCACTCTAGAACAGAGGTTAGGTGACACAGGAGGGTGATTCAAGATACACAGGTGGTGTGACGGCAACGCGAGACTGTCCGCTTATGCTGGGTAGGAGGTTCCATATCACCAACCAGAAGGGTGACATGTGGCAAAACCGTGAATGTTTAAGAATGGCATAGATGCCAGTCAGGAGAGGTTTGTCAATGGCATTACACTTATTGCCAGGCATTGCTAACTACCCATCCACACCAAGCCTATTTTTAGGCTCCCTGGGCCGCATACTCACAGCCCGGTATTAGGCACCTGCAGTTGTCAGCGGCAGGAGGTATTAAATTACAACTGTACCGTGGGCGTACTTGCCGACCGGGCAGTACTGCCACGGCCTCCAAGGGCCAATTAGTCAGACATCAGTAGCAGTGAGTGTGGCTTGCCCTCTGTGCAGTTGGCGGGGAATTTAATTCCGTGTACAGGCTACACTAAACTTGCTTCTAGCAGGTCTCGTGGGTGAGCGAGTTCACTGCTTTGAACAAGGAATAAAAAGGAGCATGGCGTGACACATAGACTATTAGGGAGTAATTCAGGGAGCGGGTACCTTGACACACGATTCCGGGGAGGGCAATTAAGTTCGGGATAACCAAGTGTACCGGGTGTAGTGCCTTGCATCTTGGGTCAAAGCAGGTTGGCCCACAGGGGGTGTCTAGGATCGTCCAGGCACACCCTGCAGGGTAGAATGCTATAGAACTGCACGTTGCCACTAGTTTGAGTGCAACAAATTGATCCCTCTCAAAGCAAACCTAGGTTTTATGGTCAGTGCACAACATACAACCGTTCACTCCAGCTTCCTGAAGGCAGTCTGTTAGAAGAGGTGTCGATCGGGACGTCCTGCGCCAGGGCGCGGACATTGCACGGGCGACACAGCAGATAGGGTGCTGTCAGTCGAGGGTGCTTGCGGGCTAGGTGGCCAAGCAAGATAGCAGAACCAATTCTATGGACCTCTCTTCCCCCTCCTGACTGCCCGAGACTGTGAGTGCAGGGGGATTTGCAATGTTACGGGTATTTTCCCGCCCATACAGGGGCAGAGGGGTACATTGCAGGTATCGGCATAAATAGAGTGGAGGCAAGACCTCCAGACTATGTGCACCAGTAGCCGCAAGAGGTTGGCGTTAAGAGCAAAATCTCGCAGCGGCAAGGTAGCCAGGTGGCATGCGCCAGCTGGTTACGCCAGAATGTGTGCTGTGGCTCCAATAGCGGTTTGAAATGTGTTTGGAGCTCCATCACTGACAATTCCAGAGCACACTATGCACCTCGGCCCAGTAGGTGTAGGCCATATGCTCATGTGCGGCTTGATCTTGTGGAGGGCAATATTCCCTGGAATATCAAGGTACTAGGTCATTAGCTGGGTTGAACATCAAGGGTCACAACTGGTTAGCAGGTATGTGTGTATCTGTCATCGAGCTTTAGTTAAGCAAGCCTGGCAGGTGGCGAAGTTGTCACTCCAAATGGTTGATGTACTGCAGTAGTGTGCGCTAGGCGATCAGTCCTCTTCGCCATGGTTTATTAATCACAAAGGTCGGTGCACATGTCTGGTCAACCTCAACAAAGTAGGTGCACCCTGCTCCCTGGGCGGGTTACGGGTTGCTTCAGTTGAGCAGGAAATGCCCCGCCCGCATAGCCAGAGTATATAGCCTGGTTGTGGAAGCGGTCTTCAAGCATGTGTGCTGCTGTTCCAGGTATTGGGGAAACAGGTGTTAGGGAGCACGAACTGATAGAAGGCCTGCAACTTCAGGTTGCAGGAGGTGGGAGCCACATCAGCTTGAAGGGTAATACAGCGATGTTTAAGGGTAGAGCTCCCTCCTGGGAGGCCATCACATTCTTGCAGCGCATGTGAGGCACTGGTACATTCCCAGAGAAGGATAAACCGCTCCATGCGCAAGTTTGCAGAACAAGGGGCTTTGGCTTCATCAGGCATGAGCTATGCCGGGCGAACACCAAAGGTTAATTTGACAATGTTGGGGTGCACTTGCACAGGTGGGCTTGGATTTGTTCCTCTGGACATGAATGAGGCCCGGGAAATTTCAGGTTGCAGTGAGACAGGAGCTGTTTTGGTGGGGGGCTCTTTAGGCGACGGGGGCCGCCTCCAGAGCTGTGGAGGAGTTACAGGGCGATCTGGAAGCAAATGGGTACAGAAGAGTACCTCTGCAAGAGCACAATAGGGGTGCCAGAGCCAAATCCCAGGAGCCTCATGGGAGGGTCCTGGAACAATTACGTCGGCGCCCGTTAGTCCTTCGGGCGGTTGTGGGCCTGAACAACCGGGGGCTTGCCTTGCTACGCTCCGCCCTGAAAGGGGCGTGAGTAATAGGGACCAATGTGTCACGTGATCCAGTAAGGGATCACCCCCATAAGGGTAGCGCTGATTGGTTACTCCACAGTGCTTGGCTCATCAGGCGGGCAGGGCAGCATAGGTTGGTACAGCTGCCTGCCCTTGGATCGCCCGTAAGATAACCCACCATATTGCATACTTTTGTATGGAATAAACCTGCAGCACTAATTTTCCCAAACAAAAGTTGTGTTGTGTATTTATTTATGCATGCATACTCTGTTGTGGTGTGGGTGGGGTGTGTTGCCAATAATGGGACTATACGGCTGCCCGCGGCCTCGCAGGGGCCACCCTGAACGGGCGGCCCCTTTAGTGCCATTTGGGCACTTCCCCACCCCCAATGATGTGCGGGACTCAAGGAGGAGTCCCCTACCAGACGCGTCACTTCCGGCACGCAGAGGAGGTGGGGAGGTATTTATGCCTCCCCCGGCCATCTTGGCGTCCTCTTTGCGGCGGACACGCCGTCTCCCACCCTACCGCTTACCCGGCGTGGGGTTGGCAGGCGAAATACATCGAACGTTGTAATGTTTTCTTTCTCGTTGCAGGAGGAGTTACAGGGCGATCTGGAAGCAAATGGGTACAGAAGAGTACCTCTGCAAGAGCACAATAGGGGTGCCAGAGCCAAATCCCAGGAGCCTCATGGGAGGGTCCTGGAACAATTACGTCGGCGCCCCGTTAGTCCTTCGGGCGGTTGTGGGCCTGAACAACCGGGGGCTTGCCTTGCTACGCTCCGCCCTGAAAGGGCGTGAGTAATAGGGACCAATGTGTCACGTGATCCAGTAAGGGGATCACCCCCATAAGGAGTAGCGCTGATTGGTTACTCCACAGTGCTTGGCTCATCAGGCGGGCAGGGCAGCATAGGTTGGTACAGCTGCCTGCCCTTGGATCGCCCGTAAGATAACCCACCATATTGCATACTTTTGTATGGAATAAACCTGCAGCACTAATTTTCCCAAACAAAAGTTGTGTTGTGTATTTATTTATGCATGCATACTCTGTTGTGGTGTGGGTGGGGTGTGTTGCCAATAATGGGACTATCAGAAATGACACCCATTCGAGCAACGAGAAACTCTACAAAGATCTTGAAACTGGTGAAAAGCACCTGATCTTTGCAGCATGCATTTTAACCCTCTGCGCTACTTTATAGGTGAGTCATAACTGCTACCAGACAAAACTCTGATCTCTCTCCAGCAGGAACATTAATCATCGGTTAACTATGATGTTTTTATTGTTGCGTGAAAACTGCTGGACCCGCAAGTAACTCTCCAGCAGGAGCTTTTACACCCATAAGTTATGTCTAAGCACAGCACCCCTTCCCCCAGCTCAGCCGCAGGTGTGGCTGAACCACAAGTAACAAAAGGATCTCTGTGGCAAAAGCAATGACCCACTGAGCTATCTACATAAAATACAGTTCAGTGATATCAAGGTACACGTTCTTTGCTGCAGGCATGTTAACCCTCTGCACTACTATATGGTGAGATAACTCTAAACAGCCACTAGAATATACTCCGATCTCTCTCCAGCAGGTCTTTTACTTACTAAGAAAGAATTACTGCCAGTGCTCGGAAAAATGCCTGCTGCCTCTGGCTGCTTCGAGCTGATGCCAGTCTGTGGAATCACAATATCCTGGGCTAAAACAGACACTGGGTCCATGGGCGCTGCCTTGTTGGCTATGACGTTAGATAGTCCCGGACCTGCACAAAGAGACCTCTTGAAAAACAGCGGGACACTGACAGATCTTGCCTCTCATGAACATTGAAGACAGACTCAAATATGGATCGTGTCTACATATATACAAGGAATTCGACCATGTTTGAATATCAATTCAATTATACGTCGAATGTTAGCCTTGTAACATAAAACTCGCTTCAATAAGGAAAACTATCAAAAAGCTGCTTTTATAGAACTATTTGCTTTTGTGTCATATAACCATTAAAACAGCTCTTGTTTTTCAAAAATGAAACTCTTACGCTCGTATGAATTAAGTAATTCCAAATCTATTTTTCTCATAGAAAGATTTCACTAGCAACTTCCGATTATATGAATGACTTGGTGCGAGAGAGACTTTATATTTAACGGTTCTGTGTGAAAAAATAGCTTTCATCTACACACTTGGGCCCTTATTACGACGGAATCGGGACGGACCGACCTCCGGTCAGCGGTCCCAACCGCAGCATTACAATGCGACTGCATATGGTGCGGTCGCATACTCCCATTTGTCTATGGAAGCTTGTGCTGCAGCCGTAAACCGGCCACAGCACAAGCTCCCATAGACAAATGGGAGGACTTGTTCATCCCTGCACCGCGTAGCAGGCACCTCAGGGAGCCTGCCCCCCAACCGGAGACCGCAGGGTGAAGGGGGCCCTGCTAGGGGCCCACAATGGCGCTTTCCGACAGGCTTTCGATGTCGGAAAGCCCAACATGGAAAGCCTGTCGGAAACCGACATCATAATCCCTACGGCGGAAATGCAGTCCATAGGGATTAAGGGCGGGTCTCAGACTGGCCGACGGGCTCCTTGAGCCCACTGGAATCCAGCCGGAATGATTGGCCGGTTTCACTTTCGACCGCCTGCATCGTAATGCGGCGGTTCAACTGAAAGTTGTGATAGGACCCAGAAAGCCTCCGACCTGTGGTCGGAGGCTTTCCTGGTCTCATCGTAATGAGGCCCTTGGTAGAGAGGATAGAGCTCAAATGTAAAAGTTTCTACAATTGCTCTCGTTTGGGTGCTGTTGGTGGGCAGGTGTGATTGGATGTTTGCAAGTGTACATACTTTTGAACTGTAAAGTGATTCACTAGCACTCTACACCACGCTCGTCTTAAACGACATGTAGCTGCAGTAGCATCTGTGGGATTCACAACATGCAATAATAAAATGATTATGAGGTGGATCATACAGCTCAGAGCTGAGCAGAACGCAGTGCAGCCCGCCGCAGCACCGTCAACCGCAGCCTGAGAGGAGAGTAGTCAGTGAGCAGAGCAGGCTCAGCAGTGATGATGCTCTAAAGTAAATATATTAGGATGAATAAAAATTACCTGAAAGTGGCAGCCAGCTGCCACAAGTCTCTACGGAATCGGCCGTGGTCCAGTCCGGATTCACGGCACGGTTTTATGAGAGGATACAGGCACCAAATACTGGCGATGCAAGAGATAGCGGTGCGAGCAGCGGCGAGCTGCCAAACTTTAAGAAATATAAGTGCCGCCCTCTCACGCCATGGGTGGCCCACCTATCATAAGTAGTCCTGTCTCGGGCCAGCATTGGGCAAATCATGGACACATTGTTGCAGTCTCCGTGACGCAATCATGTCACGTGAATGCCGCGGTGAATGGAGCTAGCGAGCACAGCTCAGCCAGTCTCCATGCCTGCAGCAGTCCGAGTCTGTCAGTCACACACTCTGCGGCTGCCAGAGCAGAAGCGGCCACGCGCTGCTTTGCTCAGTGCTAATTATAACAGCGCTCCGGCTTGACAGCTTCAGGAGGCCCTATAAATGTGTGACTTTGCATTTTAGTGCAGTGATGCGGATCACCACACTGGGCAGGGCTGCCTCAATTGGTTCTCTCCAGCTCAGAGGGGTGGCACCTGGAACTGTAGATATCAGGTGTTTACCCCTCCCTCCCAAGAGAGGCAATTCAAGAAGTTAACTATGTGTACAGCTTATACCACAATCTTGGGGCTCCATTCATTAAAACGTTGTAAATCTGCCATATAAGTTTACATCTACGTTTCGGTATAAATATACAATTTTTTAAAAATTTAATTCTCAAAGAATTCAAAGAGTACTCCTGGAAGCTGTGACAGTTGCATCGTCCCTTGGGGAACTCACATGCATTCGCATTTACACATACATCATTTGAGACAATGTACAGTGGCATGTGTAAATATTTAGCTAAAGTGCCTTTGTACATGGTAACGTTTGCCTTTTTCCAAGGGTATATTTTTTGCAAGAAGAAACCCTTTCCCCTACCCTACCAACTCAAGAAGTGTTACTTGCCAATATCCCGTCTGGCAAGGGATTTACTCCTGCCCTTGATAGGAGTACCTCTCCAATTGTATTCATGGTTGTACCGTGCCCTGGAAAGTTTTGTGAAACCTCCCCAACTCACAAGTTTGTGGGTGTTCACCAAGTTTCCATGGTATTGCCACAATAGAACACCCACTACTTAACCCTAGGAACACATTTACTCCCATGTAACATTGCACTAAGGTGGTGTAATATTACATAAGTGGATTTCCACTCCTAAATCAAGTCATTTGTGCATCTACTTTTGAATTTCGAATTCTGAATAACAACAGGCCAAGAAGCAGAACAGATTCCAATGTGTGGACTGCAGGATACACATAGCTGGAACCAGCTAATCTCCCTTACTCAGCAATGACAGCTTTACTTCAGCCTTTGCTGGAATGTGCACAATTGCAATCCTGCCCCTCCTTCCCCGCCCCACTCATTCCGAGTTTTCTGAGATTTTCTCTGGCAGGTTCCAGCTTGCAGTGAGTGCAGGGAGCGCCTCGCCCCTTGAGAATTCTCACCAGGCCCTGCAGATGAGCTGTGTGTTTTTGACAAGCAGAAATCGAGACATCAGGTTGTCAGGGCTAGTGAGAGTTACCGCCACCTCTTGTCTCCTTATCCCACTCTTGCAGGTTCTTTTTCATCCCTGCGTTCTCTCTTTGTCACTGTTTTCCTATCTTTCTCCTCCTCTTTCTTCCACCCATTTCTGCTTTTTCTCATGCTCTGGAGCAAAGTCTGTGGATGAAGTACTGGTGCCCACATGTCATGGATGTGGAGTGCCACCCGGCCTCTACCATACAATGTATCTGCATTCACCATGAGGGCCGGGCGTGGCCTGATGGTATAATTATAGGGCAGGCGGTCGCTCTAGACCACACCTGCGCACACCAGTAACCGTGTGTGAGTGTCGGGTATTGTTGCAGAGCGCCTGCGGCCTAGCAACGTGTTCACGCTGAGACGAACACAACAACTGCCGGAACCCTCCACAGGCAACCATTGGCACACATTAAGCACTCATCAAAGAACACAGGGAGTAACTTGGTTATCAGATTGAAAATAAATATTCCCTGAGGCCATGGGCCACCAGTGGTAAATGATAATACTCAGGGCCACTAGAATTATGGGATTGTGTGGTCACAGATTTTCGCATAATTATAGATATGCTGCATCTTCTGACGCATAATCTGCAGATTTTAACAAAAATGAAATTTTGTTTACAGTTCTAACAGTTCAAAAGTTACTATAAATGCAGCAACATGTGTTGCTGGGCAGTGAAAGGCCTTTTGCACAGGTGGACTGGTCACCTTTCTGGTGCTTATTGCTATATTTGGGTGTTAAACTGGTACTAATGAGCTGCAACCAATGCCCAGACAGTGTTACCAAGTTTAAAAATTACGAAGTTCTGAAGTAATTCTACTACAAAATGTGCCGCATTTGATGGAGCAAGGACTCACAATGAGACTTGCTCGTAAGCAATCTTCTCACAGTATTAATTAATTTGTATTAAAACTTTGTAACCTCTTTATTAATAAGTGCATACACAACATTTTTTATCCAGATGATGCTTGCCTATGTGTTTTTCACTAATAAGTAATCCTTGTCTAGTCCAAAATGGCCGCTAAAGCGCGGGAACTCAACTGCGCATGTGTCAACCATATCACGTGGTATGACGTCTTTCTTTGCTTGGAGGGAATCTTTTGCTTCTGCGCAGTGTATGTTAAAATGGCTGCTTTATGTTCTCACATGCTAAAGCCTTCGCGTTGTTGCAATTAATAATGTGGTATTCTAACGCTATTAATGTGGGATGGATTTTATAATTAAATGGGAACAGAGTAGAAGTAGGGGGAATACAGTGAAACCATTTATTTTTGATTTTAATATGTTTCTTCTTTGATTTCTATTAGTTCGTAAAATGGGCCTGGGTTAACTGAACAGCAGCTCGAGAGCCATGTGACCTGCGCATGCGCTCTGAAACTAACAAGACAAAGCGATGAAGTCAACTTGGAAGATGTCCAAGGACATGACCCGCTGATCACCTTCACAGTTCATCTCAGATGTCCAAAATTTGATACATATTGTATACACTTTGTTTTGAAATTGTCGTGAGACGGGTGGGAAATAAAGCAAATGTATTAATTGTGAGGGGCGGTATTTTAAAACAATGGGCTTAAAGAAATTGAACTAAATTGTCATGGTGTGAGGATCAACCCCCTGTCCCTGTCCAATCAGAAGTAGTGGGCCCATAATTTTGAAACATTAATGGGAGGTACCTGGGTGTAGAAGGGTATAATAGATATAGAATTAGCTAATTTGTTAGTACAGGAGCACAGCACAGGAGCACAGCACAGGAGCACAGCACAGGAGCACAGCACAGAGACTAGGCACTTAGGCTCAGATGCTGACACAAAACGAGCTGATCGATTGCAGACTGAACCGCTGTCCAGAGAGGTACTGAGGTGGGGGCGGCGGATTCCATTAGAAAGAAAACACGGAAGAATCGAGGAGGAACGAAGTGTCAGAGAGGGGAACGACGCAGGCGTCGTTGGTAGAGAGGTCACCTATCCTGTCTTGAACCTGGTCCGGAGGTCTTGGCCTTCATCCTTCTTGGGACCCATCTTTCCAACTCCTTGGCCAAGGGGTTTGGTTTTCACGCCTTTAGGTAACTATAAATGCGTAATCTTTAGTTGTACTGCTGTCTCTATCTTCTCCTTTCTGAGGGACCGTCATTTGTGATTAATAGGTGATATTATAGTGTACTTCCTCCTTGATATGCGATTAAGTGCCATGTGGCTTGTATTTTTACTCTGCTAAAGAATTTAGATAAACATTTTTAAAACTTCCTGAGTCAGTGGTTATTTCAGGTGTTTATGATATTATGTTTGGTATATTCTCATTTTATCCCCAGTTATCAAAGGTCCATTGGTAAGTCATTACTCTTCAATCAGGAAAAGTAATTGGTAGCAGGGATTTTGATAAAGAGTACAACTGATTCCCCCCAGCGGAGATTACTAGTTAGCGTGAGTGAATGGGCCCAAGTGAGTATTTAGCGTATGAATGCTTGTTGCTAGTGACCCGCTGGATCAGTTTTCTGGTTATCAGAGGATGGTTTTACTTTGTTAATTGGGTAATGAGAATTTTATTTTTATGAACTAACATCCGTTGTTTTTAAAAAAAAAAAAAGTTTTGTTTTATGTTGTCTAGAAATCCCCGGGGAATTTGAATAGCGGATGGTAAGTGGAAGCCATACTGCAGTGAGGTTATCTGTCAGGCAGAAATAGTACTGAAAAGTTAAGCAGGGCTATCAGTACTTGTTAGGGACTCTGTGCGTGTGAGTGACAGCAAAGAAATACGCTGGTGAAAATTTGATGTTATATCACCTAGAAAGGGTAACATTGAAGGAGTAGCAGGTATTTCTGAAGCTTATGTGAAGAGTAAACGGAAGGGTTTTACTCGTAGTGTATGTCTAGTAAACGGAAGGGTTTTACTAAGAAGTGAGAAAAACTATCTTTTCCAATTTAGAGAAACTGGCACAATAGCGAATGTTTTATGTTGTTACTGAATTTTAATAAGAAGCTTTGAAAGTTTTGCGTACGATTTGTAAAGGGAGGGTCAGCTGTCGGAGTAAAAGCAGACGTCACAAACGCCGCGCTGGGATTGGTCGACACAGCGGGCGTGGAGCGAGCTTGTAAAGGAGGGGTCGGTAGTCAGGCGTAATACTGACGTCACAGGTGCCGCGCTGGGATTGGTTGAAACAGCGAGGGACAGAGAAGCGCAGATTGTAAAGGAGGGGTCAGACAGACGTCACAGAAAAACCGCGCTAGTATTGGCCCCGAGACAAATGTTAGTTGGAATTTGATTGGTTGACAGCATAGAAGTCAAAATCTTAGTGGACAGTGTAGATTATATGTGGAAACGCGATCCGACGTTAATAGGAACACGTCCAGACAGGAGATTCCTAGGTTTTGCAGAATATAATTCAATAAACAGATATTTACCCAAAATGTACGGAGAAAAGAGAAAAATGTCATTCTTACAAAAGATTAAGAACTATTTTAAGAAGGATAAGCCAATCAAAACTAGGGAAGGAATTATCATTCCACCAGCAAAAACGCCCGCCTCATTCATGATGATGGAGAGGGGTTATCATACTTGTGTATGGTTAGAAAATTGGATAGAATATACAAAAGATGACGGAATATTAGCTTTCCCAGAGAATGGTACTTTCAACGGGAGAATTCTTCAAAATGTAACAATAAGAATGAATGAATTAGAACCTAGACCAAGATTAACGCAATACGAAGCCCTAGAAGAATGGGAAACAGAGGCATTTGAACGTGATTACCCCGGAAGCAATAGGGGTTATAGGGGATTTTTCCCCAGACACCAAAATGAGACTAGAGAAAGTCAGATGAAACAGTGGAGACGAGCGATGCTTACCGAGGGTTTGTATCCAGTATTCATGACAGATGAGCCGTCAGGGAGTAAATGCAAGGAAAAGACTAAACATATGACAGGGTTTGGAGAATCCGAAGATGAATTTATGGAAGAAATATTAAAGAACCCTCCACCATATCAAGAAGGGTCAAGTGGATGTTCCCCAAGTGCACCAATTCTGAGAACACCATTGGTACCTCAAGTACTGCATTATCCACCAGTTAATAGGGTACTTCAGGATAAGGAAAGAGAGGCTGTAGACAGAAACAGAGCAGAATTGATACAGAAAATAACACAGTTGAATGTGCATCCTGATTCCCTGACCCTACCTGTAACCATTGGTCCTGTGGTCCCTTTATATGGTGACAAAGTAAATTACCCAAAGCCTTTAGCTATGCCTGCACCTATGGAAATTCCTAAACACGAAGCAGTAATAATTGATGATCATATCAGCGATTGTGAATCTATGATTTCACTAATGGATTTGCCTATTCGAGAATCCATAAATAGTACCCCCAGAAGAGTCACACCTAGTTGCTCCAAAGAGGTAAACATAATAACATCGTCAGGAACTAAAAGTGCAACAGTAGTAACTCCAGAAGACTTAGAAAGATGGGCACAAGGAATAGACAGACAAAGTTCACCCCCAAAGATTTTGGACATTTATAAATTGAAAGTCGAATTAGAAGAAATGATAGCAGGCAATGTAGGAGTAGATCGTTTAAATACCTACAGTGAAGAAGAACTATTGTTCGTATGTAGGAGCAAAACAAGAAATGTAAAGATATTCCATGAAAAGTTAACGGGTTTGGCCTCAGAAATGGGAATTGAAATAAGAAAGTCAAATGTACTACAGAAACCATATAGAGCAGACTTTACTGACAAAGATTTAGAAAATATGAATACATCTGGTAGGAAATTACAAGTGAAAGAATTAATGTCAGTATTACAGAAATGGGGAGAACTGGATAAATGGAAAACTAGATGGACAAAGAAAAAGGAAGAGGCACGTTTCAGTAGAACGAATTCCGAATATTTACTGAAGGAAACAGGAAAAGTAGAACAGATGTACCCGATGCGGGAGGTTCCAGGAGGAGGTTATGTTCATGTCCCATGGAGCAGGCAAGACATTTTGTCATTTACGAATGATTTTCCAAAGTTGAGAGAAAAACCAATTGAATGGTACAAGCAGGTTGAGAGGTTTGTGAAAGTTTCAAAGGTATTGTTAAAGGACTTAGATGGTTTGTTTGACATAGTGGTACCTGCCGATTTATGGACAGATTGTAAAATTACAATCGATTGGCCTAGTGAAGAGTATCCTAGGGACCCAAAGACAGGTGCCCCATCAAATGATGTGATGAAAAAGTATCACCAGGTAATAACTTATTTGAAAGGGAAAATACCACCAAAAGAAACAGATTGGGTGAAAATAGACAGGACTACCCAAGAGGCAAGTGAATCGGTACATGCCTACTATGAACGTCTATTACAGGTGTTCAAACAGTACAGCGGTTTTGAAGATATTGGGGATAAAAATATGAGTCAGTTTGTCTATCGATTTGTTTATGGTCTAAAACCAGAGATTTGTCAGATGATTAAGCAACACATGTTATGTTGGCAGGGAAAGCCTATTGATGAAATTTTGAAATATGCTAAATATTGTGGAGATGACATTGAAGACAGGCACAAGAAACTACAAGAAAAGGTGATGTGGGCTCAAGTGAAAATGGCTGAGCGACAAGGATTTAATTTGGATAATCCAACAGAAAGTCAGGGAAAAGAATCTGGAACGAATGGTGACACAGGGAATGGTGGAAAAGTGAGAGGACGAATGAGTAGAGAAGAGGCTAAAAAGAAATTTCCTTGTCATGGATGCGGAAAGTTGGGACATTGGAAGAACGAATGTAAAAAGATTCAAAATAATAATGGCCCAAATCATAATTTAAATCCACAGACGCAGAATGACTCACAGCAGGGTGTAAGTCATCAGAGTCAGTTGCCACCTGCCCCTATACAGGGTAATGTAAGCAGAGCAAAGCACAGTACAGACATCGGATATCAAGGAGGAAGTGGTAAGAATGAATATGTAACTTCACAGTTTCTTTTACAGGATGATTTTAATCCATATGATTATCAATGACGGTGCCTAAGAGAGGGGAGAAGGAGTGCGTGCTTGGCGCATCCTTGCCGGTAGATTAGTCAGGTCCATATGTTGAAGGGAAAGTAAAGGTAATGATATCACTTTTCTTTTGGACACTGGTGCTACCCGTTCTACTGTGAGAACAGCAGACATCCCAGACCTCCCTCTCTCTGGAGAAGCTATCCAAGTTGTAGGTGTAGCAAATCAAAAGATCAGAACACCCCTTACTGAGCCCATGGAAGTAAGAATAGGAAACTTCTGAGAAATGCACCAATTTGTGGTGTGTGATTCCAGTCCAGTAAATTTACTGGGCAGAGATTTACTGTGCAAAATGAATTGCACTATTTTTTGCACACCGGATGGTGTTGCAATACAGACCCCGGATGAAGATCATGTTTATAAGTTCATGATAGCCAAGCAAGGTACGGAAGTAGATGAGATGTTCTCCTTGATAACCAAAGATGAATTACCAGAAGAATTAAGAACTACAGTGAGCTCTAAGGTATGGGATTTTACTTGGAAAGAAGTAGGACTTGTGGCAAAAATAGACCCAGTGAAGATCACTGTAAAAGAAGGCGCAATTTTCCCAAATACCAGACAGTACAAAATGAGTGCAGAAGTAAAAGCAGGAGTTACTGAGGAAATTTGCAGAATGGTGAAACAAGGCATACTAAAAGAAGTTCTGAGTAGTCCTTGTAGTTCGCCAATTATGGGTTTGAAAAAGCCTAGTGGAAAATATAGGATCGTTCAGGATTTGCGGAAAATTAATAAAATTGTGGTACCTTGTTGTCCTATAGTACCAAATCCTGCAGTGATTCTATACCAGATACCATGGGATGCCGAATGGTTTACCGTGATTGATCTGTGCCAAGCATTTTTCTCAATACCATTGCATCCAGATAGCCAATATCTGTTTTCGTTTAAATTCGAAAACCATGTCTATGTGTGGAATCGTGTTCCTCAAGGGTACACAGAAAGTCCCTCCATTTTTAATCAAATACTGAAAAAGTGTCTAGAAAAATTAGTACTGCCCAGGAACTCAGTCTTGGTGAGGTACATAGACGACTTGTTGGTCGCATCAAGAACACATGATGGTTGTGTCGCCGATTCAATTGCATTACTCAACCATTTAGCTGAGGAAGGACACAAAGTGTCACCTGAGAAGTTACAATTTTGTACAACAGCAGTTAAATATTTGGGACACCAAATTGAAAGACGGAAAAGAAGAATAACATCTGAAAGAATAAAAATAATTAAGCAAATGAAAATGCCAGTAACACAAAGAGAAGTGAGAATGTTTCTTGGAATAGTAGGATACTGTCGACAATGGATTATAGGGTTTTCACTACTAGCAAAGCCTTTAATTCAGCTAACCAAAAAGAAAGCAAAAGATCCAGTTGAATGGGACGATGAAAGTGCCGGTGCATTTGTAAAATTAAGAAATGCTTTGTGTGAGGCACCTGCCCTGGGCATGCCTGACTATACAAAAGAATTCACACTGTTTTGCTATGAAAGAGAAAATTGTGCACTTTTAGTGCTAACCCAAAGACATGGACTAGACAGGCGTCATATAGCATATTTTTCTGCTACATTGGACCCAGTGGCTGCAGCATTGCCAGGCTGTCTAAAATCAGTTGCTGCTACCTGTATGAGCATTGAACAAAGTGAGTCAATAGTAATGGGATATCCTGTTAAAGTGTTTGTCCCACATGCAGTTGTGATCCTGTTAACAAGAACTAGAACTCAGCATCTCACACCTAGTCGGATGACAAGATATGAGCGAATAATTCTAGGAGCTGAAAATGTGACCATAGCTAGGTGCACAGTTGTAAATCCTGCTACATTATTGCCAGATCCATATTGTGAAGAAGTTAAGGACGATCCAGAACATGACTGTTTACAGGTCACAGAGTTGTGTACCAAACCGCGTCCTGATATACAGGAAATGCCCCTAAAGAACCCAGACAGGGAGTTGTTTGTGGACGGCTCATGCCTAAGGCATGAGGATGGCAAATTGAGTGCAGCCTATGCTGTTTGTGAATTTTCTGGAATAGTCGAAGCATCCTATTTACCAGGAGTCAAATCTGCACAAGTAGCTGAATTAATTGCTTTAATCAAAGCCTCCAAAATTGGGAAAAATTTAAAAGTAACCATATTTACGGACAGTCAGTATGGGTACGGGGTTGTGCATGATTTTGGCCAACTGTGGATGCAGAGGGATTTCATGACTTCTTCAGGATCCCCAATCAAAAATGGGCAGTTTGTAAAGGAATTATTGGAGGCAATACAATCACCAAAAGAATTGGCAGTGGTGAAATGCGCCGCACACCAGTCAGGAGATGATTGGGTGGTAGCCGGTAACAGATACGCAGACCTAATTGCTCAACACTGTGCCAGAAACAGATTGGCAGTAAACAGAAAAGTCGAAAGGATGGGAATCAGCTGCCAACTTATGCTATGTTCAACACCTGAAACATGGAATGATGTGAAACGATTGCAAGATGATGCTGATGAGAGTGAAAGAGATGTTTGGATAAAAATAGGGTGCACACGTAGAACAGATGATGACGTGTGGGTCTATTCAGATGGCAGACCAGTCATGCCTGATTGCCTGATTTCACAAATGGCCAGAATGTATCATGGAGACACACATGTAGGGAGAGATGCCATGATTAGACTTTTCAGACAAAGTTGGTACAATCCAAAGTTTAGGGCTGCAGCAGAGAGTCTTTGCCAGAGGTGTTTAACTTGCCAAATGAATAATCCAGGAAGGAGAACAGTAATTGGTTTGGGAAAAATTGGAAAGGCCGAGGGTCCCTTTGTGAGATTGCAGTTAGATTTTATTCAGTTACCACCATGTAAAGGACTGAAATATGTACTTGTCATAGTGTGTCTGTTTTCAAGGTGGGTGGAGGCTTACCCTACTAGGAGGAATGACAGCATTACAGTTGCAAAACTGTTGTTCTCTGTTTCCCAGTAACTTTGGAATCAGATAGAGGGAGTCACTTCAATAACGATGTAATTCGAATAATCTGTGAAACATTTAAAATTGAACAAAAATTGCACTGTGAGTACCGCCCAGAGGCTTCTGGAGTGGTTGAACAAATGAATGGCACAATAAAATCAAGATTGTCAAAGATGTGTGCATCTACATCGTTAGATTGGCCAGATGCATTGCCTCTTGTTTTAATGGGACTCAGAAGCATTCCTGATAGAAATACAGGATTGAGTACACATGAAATCATCATGGGAAGAGCAATGAGACAAGCACATGTACCTGGAAATAAACTGCTGAACATAACTGATGATATGGTTCTAGATTATTGCAAAGCATTAGCTGACCTTGTGCGTTCTGTCTCTCACCAGGTTGGAGAAGACGCAGTTTCCAGGCAGCCTGAACAAGAGCATGAGCTGAACCCCGGAGACTGGGTGGTAGTGAAGCATCACACCAGAGAAACGTGTTTATCACCCAGGTGGGGCGAACCTTGTCAGGCTATATTGGTTACAAACACAGCAGTGAAATGTGCAGGATTGCCTAATTGGATTCATGTAAGCCACACCAAAAGGGTGCCAGCTCCTGAAGAAAGAGATCCTCAGTCAGCATCAATAGCTGAGGAAGCTGAAGGTTGTACAGCTGAAGAATCCCAAGTGATAGATTCGGGAGTAGCTGAAGAAGAACAACCGAGCACAAGTCAGGACTGCATACCAGTGGTTGATATACCAGAAGTTTTCATCAAAACAAGAAGTAGAGCTAGATTAGAGGAAATTAGGTAGGACCAGATAGGTGAAGAAGAAGAAGCTCAGGATAGGGAGAATGAAACAATAAGAGAACCTGAGCAGGCCCAGATAGGGAAAGGAAATTGGGCTCAAATTGACAACGAAACAACAAAATTTGAGCAGGGACAGACAGGTTCAGAAGAACGCGGTCAGGCTGCAGAAGTACAAAGTGCAATAAGCCCTGATCAGAACCAGTTAGAACAAGAAAAACACGTTCAGGGAGAAGAAAACCAAGAAAACATCGAGCAAGAAAGCATCAAGCACGAAAACGTCAATCCTGAACAGGGTCAGTTAGTAGAAACTCACACTCAGGCAACTGAAGAAACAACAATAAGACCTGAACAAGAACAGATAGAAGAGAAAACTGAAATCGAGGAAAATCAATTTGTGCCACACCTTGAAAATAAAAGAGTTTTTGGAAAAGGCTCAGAAGGTGAAGATACAGTGCAAACAAAGAAAGTCAGAAAAGGTGATCATTGGCCTAGTGTCATTAAAAGAGTAAAATACCACATAGTAACCAGAAGTGAAGATCCAGAACAAGTAAATGAAGTAACAAGCTTATCTGGACAAACAAGTGGAACTGAAAAACGAAAAAGCAAAAGATTGAAACTCGTGAACAATAAGCTTAAAGGTCCAGATTGGACTTATATAATTCTTGAAGACTACGAGAGTTCAGAGTCAAGTGAAAGTGGTGACGAAAGAACAAGTGCAGAACTGACTTATGAAAAGAAGTGAAACCAACTTGATAAATTAAAGTCTTGAAAGAAAAAGAAAAAGAAGAAAAATCTTCTTTTGTCAAAAATGGCTGACGACAGAGTTTCTGGGAAACCGAAACGGAAATGTTGTAAAAGATGCTGTGCTATATGCATATGTAGTCTGGTAGTGGTGCTTATAGTGTGGTTAGTTGTGATAGTAGCAATTCCTTACCTTATGATAATGGACAAAAAGATTAACAACGAAACAAAGGGAAGGATAGATAACTTGAGGTGATAGAGTAAAAATAGAAGCAGAAGATGAACCAGAGTTTCATCAAGTAGTAACAAATAATGATACTAGTTTAAATGTTTTTACTAAATTATTGTTTCAGTACGTAGATACAATGGAAATTAGTGACTGTTATGTCTGTGTGAAGTTACCTGAATCAGTAGCAGAAGGTTTAACATATCATCATTTGCCTTTAACTTATGGCATATCATGTAGTGTACTAACTAGTTTGTTTTATAGAACAGGAAACTTCAGTATTATTATTCAAATATAGATGTGATATTTTCAGAGGTTCCTATTTGGAAGAATCTGAACCCAGTGCTTAGTAGTCAAGATGCACAATTTATGGGAGAATTTTTCTTAACAATGAAGTCGATAGACATAACACATGCACATAGGAGCAATCTAACATGTTCATTACGTGAAGAAGAAAAGATATTTTTGAACTTAGTTGAGAATAGAAGACAGAATTTCCAAAGAAAGCGTCTGAGCATAAAGCTCATCTTCCACCTTGGGCTGAGAAGAGGGTATTTACACACCTGGAAAAGCTCAAGCTGCTATAGCTCTGGATTTTGTAAAGACAGGGAAAATTTGTCTACATAGGTTAAAGACTGATTATAACAATATTTTCATCGGTACCAGTGAATGTGAACATAATTTCTTAATTCTTGGAGGTTGGGGACTAAAAGGAGGAACAGATTCAGTTTTTCATGGAATATATTATGTGTGTGGCAATAAGGCTTACTTTAGGCTTCCTGCACGGTGGTATGGAAGTTGTTATTTTGGAATAGTTTTTCCAAAAGTATACCACGTAAAAAGAAACACTGGGAGCAATGAAAATAATAGTGAATTAACTCGTAGTAAAAGTGCTAGTTTTTCAGAAATTGTAGGGGATATATTTGGTGCATTGATACCTTCAGTGGGAATAATTCTGAACTCAAGGAGAATATGTAAATTGTCTACAGTGGTTGATCGTTTATCAACTAATACTGCTGGAGGATTTCTAATGATTAATGCGGAAATGGTTGCGATTAGATCTATGGTTATGCAAAATCGACTTGCTCTTGATATAATATTAGCAAAAGAGGGCGGAGTCTGTAAATTGTTGAAAACGAAACATTGTTGCACGTATATTCCTGACAAAAGTGCAGAAATCGGAACGTATACAAAGAATATAACAAAACTTGAGAATGAACTGAAACCACTGGAAGTTGATAGTGTATGGGAAAGATTGACAAATAGCATTGCGTCAATTGGTACCTGGTTTACTAATGTAGGACAAGGACTTATAGGTCAAATATTAGTACCCTTAGTAGGAATAGCAATAATAGTATTGTCAATAATGATATGGTGCAAATGTTGTAGAAAGAACGAAACATATAAGGTGACAGGAAATGGCAAGAAACGGAAATTTGATGAAATTGAATTAGAAGATCTGAAAAGCGAAATATACAAGAAACTGAAAGGAGAGGATAAGAATAGACAATGTAAAAATGAAAATGTGACAAAAATATGTTAAGTTGGCATCTGGTTATAGGTAGTTTTGATGGCTCAGAAACGCCATCAGAGAGGGGATTGATGGAGCAAGGACTCACAAGGAGACTTGCTCGTAAGCAATCTTCTCACAGTATTAATTAATTTGTATTAAAACTTTGTAACGTCTTTATTAATAAGTGCATACACAACATTTTTTATCCAGATGATGCTTGCCTATGTGTTTTTCACTAATAAGTAATCCTTGTCTAATCCAAAATGGCCGCTAAAGCGCGGGAACTCAACTGCGCATGTGTCAACCATATCACGTGGTATGACGTCTTTCTTTGCTTGGAGGGAATTGCTTCTGCGCAGTGTATGTTAAAATGGCTGCTTTATGTTCTCACATGCTAAAGCCTTCGCGTTGTTGCAATTAATAATGTGGTATTCTAACGCTATTAATGCGGGATAGATTTTATAATTAAATGGGAACAGAGTAGAAGTAGGGGGTATACAGTGAAACCATTTATTTTTGATTTTAATATGTTTCTTCTTTGATTTCTATTAGTTCGTAAAATGGGCCTGGGTTAACTGAACAGCAGCTCGAGAGCCATGTGACCTGCGCATGCGCTCTGAAACTAACAAGACAAAGCGATGAAGTCAATTTGGAAGATGTCCAAGGACATGACCCACTGATCACCTTCACAGTTCATCTGAGATGTCCAAAATTTGATACATATTGTATACACTTTGTATTGAAATTGTCGTGAGACGGGTGGGAAATAAAGCAAATGTATTAATTGTGAGGGGCGGTATTTTAAAACAATGGGCTTAAAGAAATTGAACTAAATTGTCATGGTGTGAGGATCAACCCCTTGTCCCTGTCCAATCAGAAGTAGTGGGCCCATAATTTTGAAACATTAATGGGAGGTACCTGGGTGTAGAAGGGTATAATAGATATAGAATTAGCTAATTAGTTAGCACAGGAGCACTGCACAGGAGCACAGCACAGGAGCACAGCACAGAGACTAGGCACTTAGGCTCAGATGCTGACACAAAACGAGCTGATCGATTGCAGACTGTACCGCTGTCCAGAGAGGTCCTGAGGTGGGGGCGGCGGATTCCATTAGAAAGAAGACACGGAAGAATCGAGGAGGAACGAAGTGTCAGAGAGGGGAACGACGCAGGCGTCAATGGTAGAGAGGTCACCTATCCTGTCTTGAACCTGGTCCGGAGGTCTTGGTCTTCATCCTTCTTGGGACCCATCTTTCCAACTCCTTGGCCAAGGGGTTTGGTTTTCACGCCTTTAGGTAACTATAAATGCGTAATCTTTAGTTGTACTGCTGTCTCTATCTTCTCCTTTCTGAGGGACCATCATTTGTGATTAATAGGTGATATTATAGTGTACTTCCTTGATATGCGATTAAGTGCCATGTGGCTTGTATTTTTACTCTGCTAAAGAATTTAGATAAACATTTTTAAAACTTCCTGAGTCAGTGGTTATTTCAGGTGTTTATGATATTATGTTTGGTATATTCTCATTTTATCCCCAGTTATCAAAGGTCCATTGGTAAGTCATTACTCTTCAATCAGGAAAAGTAATTGGTAGCAGGGATTTTGATAAAGAGTACAGCTGATTCCCACCAGCGGTGATTATTAGTTAGCGTGAATGAATGGGCCCAGGTGAGTATATAGTGTATGAATGCTTGTTGCTAGTGACCTGCTGGATCACATTATGCAGCACACTTTGGCTTTTGTCGCTGCATAATTTACTCAATCCTGCCCCATAATTTGGCCCTCTCCTGCCGCATAATTCCAGTGGCGCTGATAATACTCCACTTTCATACTGCCCTGTAACCCCAGATTAGTCTATGACCTAGAGAACATGCCTGGTGTACGTAATTATTGGAAAATCAAGGGACCACCTTGATGTGTTCTGATGCCACACATTTGTGGATTCCTCGTGTTCTTTTTATATCTCCCCCTCCCCCTGCTCGACAGTGTGAAGCCCAGCAGGGCTTGGATCACACCAACAACACTACACGTATGACTACATAATTGAAGGTGATGGTTCCTAAAGAATTATCTCCCCAACATCTAAGCATCACTTTCCAAGCTGGAGAACTGGTTGAGTGAAAACCGCTCACAAGCTACAATCAGTGAGACAAAGTACACTACTGAACCAGTTTGCAGTTTTATGTCTCATACCCTTGATCAGCTGAAGCAGTCATTCAAGTGGAGACCTGCAAAAGTTACTTGGCAGCGACTGAGCAGGAAAGAAACACTCCTGAGAGGTTAGTTTTCTGTAACTAAACCTGCCTTATAAAAAAACTTTGATGGACTCACGCATTCGAGAACCACATCTACAGCTGCACAAGAGTCCTGTCAATACCACCTCCCGTGGAGCCCAACCCTCCCTGAAATGTCAAGTTCTGGATATGGTAAACAGCTTTTCAAGTGGGCAGTACCTCTACTGGGCAAGTAAGTACATTACATATTCTCTCTACTCTGAACCTGGTGCAGTCTTTCATGGAGGCAGGGTAACCGACCATTCTTCCCTCCAAAGCCTGTTTCATGGGTCGATACTTCCAGTCTTCTCCTCAGCCTATCAGCTTAGATTTGGTAATAAGTTGATTTTACCAGATCGGAGGCATTACCTGTGGCTTTGTGGAGATATCTCAAAGAGATCTGTAAGGCAGCCACGTGGGCTACCTGGGTGTCCTTTAAAGAGGCAATGCCCTTTTATGGAAGCCTGGCATTGGCCCATGCTTTTCCTACCTTAATGAGCCTTATGTTTGTTAATTTTGTATCAGTCTCACTTTCTAAAGGGATCTTCCAGACTGTGAGGGGCCTAACTAGTTTGCTGAACATCTGCTACGGCCACCTACTCTGCCTGAAAGGACGAATTGACACGCTATAAACCCTTTTTTCTTCAGATTGGGCAGTGTTCCTGCCCCCTTTAGTGCTCTTATGAGACAGCATTAAACATCAGCAGCAGCACACTGCACAATGGGCTATGTAGTCCTATAGAAAAATTAAACTATACGTGCCAGAATGTGAAGGGCGTTTTATTTACTAGCCAGAATTAGCTGAGAGTCTCCAACATGACAGGGTCACTTTCCATGAGTCAAGAACGCTGAATGACAAAGTAAAAAGAAGTTACTATAGTAACTGAGGGGATCTTAGATTGGGCACTGGAATTATGCGGCAGGGAAGGACCAAATTATCTGACAAGGTTTACTAAATTATGCGGCAAGAAAAGTCAAATTATGAGGCATAATACGGCACATTTTGTGATCGTATTACTTCATTTTTTTTTTTTTGCACATTGTAACACTGTGTGGGAAAAGTTTCACCTTATTATTACCAGTTTAACACCCAAATACAGCAATGCATAATTGAAGGACGACCAGCCAAACTTTGCATAGGTCGTTTCCATTGCGCAGAAACACGTGGCGCCATGTTTTTATTAAGTTTTAATCCGTCTGCCTAGAAACATTTTTGTTTGCTAAAATCTGCAGATTATGCAGCAGGTGATGGATTATGCGGCAAATGCAGCAAATCCATAACTATGCGTGAAATGCTGCGGCACCAGAATCACATAAATCCAATTGCCCTTCCCGTAGTCTGTATGTTCCTTCATATTGCAAATCGCTCAGCATTGGTTAACATTCTCTCGGTGTTTTAAACTGAATCTTTACCAGTGTAGATGCACCAATTCTATAGGGTCATATTATAAATGTGTCCCTGAGTCCCTGCCCTCTGCAGCTGCTCTCTACCCTACAACGAGGCGGTGAAACCTGCACAATTCCAGCCACTCACATTCTAGATTCCGGAATAGAATTTACCGATGCAGTGGAGCAGTGGAGCAGTGAAGCAGTGGAGCAGTGGAGCAGTGAAGCAGTGAAGCAGTGAAGCAGTGATGCAGTGGAGCAGTGAAGCAGTGATGCAGTGGAGCAGTGCAGCAGTGATGCAGTGATGCAGTGGAGCAGTGGAGCAGTGAAGCAGTGGAGCAGTGGAGCAGTGAAGCAGTGATGCAGTGATGCAGTGATGCAGTGGAGCAGTGGAGCAGTGAAGCAGTGGAGCAGTGGAGCAGTGAAGCAGTGGAGCAGTGCAGCAGTGATGCAGTGATGCAGTGGAGCAGTGGAGCAGTGAAGCAGTGAAGCAGTGAAGCAGTGATGCAGTGGAGCAGTGAAGCAGTGATGCAGTGGAGCAGTGCAGCAGTGATGCAGTGATGCAGTGGAGCAGTGAAGCAGTGGAGCAGTGGAGCAGTGAAGCAGTGATGCAGTGATGCAGTGGAGCAGTGGAGCAGTGAAGCAGTGGAGCAGTGGAGCAGTGAAGCAGTGGAGCAGTGGAGCAGTGAAGCAGTGGAGCAGTGGAGCAGTGAAGCAGTGAAGCAGTGGAGCAGTGAAGCAGTGATTGGGTGTTGCAGTGATGCAGTTCAAGAGGGTTGCTCCTTTGAAGTTCAAAGGTGGGGCTGCTACTAGTCCAGTCCTGTTAAAATGCTGTTATTTGTTTTCAAAAGGAAGATGGTTGTGTATTAACAACAGGCAAAGGCGAAAATAGAAACATACAAGATTAGCCCCGGTGGAAATTCCATTTGACCAGTTTCAAATGCTTTCTAACTACAGTCACTTTTGGTGCATGCATTTGGGGACATGAGCTATATGTGTCCAGAGCAGAAACTGCTGGGGGAAGCAAAAATACCAACTGAGACCAATGAACAGAAACTGTTAATAACCTGTGCCACAATTCCACTGGACTTAGCTCCAGAGTTCTCCATAGCAGCTCAGCAGCCAGGGGCGGCTCCTCTGTTGGAGCGGAGGAGCGTCGCCCCACTTAAATTACCCCCAACGATGAAAAGTAAACTATGAATTCATTATCATTTTATTTTTCATCTTCCCGTCCTGAACCGAGCGTCAGGATGGGGGCGGGGCTGCTGTTGAATGACAGCAGCAGGGAGGAGGGTGGGCTGTTTGTGCCCTTTTCAAAGTGCGCATGTCCCTTTGGCCGGCCGTCTTGCGATGGCCAGCCAGACATGCGCAATTTGAAACCTCTAACCTAGCTGTCTTAAGACAGCTGGGTGGGGGGATTTCGACAGACGACGACGAGGGAAAATTATTTATTTAATTTTCCCTCATTGTCGTCTGTCAAATTACCACCCTCCCCCCCCCCAATCCGGCCCCACCGCTCTTACCTGCAAGGGCCGTGGCTGTGTGCAGGCCTCCAGGGAGCTGGGGAGCACCAAGTGAGGCCCCTCCCTCCAATCAGGGAGCTGCTCTCACAGCATGAGAGCAGCACCAGGATTGGTTCCCGCACTGCAGCATCCAGTTCATCAGAAGGGGTCCGGAGTGGACATTAATATTTGCATGCGCGCCCCCATTTCCTATCGACCCCCCTTCCCGCACCTCCTATAGATGCCAGTCGCCACTGAAACACCTAAGAGAGATCGCTACATAGGTATCATTCGGACAAAACTAGGGCGTATAGTTAACCGCAAACATATATTTGTAATTTCAGAGTGTGTGCATCGCTTAGGACTCTTTGGTCATAAAGTCTTTTCGATTAGGAGAGCATTTAGAGGAATGCAGATCATAGAAACAAATTCTGCCAGTCTGAAGGTTTCTTGGCATATGTATGACTATATCTGGATACGGCACTGAATCGCGTCTAACAAGTTTAGTTTTTAATTTGTTTTTCATTTCTGATATTCCATATGCCTTAGTTGGTATAATATACTGTGCTGTATTTGAGGCAACAAGAACAATGACAATTCCCTACAGATTGACCAGATTTTCGGAACTCTTTCCAACATGGCCACCAGGTTCACTTGCCATGGGAGGGGACTCATGGGTAGTTTCAAGGGCATGCTTGGAGTGAAAAAGAGCCTGCGATACTCACCATCGCCTGCCACTTCCTGGATCTGGGACGCCGCTGACTTGTAGCTGCTCTGGCTCTTCTTGCTGCTCTTGGTACAGACAGAGGAGCTGGAGCCGATCCGCACCTTCGGTGGCAGTATGCGGGCTGCTGTGGGCCTGGGCGGCTGGCAGACCGGCTGGCAGACTGGCTGGGTCCCACCACCTTTCTCTTTACCGCTGCTGTATGGAGGGGACACATCTTTGCTGCAGCAAGGGGGGGTGATGACAGCAGGGCTTGCTTCCTGAGGTAGGGAGGAGTCTGCAAGAGAAGAAGGTTGAAGGGGATGAGCTCCTACAGATGTGCACCACTCACAGCTTCAGTGGGATGGCACCACAGAATTACAACAAGCATTTGCAATGTAATAGGTCTCGCATTACTGAAAGTTTGAGCTATTGGCGTTGCGTTATTAATTGCAACTCCAATAGGTCAAACTTTCAGTAATGCAAAACCTATTGCATTGCAAATGCTTGTTTAATCTTGATCTCACTTCCGGGATCCCTCAACGTTCTTCAGCAGGCCAGCAGCCTGTACAAAAGGACCTAAATGTTCCCCCTCCAGATAACGACATGGATTGACGCTGCATTTGCAGGTGATGGGAGGGGGGAGGGTGTGCCAGCGAGGAGTCAAGAGATGGCCAGAGCTGGCCAACCAAAAGAATCATTGGTGATATCCGTTGGGAGGGAACCAAGCACTGAAAGGAGGGACAGATGCACAATATTAACCAACCAGAGAAAAGGAATTTTAAAAAGCAGCTCAACTAACCAACCAGAAGCGGTGGGTGTGTCCAAAGTCCCCGATAGCCCTTATACCGAATACAGCATGCCTCGCAGAGCAGCACATGCGCTGCCCAGGCTCAACCTAAAAATAAATAATAACTGGCGCTACAGTGAGGCTACCAGAGGCAACTGCCATAGAGCACCACCACAAATGGCCACAAGAGAGAGGCAAATTGCAACAAAGTGTCTAAAAAGGCCATTTTGTCTGGGGAGGGATGGCTTCCAAACAACAACATACAATTTTGCATGGATTTCTGAAAATGCTTAATCTGGAAGTGACGGTGGGTGTCTCAGAGCTGCCAATAGAGTACATTCTTTTCAACAAGGAAAGCAGGGCCCACAGTCTTGCAGTCACCAGCTGAGCCTCTTGCAGAAGCCCAGAAGGCTTCCTCTTCACTCCCAATCTAAACTTCCTTCGAGGTAACTATAATGCATTCTCAAGAAATACGCGGATTAACATTTGATTACTCAGGACCTTAATCCATGAATTTGATAATATAATATTCTTATATACAAGATAACTCCACCGGTGACCACCAAACCGTGAAATGTATTCATGTAAGGATTTAAATATGATTTATTTGTATTAACAGGAATAATTACTTTAGTCAGGTTGCTACATTAAACAGTGAAGGTGACAGAGCAGTGTTCAAGTGACGAGGCTGTGCAAACAACATCAAAAGTGAATAATTAAGTCGATTAAAAACCAACATAACTTTTTTTTTAAATGTGTTTTACCCTTAATTAGCCATTAATCCAAAACAATGAAGTCAACGTTTCGACCCCCTCAAGAAATATTTAGGGGGTGGGGGATCTTCATCAGAACAACTGCAAGAGCAGCCTTCTGAAAGTTAGCTGGGAAGCCAGCCTATCTTGAATATAGAAAATCAGCAGGCTGGTGGAATATATTTCATAATAGAGAAATGCCAAAGCTATGTCTGTCGTGAGGGTTTCAGGATCCAACTCAAAGTCCAGGGCACAGTCCCTGTCAACAGCCGGTCTGCAACTTTTTAAATTCATATTCAAGTGTAGAAGCGTCCATCTGTCAAAGCTCTATTCAACTCTAATTGGAGCACAGGGTCTTTTATCTGGACCAATAACCAGGGCTTTGTTGTCCTGTTAAAGGTAGAACTCTCAGGTGCTGGGCCCCATGTCGGACACAAGTGTAGCCAGATCATAGAAGACCAAAGACCACAAAGCCTGGTAAATACTTTTCTGGTCTAATTTGGAATGTGTATTACTTACAGGTATGATTAGGCAATGCAAGGTAGCCGCACAGAGTAAGGGGCACTTGATAGATTTCACAAACAATGAATGTAATTGGGGCAGCAAAATGTCATAGAGTATGGTGGAAAAAATCCTCGCCACATCAGGCTCAAAAGGATCCAGCACAGACCCTAAAGGCCAGCTGAGAAATGCCCAGGGCAGATTAGTTCATAGGTAGCCTGCCCAATTACCTATCCCAGTTCTCTCTCCTGGGTTTGGCTGTGGAATCAGAGCTGTATTCTCACTGGTGTTGCAGTCCTCGCTCGCCATGGACTTCTGGCTGTCGGACCAGCGGTCACCACCTTCATACGTGTTGCAGGACCCTGAAATTAAAAAGAAATTGAAACAAAACAACATTTGGTGGGATATTGTTGCATGCAGAAAACCCAAATACAGAGATTGAGTAAGCTTTTCATTACAAAAATGACCATCACTTTTCTTGCCACTCTTCACACATAGGGAAAGACCGTAGAGTTTGGTTCACAAACGGAATACATTATTTGGGTCTGGTTAGAAGCAGCATTGGCTCATTTAGACAGTCTAAAGCTAATAGGAAGAATGAGGCACTCATGGGAAGTAAACTAAGGGCCCAATTTATATTTTGGTGGTTGGGCTTTGTTCCGCCAGGGCAACAGAGTAAATTCCTCCATCGTCCTGGCGGAGGTCCCGACCGCCAGATTTATAAATGACTGCGAGGCTGGCGGTCATTAATAAAGCATTGGCAGGAACCGCCATCACGCCGGTTCCTATCAATGCATTTTGCTGCAGGGCTTCATCAATATGACGGATCTTTGCACCAAATAGTTTTCTTTTTTTAATTTGAAAAAAGAAATCCCGAAATGGGATTTTCTTTTTGAAAATAAAAAAAGATAATGCTCCCCGAGGGAGGCGTTATTTCTTTTCTACTGCCCCTCACCAACAGGGTTTGCCTAATAGTGACGGACCGTAAAAAAAACGGCTATATGTCCGCCCATCCTAATTGGGTGGACGGACATATAGCCAATTCTCCGCCTGGAACGTCGGAGAAGTTTGGCCAGGGCAGAGATATAGTAGGCTCCTCCGTGCCCAAATTTAAGGTTCACCCCCATCTAAATCGGATGTGCAGAACACTGTGATGGCGGAGAGGGAACTCTGCTTCTATTGCGCAGAGTTCCCTCTCCTCCAAAATATACATCAGGCCCTAAGTTACTTAACAGGAAGTCTTAAAAGGGAAAATTTAACATAAGGGAGGGGGGCTGTTAAGCAAAGCACTCCTTCTTGTCTGTGTGCCTGCCTGCACTAAGGACATCCTGAAAATAGTTCAATTCTTACAGTCTGTCCTTCTGTCTGCATTAGAACAATATAGACAGTACTGCGCTTTCAGTGTGCCAGTGACTGCATGTGCCAAGCACATGATGCAACCAGTGAAGCATTGGATGATATGACTTGGGTAGTGTGGCATTTACAGCTTGCCTTTGTCTGGTAATACTATTAGTGCAGTATTTACTATCTGACTGTGGGGCATATTTACAAGATAATGACGCGGTGCTGCAAGCCATCTCGCTGCGCTGAGCTGCGCCATTAGGAAAGTGCAGGGATGCATCGCATTTGCAACAATAACAACCCATCCCTGTGCTTTCCTCTGCGCTGGTGCACAATAGGCTGCCTAGCGCCAGCGCTGGCGCACGATAGGCTGCCCGCCAGCGCAGGCCCCCTTGCACCATGGTGCAGGGATGCCTGCTTTGCAGGGATGATTGTTTTTCTGCAGGACGGTGTCCCTTCCTGCACAATCATTGATGGCGTTTTCCTCCTTCTATGCGTGCTGCGAAATGCAGCACACATAGAAAGAGGAAAAAACAATGAGAAATAAAGGTATTTCTCCTCATTACACCACTTTTACACCTCCTCTGAGGAGGCGTAGGATTCTGACGCATTCCCAGGTTTTTCTCCTCACTGCGCCACTTTTACACCTCCCCTGGGGAGGCGTAGGATTCTGACGCATTCCCAGGTTTTTCTCCTCACTGCGCCACTTTTACACCTCCTCTGAGGAGGCGTAGGATTCTGACGCATTCCCAGGTTTTTCTCCTCACTGCGCCACTTTTACACCTCCCCTGGGGAGGCGTAGGATACTGACACATTCTCAGGTGTATGAAACCTTGTAAATCTGGGAATGGGTCAGATTCCATGGGTGTTGTGTGGGAAGGAACACCCACAGCAACACCTATGGAAGGCCCCTTTCAAGCAGAGTAATGCGTGAAAGTGGGCCACATTTACAAGGCGATGAAAAGTCAAGCAGGGTGGTTTTGCATGGCCTTGTCAATACGGGCAGACACACTGCACCCCCAGAGTCACAAAAAGTGACGCTCCTGTGGCACAATGAGCTTGTAAATATTCCCCTGGGTGCCTGCCTGAACCAAGCACATGATGCAGCTAGAGCCGCGTTTATGGTATGCCTGTTACAACACAGGTAGTCCGCCTGTGGGCCTGCCTGCTCTATGCACTGGTAATTTAATAGTGCATAAGTCATGTATGCCATTCGTGTGGCCTGGCAGGGCTATTGGCCGGACGATCAGAGTCTGAGTATTCTTGTGTTGATATGTTTTGGGTATCGTGTTCTGGTGTGTCCATCCTTCGGTGGAGGTATCCTGTTTAATGAGCTGTAGGGGTGTGATTTTGGAGATACTTGCCTCTTACCAAATTCTTTTGAATCTCTTATGACAAAAACTTCTTCTTTGCCCGAGAATTAAAGCCAGTTTTGTCCAGGCACTGTAGCTGCCTGGCCTCTTCGAGCTGTGTTGCTGTATGTGACAGTCTGCCTGGTGTGCTCTGTTGGGTGTTTGTGCCTGGTGTATTTTGATCCATATTGGCTGAAGTGCTATTGGAAGTAACATACTAGATGACTTCTTTTCATATGAGAAATGTGTTGGGTGGACTTGATGTGTGGTGCTCTTTCCAATGTGTATTGGTGTTTGTTTGTGTGTGCCTGTGGGTAGCGCCGGGTATAAGGCATACGGTAAGTATGGATGGGTAGGTACAGTAGTATAGCTTAGGGAGTGTTAGGTTAGGTTAGAGCGGGTAGGGTATGTACGGGTGAGCTGGGTAGAGTGGGCAGGGTACAGGTGCGTACGTTTTGTGGGGCATGGTATGTACGGGTGAGCTGGGTAGAGTGGGTAGGGTACAGGTGCGTACGTTTTGTAGGGCAGCGTCTGTACTGTAGAGCTGGGAAGGGTTGGGTAGGTTCAGGTGGATAAGAAAGGATAGAGCAGGGGGTGTAAGTTAGGGTAGATATTGGTATGTAGGATTGAGTGAGTAGGGTAGATTATGTAGAGTAGGTTTGGTTACGTTGGAAAGGACAGGATAGGTTTGGTATGGTAGGGAATGTAGTGTAAAGTATGGGTAGGTAGTGTGAGACATGGTATGTAGGGTTGGGTAGTTTAAGGTTGAGTACGTAGGGTATGTAGGGTAGGATAGGGTTTGGTAGGATGTGTAGGGTAAAATAGAAGTGCAGTGGATATGTATGGTAGGGGATGGCATGGTATGTAGGGTAGGTTTAAGTAAGCAATGTTGGGTAGGGAATGTATACTAGAATATGTTGGATAGAGTTGTGTAGGGTATCTTGGGCATGGTAGCCTATGGAGTGTATGTAGAGCAGGGTAGGGATGAGTAGTGTAAGATATCTGGGGGAGGGTGGGAGATGATATGTACAGTTGGGTAGGGCATGGTAGAGTGGGTGAGGAGGGGTAGGATATGTTGGGTGAGTAGGGTCAGGCAGGGTAGGTGTAGTAGGTTAAGGCGTGGCAAATAAGCTAATGGTTAAAGACTGATTACCATTGCCACTTTCTGCAGATTGCCTGGTGTGTGGTGTTGTGTAGTGTATAGTGGTGACGTGAGGTCTTACCAGACAGATCTCCGTGGCTAAAGCTGTACCCTCAAACAAGAGAGTCATGAAGAGGAGTCAGGAACTGAAGTTTGAGTTGTAAGTGGTGAACTTAAAAGGCATACTCAGAAAAGTGCTGCAGTGCAGATACCTTTGACAACCGGCCCGAAAGAATGCATGCACGCAGGTCTTTACTTGGTGAACAAAAAATGAATGTGCAAGGGAAATTAGTGGATAACACTGTATCTTTATGGCACTCCAAGGCATCCAAACAGCCTGTACTTCCTATTCAAAAAAGCCATAAATCAGTAATAAAAAATATTGTTGTCTCAGAAAAGTAAATGCATCAACAAACAAACAGGGGCTCTCAATTACAAGGTACTAACTGTGTTCTGTATGCAGTTTAACAAAAGGACTACATGTGTCTCATCACTAAAACCTAATGGGAACACAAATGGGACAACGTAACCATCCAGGAAATGCCATGGTCTTTATGCACAGCCCATAAAAGCAATGGCAAACCATGAAAAACACATCTAGATCTGGAACTGGAGCAGCATCCCTATATCCATCAGGAGTACCACAACCCTGCTCCAATTCAGGAAAGAGTTGAAAACACGCCACTTAAAAACACTACATTATGGTGCGTTAACATAATACAAATCAGCTAACTCTTAAATTCCTACTTGACTATATCCTTGCCTTTGGCCCACATAGCACTCCACTGCATTAGGCTAGGTGTGCACTATACAAATAGCACATAAATACACATGAATGCCAATCCTCCAAGGGGGACGACCCAAAGCTCACTCTAATCTTACTCTTTAGGTTTGCCTAAGAGAGCATATGCACTGTCTCTTGTCAGACCTTTTGTTAAATACACTGGACTTATAGGCCACCCATGACTTACCATTGGTTGGCTTCATTGTCACTTTCATTTGCTAGCTTCTTATTTGTCACCTTCCCTAGACTTTCCCTCCTCTTTTTGTGTTTGGCTCGCCCATGGAGCATGGACACATTACTGTGTCTTTCCACTGCTTGCTTTTTCAGATGTTACTTTTTTCTTTTTGTTTAAATACTCTACGAGAGTGCATGATTTTTTCAACCGGCACTCTTGTGTACTTCTCCCCCCTCTGCTTTCCTTCCCCATTAATCTGTTGCCCACCCTTCATTGTTCGTGTGCATCCCACAGCCTCTGCTGCCAACCACTGATTGTGAGCGGTCTTGCCCACTCCTCCCGCCATCCTTACGTTGTCTGTGCACTTGCACCCTCCTCTCCCTTCCACCCTCCATTAACTGTGTGCTTGCCCCAGTGCCTCCCACCCACCCTCCATTGTCCATGTGCTTGCCCCAGCCCCTCCCACCCACCCTCCATTGTCCATGTGCTTGCCCCAGCCCCTCCCACCCACCCTCTGTTGTCCATGTGCTTGCCCCAGCCCCTCCCACCAATCAATCAATCAATCAATCAATCATGTCACTTATAAAGCGCACTACATACCCGCGAGGGTCTCAAGGCGCTGGGGGAAGAGGGGGGTGGTGCTGCTACTGATCGAAGAGCCAGGTCTTGAGGAGTCTTCTGAAGGCCAGTAGGTCTTGGGTCTGTCGGAGGTTGGTGGGGAGGGTGTTCCAGGTCTTGGCGGCGAGGTGGGAGAAGGATCTGCCGCCGGCAGTCGTTTTCCGGATGCGGGGGACTGTGGCGAGGGCGAGGCTGGTCGAGCGGAGCTGGCGGGTGGGGGTGTAGAAGCTGAGTCGTCTGTTGAGGTAGGCTGGTCCGGAGTTGTGGAGTGCTTTGTGTGCGTGGGTGAGGAGCTTGAAGGTTATCCTCTTGTTGACAGGGAGCCAGTGCAGGTCTCTCAGGTGGGGTGTGATGTGGCTGCGTCGGGGGATGTCGAGGATAAGACGTGCAGAGGCGTTCTGGATGCGTTGCAGCCGTCTCAGGAGCTTAGCCGTCGTTCCTGCGTGGAGGCGTTTCCGTAGTCCAGCCTGCTGGTGACGAGGGGCCTGGGTGACTGTTTTTCTTGTTTCGGTGGGGATCCACTTGAAGATCCTGTGGAGCATTCGGAGGATGTTGAAGCAGGATGAGGAAACGGCGTTGACCTGCTTAGTCATGGAGAGGGTGGGGTCGAGGATGACCCCTAGGTTGCGTACGTGGTCGGTGGGTGGCGGGGCTGTTCCCAGTGATGTCGGCCACCAGGAGTCGTCCCAGGCTGAAGGGTTGGAACCAAGGATGAGGACCTCCGTCTTGTCCGAGTTCAGCTTCAGGCGGCTGGTCCTCATCCATTCGGCGACGGCCTTCATTCCTTCATGGAGGTGGGCTTTGGCGGTGTGAGGGTCTTTGGTGAGGGAGAGGATCAGCTGGGTGTCGTCGGCGTAGGAGATGATGTTGAGGTTGTGCTGTCGGGCGACGTGGGCGAGGGGTGCCATGTAGATGTTGAACAGCGTTGGGCTGAGGGAGGAGCCTTGGGGTACGCCGCAGATGATCTTGGTGGCCTTGGATCGGAAGGGGGCGAGGCGGACGCTTTGTGTTCTGCCGGAAAGGAAGGATGTGGTCCAGTCCAGGGCCTTCTCTTGGATCCCGGCGTCGTGAAGGCGTGTTCGTAGTGTGTGGTGGCAGACCGTGTCGAAGGCGGCTGATAGGTCCAGGAGGATGAGGGCTGCTGTTTCTCCGTTGTCTAGCAGGGTCCTGATGTCATCGGTGGCGGCGATGAGGGCAGTTTCGGTGCTGTGGTTGCTGCGGAAGCCGGACTGGGAAGGGTCCAGGATGTTGTTCTCCTCGAGGTAGCGGGTCAGTTGTTTGTTGACGATTTTCTCGGTGACCTTCGCGGGGAGCGGGAGCAGAGAGATGGGTCGGAAGTTCTTGAGGTCCTTGGGGTCTGCCTTGGGTTTCTTGAGTAAGGCGGTGATCTCGGCGTGCTTCCAGCTTTCCGGGAAGGTTGCTGTCTCGAAGGAGATATTGATTATTTTCCGGAGATGGGGCGCGATGGCTGTACTGGCTTTGTTGAAGATGTGGTGAGGGCACGGGTCTAGCGGTGAACCGGAGTGGATGGTGTTGAAGGGCTGGTGTCCTCGTCGTTGATGTTGGTCCAGGAGAGCAGGCGGTTGGTGGTTGTGGGGGCAGTGGTCTCGGTGGTTGCCGGGGCGGTCGTGGTGTTGAAGCTGTCGTGGATGTCGGCGATTTTGCGGTGGAAGAAGGTGGCCAGTGAGTCGCACAGGTCTCGCGACGGCTGGATGTCGTTGGTGTTGGAGCTGGGGTTGGAGAGTTCCTTCACGATGTTGAAGAGCTCTTTGCTGTTGTGTGCGTTGTTGTCTAGGCGGTCTTTGAGTGAGGCCCTTTTGGCGGATCTGATGAGGTGATGGTGACTGCGGGTGGCGCTCTTGTGGGCGGCGTGGCTGTCCGCTGTCCGTTCGTGGAGCCAGATCTTCTCCAGTTTTCGGCATGTTCGTTTGGAGGCCTGGAGGTCTTCGGTGAACCAGGTGGCTTTCTTGCTGGTGTGGCTGTTGGGCGGATTCTTGAGCGGGGCGAGGGTGTTGGCGCAGTCGTCGATCCACTGTCTGAGGTTGCGGGCGGCGGTGTCGGGGTCGGAGGGTTCGGCGGGTGGGCTCAGGGCGAGGTTGTGGTTAGCTGGTCTTCCGTGACTCTGCTCCAGCAGCGGCGAGGCATTTGTTCGGTGCGGTGGTGCGTGGTGGGCTTCCTGTAGGTGAAGTGGATGCAGTGGTGGTCAGTCCAGTGGGGTTCCATTGTCCATGTGCTTGCCCCAGCCCCTCCCACCCACCCTCCAGCCCCTCCCACCCACCCTCTGTTGTCCATGTGCTTGCCCCAGCCCCTCCCACCCACCCTCCATTGTCCATGTGCTTGCCCCAGCCCCTCCCACCCACCCTCTGTTGTCCATGTGGTTGCCCCTGCCTCTCACACCCACTCTCTGTTGTCCATGTGCTTGCCCCAGCCCCTCCCACCCACCCTCCATTGTCCATGTGCTTGCCCCAGCCCCTCCCACCCACCCTCCATTGTCCATGTGCTTGCCCCAGTGCCTCCCACCCACCCTCCATTGCCCATGTGCTTGCCCCAGCCCCTCCCACCCACCCTCCATTGTCCATGTGCTTGCCCCAGCCCCTCCCACCCACCCTCTGTTGTCCATGTGCTTGCCCCAGCCCCTCCCACCCACCCTCCATTGTCCATGTGCTTGCCCCATCCCCTCCCACCCGCCCTCTGTTGTCTATGTGCTTGCCCCAGCCCCTCCCACCCACCCTCCATTGTCCATGTGCTTGCCCCAGCCCCTCCCACCCGCCCTCTGTTGTCCATGTGCTTGCCCCAGCCCTTTCTGCCCACTCTCCGTTGCCTATGTGTTTCCCCATCCTCTGTCGCCTGCCCTCTCTCCCCACCCATTTCCTTTTCTCCTGCCCTCCATCTCTTTGTGTTGCCTCATCCCCCAACCCACTCTACTGTTTGTTTTTTTGGAGGAATGGGTTGGGTGATGAGGCCCAAGGAGGAAGGGAGGGCGGGAGAGAAGGAGGTGGGTGGGTGAGAGTACAGGCAGGAGGGGCGGGAGAGGACATTGCTAAAAATAATGTTTAAAAAGAGCTATAATGCGGCCATGTTTAAAGAAAAAAAAGGGCATTCGCGTTGGCCGGGTCATAGCACTTTTAAAAAAAATTGTTTTAGCCATGCTGCATAGCAGCCACGCTGCGGTACAGCCTGGCTACCAATCATTGCCAAAGCCAGTAACTCTCAACAGCAAGATCTATTGGCTTGGCCAATTATTGTCTATTGTACTATTGTGCAGAATGGATTACACAATGTCTACTAGACAGCTACGCCTGTCTGTAACCAGACTAAAAATGACTCTCTGCATCCTCCATAGAGTCTTCGCCCGACCGGCTTACCCGTCCCCTCAGGTGGCGAAATTGGGGATCGTAGAAGACCTGGGAGGGCAGAGAGGAGAAGGCACCCTAGTTGGAACTGGGATATTACTGGCCAAAAGAGGCATTGCGAAACATTGGAACGATAGAGCAACGCCAAGGCCAGAAGGGTGGCGGTCGCCAATGGACCGAGGTGCAAAACAGGAGGCATGGATTTATGCTGCAAGAGGAAGATTTGGGGCAAATGGTGGGAATTTTAAGTTTGTGATAATAATGGTGGTGTGTACATATTATGCGGGTATATGAGACCTGTGCAGTGGTGACAGTCTTGTGCGTTTTTACTCAGCTGTTTTTAAAAATGTTGGTTATAAAAATAACTCTCTGCTCAGGACTTGAATTTGGGGTTAAAAATGTTATTTTGGCTACTGCCTAAACTCCTTGCCCTGATCTTGACCCCTTATTTTCGCCATACACTGTGGCACGTTGTTTATTCTAAAGAATGTTAGCTTATTCCAATGCAAAGCTAGGGTGTTTTGTTTTTAAGTCTTTTTTTCAAACTTTATTTAAGATTTTTTTGTATGGTACAGAAAATGTGTCCCTCCAGTGGTACGTCCTCAGTTACATGTACATAAACAGGTATGCGGAAACGTTTGCTTTATTTCAATACATAGAAAATAGATGTCCAGAACAACAAACAGTTCTAAATTGGCAGTAGCAGTCAATGCTTATCATAACGAGTCTCCCATAGTCAACTCTGAATATCCGTACTACAATTTCCTCCCGAAGCTAAAACTATAGTTAAAGACCGCCCATTCAGTTTCTCCTATAGACACACACGGTGATTTCGCCCATTGATGTTGGTAATTAAGTAATGTATATAAATTTGATATCCCCTCTTCGTCAACCAACTTTCTAAGAAGGATTCCATTGGGTTCAGTCCCTCAGCTTCGCTTCTCTCTGCTTCTGCTGCTCAGCCCAATTCGCTAGTTGTGTATACCTAAAGCAGTTGATTCTAGGGAATGGCCAAAGCTGTTGACATGATGACTGAGGTCCAATCCGGCCCTTGTCATAGTGTCCCATGGGGGCAATAAACCAGCCTCTGTAGCCCCTATCCTGCACAACTGCTGGAAAGTCAAGGTTGTTAAGAATTGGAGATAGAAGTGAACGAAAGTTAGTCACCTCCCCCCCCTTATATTTTAATGTCGCTGTCCAATAGCTCATAAGGGATTTGATTGGCATTAAAAGATTTTCTGCGCTTAGCAGTTTAGGAGGTAGCCACGGGAGAACGTGTAGGAGCAGCTTTGCGTATCTTTTTTCAGTCTGGATTCATAGCATCTCAGGGGCTTATTTACAAGCCCCTTGTGCCGCTAGTGCGTCATTTTTAATACGGGAAAAAGTGACGCACAGGCGGCGCAAAGGGCTTGTAAATAAGCCCTTCAGAATTTATGTGTAGCATATCTAGTAGAGGCCATAGTTGTGTAGCCCGAACATAGGTCTCCAAATGTGGGAGAGACAAGCCTCCTTTAAATAGTTTTTAGGTCTCGCCTAGGCAGCGCGCATGCGCTGCTCTAGGAGAGGGCCTTTAGGAATCGGTCTTCACTTTTCAAGCACTCGTGCTTGTGGCGGCATCCACCTTGCGGGAGCGAGCAGCGGCGAGGCCACGTTAATTACAAACAGATGGCCCCTGCGCGCCGCTGCTCGCTCCCGCAAGGTGGATGCCGCCACAAGCACGAGTGCTTGAAAAGTGAAGACCGCTTGTTTGTATTAGAGTGCATGTGTTGTTTTGCTGTCTCTCTCGTGTGCTGCTTCCCGCCTCAAGCACCGCTCCTGTGCGCTCCTCGTGTTGGTCCTTCTTTCCCCAGCGCATCCATTGCTTCCTCATGCGATCTTTTTTTGTTTTATATTTATTTTTTTATTCTATACCTGCCTTGAGCTCCTGAGTTGGTCCCAACACACCCCCCGTTGCGCCCCCTCGTGACTGCTCCCCGTGCACTCCTCATCCGCTCCTCTGTTGCTTCCCACCTCTCCCGGCGCTGTCCTTGAAAAAAAATATTTTTCAATTTTCAATTTTATCGAGGGCCAGCAGCTGTCATCATTTGCTGCCAGGCCGCTCAATTTCTGAAAATCACTTTTGCACGTTGAATTTTTTTAATTTTTTTATTTACCACTCCATATGCCGTCTGCCGTTTTGGAACCATATGCTTACGCATGGTGATGAATGCGTGCGCATACCTCATCACTCTAGGCTGCCATAGCGTCATGAGGGATACATGCACATGCGCACGCGTTCCCCATATTTATTCGTACTTTTTTTTTTTACAATACTGCAAAGCATTGACAAAAAGCATCTTTTTGCCAATGCTGCACAGCATCAGCAAACAACATCGGCAAAGCCAATAATGCGCGACCCACTGGATTTGCCAAGGCTTGTTCCTCCCAGTGGTGTGTGCTCTGATGCTGTGTGTTCCTTTCTGATGCTGTGTGCTCCCCCTGACTCCTCGCGCCACTCACTGCAGCTGGTCGCTGATAGGATAGTTGGGTCTCGAGGGCCAGACGCTGCTCTGGTCTCTACGTGCACTTTCGGAAGAGAAACTTTACCTCTGTGACTTTCAAATGAGGGTGAACTTTAAAAAGCACAAAGTGACTGATCCGCTCAGCGTCAGGCAGCGCGAGCCGCACACGAGGCTGTGTTAAAAACACCTGCATATGGGGCCGACTGGAAGGTGAGGACCACAACAGCGCTTTACTAAGGAAGCGCCCAGGGCTAGTCTGTGCGCTGGAGGACTCTGGGGATCCCGACCCTCGGCCCGCCTCCAAGTGGCGAACGTGCTGGAGGAGGAGGGATTTATACATATATGTTTGTAAGGGTGGTCTATACGAGCTTCCATGTTCTTGGGGGAGTGGTCTAAGACTTTTTACGCCCCCAGGCAAAAAGGGAAGGTGCGAGGCCCCTCTAATTTGAATATAATTTTACATCACAGGAAATGGCATCACAGGAAGGGCCGTCAATTGACTATTAGTCTTCTGATGTAGAAGTGAGTTTGCAAGAAGCAACTTTCCTAGTGCAGGTAGCAGTAAAACAAAAAAAAACATAAATAACCCTAATAAAATAAGTACATATATTTTAAAGTTCTATTAAGTGGAAACGTTTGGCCTACGTCTCTTGAAAACGTTTTTCTTTAATCAAATGTTAACAAATTGTTTGAAAATAGTATATTATCATGCATTTATGTATCTGCGGTATTTAAATAACACAAACGTAGCCTGCAGGGTCAAAGTCAAACAGTAGTGGCTACTACCGGACAGGGGTGGTGGTGGGGGGGAGGAAGGTTATAAAAAACAAGCATTGGCATAGCCAATAGGTCTCGCCTTTGGGACATTATAAGTGTTTAGCCATGCAAAAGTTGATGTTGCACCAAGGATATTGTGCTGCATAATTAAATACTTATAAGGTCCCAAAGGCGAGACCTATTGGCTATGCCAATGCTTGTTTGGATATCTTAGGGGTTTTATTACCCCCACATAAATGCTATCAATGCTTCGTGTATATTTTGTACAGACTTTACAGTAAAGTGGTAGGTGGTAACATGAGTGGGACAGCATGACAACAAATAACAACCCCGGGAGGAAATTCATTTTTATGGCCGCAATGTGTCCAAACAATGTATTTCCAATTTGCCCCAACGGTAGAGATCTTTAAAGACAATATCTAATAGGGGCTGGAGGTAGATTAATATAATCGGGCCAAAGAGACTTTAATCTTGACTCCTGGTATTGTAGAGGGGAGGAGGAAATCTTGAATCTCTGAATCTGAGCAGCAGTTATCATCACGGCTCAGAGCTTTGTGATGCCAAGCCTACAGATTTTGAGTAGTTAATGAGAAATCCAGAGGCCCTAATAAAGTTACATAATTCTCAAGGTAAGTGGGGGAGGGATGTTCAACTTGTGTTACACAGCAGGGATTATCATCTGCAAAAAGGGCTAATGTATAAGTGTTAGAACATACAGTTAGGCCATGAACATGAGGGTTAGTATTTATTTAATGGACCAATGACTCCATGACAGGAGCGAACAGGAACTGAGACGGGACATCCCTAAAGTATGCTTTTTGAGGATGCTATGGAAAGAGTCTTCACTGCATTAATCTGAAGTCTAGTATTTGAGTTGCGGAAGATCCCCAATGTGTAACAGGTGATGTTATGTCCTAGGTCTATTTCACCTCAAATCTGTGTCAACCACTTTCTCCATGTCCAGAGAGAGAAGGAGCATTTCAGATTTTGTCCTGGTCACAACATCTCCCAAATCTAGCCAAACTAACAATATCTAATGCTTGTCTAGTCTTAGTAATGCCTGACTGGGCTGGATAGATCATGGCGGGCCAAAGATCTTCCAAATGATATGTGAACATTTTAGGCTAAATTTTGACATTGATGTTAAGTAATGCTACAGGCCAATATGACCCTCATTTCATGAGGCCTTTGTTAGGTTTTAATATAAGGATTTTTCTGATGCCATCATTGTATTGGTGACTTTTTGAGATGTCAGGAAGTAGTTAGAGACTTTCCCCAACGGTTCCCAAAGTATGTTTTTAAAAGCCTTATAAAATATCCGAGCCCAGTGCCTTATTATTGGGGAGGTTCTGTATGGCATATCTGACCTCATGGAGTGTAATGTAAACATTGATAAGATCTACTTTATCTTGACCAATCGGAAGGAATATGATATTGTGTAGAAAGTCAATTTGTACAGATTCAGGCGCTTCTTCTTCTTTATATAAATCTGAGTAAAAATTGTGGAAACTCTAAACATCGTCTTTGGGTGACATTACTTTATTTCCTGAGGAATCTATAAGCTGTCTGGTATTATTGCGCAAAGATTGCATTTTCAATTTAGGGACTAGTAATCGATCAGCCTCATCACCCCTTGCATAGCATTTTTTGATTTGTTTGCAACATTTTGTGAAATGTTTCACCCTTCAGAATTTGCTCCAATTCGCTTCTTGCCAGCTGCAGCTCCTCGATCGATCCTGAACCTCATGTTGTAATTTACAGTCCCTTATTTTTTGTTCTAAGTCAGATTTTTTGGCTTTGTTTGAGCAAAAAAAGGTGTCAGTATGCGAAGTGAGTTCCCCCTGCTTGGCCACTTTAGCTGCCTCTCATATTGTTTTACTGGAGACCTCACTCTCTGCATTCTCACTGAAATAATGTTCTATAGTTTCTCTAATTGAGTGTGAGTCTACTTGATCTCAGAATGCTATCTCGTTCTCGCACCATTGTGTAGGATAAGTCGGCATTGTGAACATTGAATCCTTGAAGGCAAGGATTTCTGGGGCATGCTGAGGGAATCTGCATCCATATTTCAAAAGACAAAGTTGTATGAATAACCCCCTGTTCTATAAACAAGTAATTGATCCTTGAAGACGTTCTATGAACCTTCGAGTAGAATATATAGCTCCTATCTTCTGGATGAACATGGCACCAGATGTCTACCACGTTTAAGTCCATCAGTCCTTGTATCTTAGACTGTGGGGGTTAGTGTGCCCACTTGCCATGCCTGATCAGTCCTCGTTGGACGTAATGTAGCATTGAAATCTCCAACCATTATCCGAAGACCTTGGGCAAAGCCCGATATACGAGGGAACAAATCAGCAAAGAATGCCTCTCTATTCTTATTTGGGTCACACATACACAAGAGTTCTTTCTTGGTTCTCCAGCTCGCCCTTGATAAGGAGATATCGGTCATCTGTTCCGCTGTGTGTCTCTTTCATATGAGAACCCCCTTCTAGATAATATTGACACTTTCTTTGTTTTAGTGGGTTCTGAGGATTGAAAGGTATATTGCGGACCTCAATCTGTGTCTATCGTGATGCGGTAAATGTGTTTCCTACAGGAGGGTAATATTAATTTCCGGAGCATCTAACCATTTCACTAGGGTCCTGTGTTTCAGTTGGGAGTATAGACTCCGCATATTTAAAATTAAAATTATTAGTTAAGATATCGTCTGTTCTGGGTAATTTGGACAACTCTTGTCTAGCTATCATCTGTGATTACATAACCTCTGCATGACTCTCACTTGCACTTGTGCCCCATACCTGGTGGGAAATATCTCTGGAGTACATTTCGAAGTTCCTGTACCTTGAACAGGGAAAGAATAGAACTTGGGATGGAAAGAGGAAACAATTAAATTTACATATTAACAAATAATGCATACAAAAACAGAAACACAGGGCACCATACATTACAGCAATCGGGCTCTTGCAGGCAGTGAGAGGGGCAGCTACCCGTTATGTGGCCCATACTTGGACGGTGAATGCTTTATGCAATAAACTAAATTATATAATAGTCATACATGCCATAAGTGACCCCAATGAACTATGGAAAATATTGGTTTAAAGAGCAGGAGCAGATTAGAAACGAGTATATCTGGTGCTCAAATGCAACTTGACATTAACCATAAATGAACCAACTAGGCCTGCAGTATGATAGGGTCACCGTATGTCACTCATCCTCAGAAGATGCCCTCTTGACTCTTGGCCGTTCTTAGTTGGTGGAGCGATTTGTCTGGTTAATTCCGATAACGAACGAGACTCCTCCATGCTAACTAGTTACGCGACCCCCAGCATAAACCACTATACAAAATGAACATTTGGATTTATTGAAGAAAACTCTTTGGTAGTGCACCGCTCCACTATTTTCACACCTCTTGACTCTTTATCCTGTTTTCGGTGGAGTTGCCTAGCCTCCCTTTCTATGGTCTGGCTTGATAGCACAGCTGTCGCCAGACAATTATGTGAGAATCACCAGGAGAGGGACTTTGGCTCCGCCTACATGTTGGGAGCCAGGAGTACATGTGTTGATTGGGCAGAGGCTGTGTGCGTCCATAAAAACGTGCTTGCCCTCCACACAGCTGTGATCATTTTGTTTCTTTATCCCGCTGCCTGAGCTTGAACTTTCATGGGCACACACCACACTGTAATGCAATTAAAATGTCTTAGATAACTAGATAATTTGTGATGTTTTTCTCTGGCAGCAGGACAGATAGAAGGAGGTCGGTCATTAACATACATGGATTTTTAGGTCTGGCTTGACAGTGCAACTGTTACCTGACCTGTTAAAATACACCAATATTATTCTACAGTTCTTTGCTTTGACACAAATACATATAAATTCCCATGCTATTTACTTGCAATGCTTCACATTACCATACAACATTCCTTTAAAGCCAGACCTATTGATATTACCAATGCATGTACTTTTATTTGTTTTTTGTTTCTACCAGGAGCTTTGACTTGAAAGGTAGGATCCTGGGTCTTCTCCACCAGTGTTCAGTTACCAAGTACTTGTTGCACCTCTTGTTTAGAAGCGACTGAATGTTGTTGTCCTTTGTAGTTCAACAAGCGACGGAAGGAGAATTCAGCATGCAAGTGGGTTGTAATGTCTTTCAACTTGAGTCTTCTCACCAAGGTATTAAAAAAAAAAAAATCTCTTGGAAAATGGTGACAGAGTCTCCTTCAAATCAGATATCGTCCATTCGTCAGATATCGTCCATTCGTCTTGCTGCTGTGAGAATTTCTTCTTTCATCTGATAAAAGTGGATCAGAACCAAAACATCTGGGGGAAATTTCCTTTGACGCTGGAAAGTTGAATAGGGTCCAGTCCAAGATTATCTCAGTTTCTGCAGATGTTATTTAGAATAGTTTTAAAGAGTTTCTGGACACGTTGAGGCAGATCTGTTTATTATATTTGAGCTGATACCTCTAATCCTTAAATTGTTTCGTCTAGACCGTTTGTATCCATCGCCAGTTTTGTCTTGCAGCTCCTGTTGGTGCTTCTCGAGGGCCAGTATTCTTTTGTGCAGTTCACTCTGTTCGTGAGAGCGCTCCGGCAATGTCATCTGCAGGAGGTCTATTCTTGTCTTGGTCCTTTAGAGATGATAATCAAGGTCAGATAGAGATTTAGAGACATCCTGACTAAATGAGGCTGTCTTTGCGTAGCTCTTGTATGAGCTATTGAATGTCTCCCCTAGTAGACGAGGACACTAAGTGCACTGTGATTGTCGCCTGAGTGAGAAGGAACTCGATCAACAGTTCGTCAGCATTAGCTAAGGCGAATGCCTTCTTGATTGAAGGTCTCTTGGGATTCGTATTCTTATTAGCCATTGCACTGTGTTGTCTTAGATGTTCTGCGGCTAATGGATGCCAAGGTGCCCCATACAAATGCTTAGGGTTCCTACGTGAAAATATCACCTTATAAACAGAGTTCAGGCAATTGCCGTTGATGTTGCCCTATCACCAGATCCAAGCCAGGACTACTAATCAGGCATTCTATTGGACGAAAGGTAGAACTCACAGCACGGCACGGCAGCTGCATTTACTCTTAGTTTGGATGGCCCACCAGTCCAAAGATTTCCAAGAGCCTGAACCTCTTCGTCCTCATTAAATAACCTCAAGCGTTGTGTGCAAAATATACATTCTAGACTTCCATGTGGAAATGCAGAGTTAAAAAAGTCACTTTTCACAATGGGGTTGGTTCTTTTCTGTTGACCCCAGAAGTATATCAAATGCTCGTGTCCAATTTTCAGCCCCACACTGGGGTGGCCACTAGCAGATCACTGAGGAGTTCACAGCAATATGGCCTTTATTCCAGCCCCGAACAACACCAGAAGACAACCCATTGTCCTTAGGCTCAGGTCGTACAGAGTAATTCAGTGAGCATAATGGGCCACCTGGGATCTGAATGTGTGGAGCGACATCCTCAAAGTTCGTAATAAGTCTCCAGATGAGCCCCCAGAGTCTGTCGACTTCCCAGTGACCACCAGATTCTGCAGAGCCAAGTGTCTTGCATGGGTGGACCGCCATCTCCCCGTGGCTCATCTCCAGGCAGTCACTGATAACCACTGCAAAGCTGCCAATAAGGCTCCCTCCGCTGCCCCAGGACTTTAAAGGGCCTGGCTGATGAGGGGTGTTATCCCGAAACCGGTCCCAGGATAATTGTTTCCAGTCCAAGGAAGACCTGGCTAGGCAGTTCGGGCTGGACTGTTCCCTTGAGGAACAGGGTCAAGACTGATTTGCATATAGCTGAGTCTGAACTGGGGTGGCAAATTGAGCTAAAGAATGATGATGGATTCAACCCAGATCTGTGACTGGGGGTGAGTGTCTGAAAGGTTTCAGCGCTCCGTCCACCATCTCCTTGTGTTTGCTTTGATTGCAGCCAATGCCTGATACAAAAAATATGGGAAACACAAATGCAGACCTGCTGGGTTTGTCAGTGGGTGGTCCTTTTAGGGACAGGCCATCTCTGGAGCACTTCTCAGCGACTACTAGTCCTCGCAACTCGTGTACAGGGCAACCATGCATGCTCTCTATCACCACAAAAGGAGGCACCTCGCCAACATATTTGTAAGCATGCCCACACCAAACTCTGTAAATAACCAAATCAGCTTGCAACAAATATACACCCACCACACTGAGCAGTACACAGACAAGCACCGGCAGCCGGCACAGGTAAGCGTGGTGGGGCGCGGCGCAGCGGGGGAGAAGACGACAGATGACGGAGTAGGTATTATTTATTTATTTAATTATACCTATTACGGCATCTGTCGACTGCCCACCCCTCCCATCCCACCATACTTACCTCTGCCGGCCGCTGCTACAGACAAGCCACACACCGCCCACACGGGCTTGCACTGACCTCTCTTGCAGACCCGCTGCATCACCTGCATGGCAGCATGAGCCAGACCTTGGTCTACCTGCCTGGCTCATCCTCTCTGGAGGCCACCAGACACAGGAAGCCATGACTTCACCAGAGGTGAGAATAAAAAGAGCAAATGGGCAAAGGCCAAATGATAAGCCTGTTGAGGTGTTTCCCGTCCAAGGGTGTCCCCTGCCTAGTGCTCACATGTCCTTAGAAATGTGCACTCTTGCCAGGTATTCCGAGTCTTCAGCTGGTGCCGAGGGAAGCTATATTAAACTTCCGATCTCTGGGTGATTATGTGGAACCAGTACGATACGCAGCCCTCAGTCGTGCCACGCCATGGTGAACCGCCTTGAGGGGGAAGGGCGAGCTCTTTAGGAGCGTAGGTGGTCACCGCGTTCCAAACTTGGCAGCGCAGTGGCTTGGGCAGCTGATGCCCTGAAGTTTCAGAGGGAAATAAACAGCGCTTCCCCCTGTCTGTCAATCTCCCCCCCCCTCCCCCGACGACCGAGAACGGATGGCTTTGATGAAGTGCGCACACAAAGGGAGATTGATGGAACAGGAAGTGGCCGCCATACTGCAGAAGAACCAAAACACACAACCCCACCTAAGTGTTTTCATTGCTTCTTATTTTTGAGTAGGGCTGTGGCCAGAAGCCAGGTTCTCTGTGGGAGAGTGGTGTGGGGGGGAGAGATAGAGATGAGAAATGGTGGCGGAGGACTGGAGGGAAAGAGATGGGGAGAGAAATGGGTGAGAAGGAATAGGGTGGCCAACTTTGCAGGACACATTGCATCTGTGTAGACACTTTGGGCCCGATTCACAAAGGTAAACTGAGACGAAAGTCTAACCTTACGACTTTCGGCATTCACAAAGGGCATTTACTACTCGTAAATGCCCTTTGTAAATACCAAAATAAATGCCCTTTGTGAATACCAAAAGTCTTAAAATTTGACTTTCGTCTCAGTTTACCTTTGTGAATCTGGCCCTTTGTGAGCATGGAGTCTTTGCATGCAAGTACATGCTTTGTGTACACACGCGTGCTGACACTGTGTGCACAGAGACTCTGCACATGTGTAGAACACTGTGTGCACAGAGACTCTTTGCATGCAAGTGCATACTTGATGTGCACAGGGACTCTTTGCATGCAAGTACATACTTTATGTGCAGTCTGCACACGTGTAGACTCTTTGTGTGCACAGAGACACTGCATGCAAGTACATACTTTGTCTGCACATAGACTCTGCACATGTGTAGACACTGTGTGCTTAGAGACTATTTATATGCCTTTAGATGCTTTGTGTGCATAGAGATTCTTTGCATGTGTGAAGACACTTTGTGTGCACAGTTTTCTTTGCATGTAAGTACATATTTTGTGTGCAGGGAGACTCTTTGCATGCGTTTAGACACGGTGAGGCTCATTTATGAGCACAGCAAGTCACCTTGCTGCGCTGTGCTGCCTGACACGGAAAGGGCAAGAATGCGCCGTATTTAAGTCAATACAGAGCATTACTGTCCTTTCCCCTGGGCTAATGCCCTATTTCAAAACATATTTCAGTAGTTGTTAAAGCCAATTTTTGTACCTCTGTGTGATGAAAAAATATTTTAATAGGATGAAAAACAAATCAGAACACTTTACTTGGTGATGTGCAAATAATAAATATGTTTTCTGAAACCCAATTTTCACAGTTTATTGTTAATACAATATATAGTTTTATCAGTAAAGTTGCAAGGTAGTGAGAAGGTTTTTGGCCATTTCTTGAAAATGTATTGTCTGTAAATGACAGTGCACTACCACATCATGCCTTAGTAATATATTATATATAAGTGAGTGTTTAAATATGAACTGAGAAACACTCCTGCCCCGATGGCAGAGCTATTAGTAAACTGAGAGGCAAGTCAGGGATCACGTGTACCCTATATGTGGGCTAGACTCTTATTACGCACGGAGCAAACGTTTAGTCTATTTAATCAAACAAAAGAGTCTTGTTTTGTACAGCAGAAATGCTGAACGCACATATTTGAAGGGGTATTCATATGTGAGAATGAAGAAAAAGGCAACTCTGTAAAATAAAATATTTGTCAATGATCACACAATTTGAGACTAGTTCACGGGTCAAGTACGTTAAAGTTCGGTCGAGTAGATTATTGAAGTTACTTGACCTGCAGGTCTAGTAACGTTTTTATGATGTTTCAAGGCCTGATACCCTGTCCACCTCACACTACCTAATCTCCTGTGTCTTTTAACCCCACCAGCCATCTGCATGAACTCACGTACACCTCCCACCACTAATGACCACACTCACCCACGAGCCATCCGCATGAACTCACACACACCTCCCACCACTAATGACCACACGCACCCACAAGCCATCCGCATGAACTCACACACACCTCCCACCACTAATGACCACACGCACCCACAAGCCATCCGCATGAACTCACACACACCTCCCACCACTAATAACCACACCGCACCCACAAGCCATCCGCATGAACTCACACACACCTCCCACCACTAATGACCCACCGCACCCACCAGCCATCCGCATGAACTCACATACACCTCCCACCACTAATGACCACACAGCACTTCTATTACTTTAATCTACCGCAAAGAAACATGTGAATGTATTGAATGGTTTGCTTGAGCACACAAGACTTATCCCAGTAACCAAAAATATTCAATAACACTGGCCTAACCACTAACCTTGGGTTCTGGAGCAGTATGCTGCCCAGCATAAAGCGCTTAAATGCCTCCTCTGGGGTATTATGTGATCTAAATAAATACAATTACAGTACAATGCAATACATAAACCAGCAGCAGGAACAAAAACTAAACATGTCTGTATAAGCCCCCTTCACTTTCAGCAGTCGGACTTCCAGTGCTTAATTTGAGCCTGTGGTTTCCAGTGCTCCGCACCGGCACGTAATTGTTAACACCGGCGCTTGTGACAGTCTGCCACAAGGTGGCACTGTCTGTCTAATTTAGAGATGACCACAACAACAGTTAATTAGTAATTCAATATACATTAAAAATGACTATTACCTGCCACCCAAGACATTCTTATAGTTTTGGGGGCTGGAATAGTCTGCATTGCCACACTTGTAGGAGTGTGATGGTTAGTAGTTGTGTTGTTACTATCATTGGCAGCGCTGGCAGGGGCAATGTGTGGTACAAGCTGCAGTGGCCTCCTGACGAGAGTCGTGGAACTTATGGTTTTTACAAATTAAGCTCTGCCGACTTCCCAAAGACCCTCATTAGCAAATAAGGGGGATAATGGTGGTTTCAACTCTGTAATGTCGCCCCACTTTTTGTACTGGACGATAGAGACGGAATACTACAATAATCAAGCCCAGTCTGTCACCTTTAAAGAAGAGTCAATATCAGATATATAGGGGAGAAATAGTTTTCAAAAGAAATTACCGCCCAGGATACGTAACCTGGAAAATGTCATCCTCAACCAGGAGAAAAAGGCCATCACTGATGTCTAACTTAGGGGATATCACAAGACAATAGATACACTTCCCGAATGGATAACAATTAATATCTTTTTGTAATAACTAGGAGACCCAAAGAGATATTGATCTGCTTGAAACCTGTGTTGCAGACTTCCCTGAATGAATAGTGGTCCTGAAGAAGGTTCATGTTATTCAATTTCTTGCACTGAAACGCGTCGACCACAGGTACTGATTTTCCCACACCTTCAACAGCAAGGATCTGATTATACTCACATTTGTTTTACACCATTCACAGCAAGGAAATATTCACAACTTGTATGCCTGTGTGAATCCATTTTTTGTATTTTCTGAAATTCAATTGATTTAATAGTGGATATTTGTCTTTGGAAATGTGGTATGTTCGGGATGTTAACTGTATGAAGTGAGAATGAATTGGTTGTAAAAGTATCAGGTTGTTAAAGAAAAGTAATTGATGATGCTATTTTTGTATCCCATGAGTAACAATTTTTAAGAGATTCAACAACAAAAGAAACTAATTAAGCGGGTATCTCACTGTCTGTCCACGTTGTGAATGATTTGATTGGTCCCTCTTAATATTAAGTCCCTCTAACCCACGCCATGTAGTGAACTCAAGTCCATAAAAGCACCTTTGTCTAATGTGACTAACTCTGCCCCAGCCCTTCTAACGTTTCAGAAGTAATTCTTGTAAAGCGCTCTGATACCCCCGGGTCTAGCTAGCGCTATATGAAACTCGAAAATAAAATAAAATGTATAAATACTAAGACGTAACGCAACTGATTCCACCCCAGCCCTACGAGCCTTTTTAGAAGTCGAGCTGACTTCTGATTGAAACTGTCTTCCCCCGCGGGCAGCACTGCTGGATAAATGTGCGGATAATGTTATTATTAAGTATAAAAGAGTAATCGGAGCGCTCAGCCCTGTTTGTCTTGGGGGCCGGGCCCCTCCCCACTTCTGAGTGTCAGGTATCCCGCGCTCCCTCTCAAGGCCCGTGTTTTGCTTCCTGCAGGGCCCGGCTGCACCGCAGCCGCAGGTCACAGACGCTGCACAAAGGCCCCTTTCAGGCCTGCAGCTCACGCGCAGCGCCGACCGAGGAGCGTAGGCCTGCACGCCCCTGCAGCTGGGGTAACCCTTTCAGTGCCGGACCGAGGCGGCCTCTCACTGAGGGGCTGAGGCCTGCAGCCGGGGTAACCCCTTCAGTGCCGGACCGAGGGGGGATCTCACTGAGGGGGTGAGGCCTGCAGCCGGGGTAACCCCTTCAGTGCCGGACCGAGGCGGACTCTCACTGAGGGCTGAGGCCTGCAGCCAGGGTAACCCCTTCAGTGCCGGACCGAGGGGGGTCTCACTGAGGGGTGAGGCCTGCAGCCGGGGTAACCCCTTCAGTGCCGGACCGAGGGGGATCTCACTGAGGGGTGAGGCCTGCAGCCGGGGTAACCCCTTCAGTGCCGGACCGAGGCGGACTCTCACTGAGGGGCTGAGGCCTGCAGCCGGGGTAACCCCTTCAGTGCCGGACCGAGGGGATCTCACTGAGGGGGTGACGCCTGCACGCCCCTGCAGCCGGGGTAACCCTTTCAGTGCCGAGAGGGGCTGAGGCCTGCAGCCGGGGCTGGGGTAACCCTTTCAGTGCCGGACCGAGGCAGGCTCTCACTGAGGGGCGGAGGCCTGCACGCCCCTGCAGCCGGGGCCGGGGTAACCCCTTCAGTGCTGACCGAGGCAGGCTCTCACTGAGGGGCTGATGCCTGCACGCCCCTGCAGCCGGGGCCGGGTTAACCCTTTCAGTGCCGACCGAGGGGGGATCTCACTGAGGGGCTGAGGCCTGCAGCCGGGGTAACCCTTTCAGTGCCGAGCGAGGCAGGCTCTCACTGAGGAGCTGAGGCCTGCAGCCGGGACCGGGGTAACCCCTTCAGTGCCGGACCGAGGGGGGATCTCACTGAGGGGCTGAGACCTGCACGCCCCTGGGGCCGGGGTAACCCTTTCAGTGCCGACCGAGGCAGGCTCTCACTGAGTGGCTAAGGCCTGCACGCCCCTGCAGCCGGGGCTGGGTTAACCCTTTCAGTGCCGACCGAGGGGGGATCTCACCGAGGGGCTGAGGCCTGCAGCCGGGGTAACCCTTTCAGTGCCGAGCGAGGCAGGCTCTCACTGAGGGGCTGAGGCCTGCAGCCGGGACCGGGGTAACCCCTTCAGTGCCGGACCGAGGGGGGATCTCACTGAGGGGCTGAGGCCTGCACGCCCCTGGGGCCGGGGTAACCCTTTCAGTGCCGACCGAGGCAGGCTCTCACTGAGTGGCTGAGGCCTGCACGCCCCTGCAGCCGGGGCTGGGTTAACCCTTTCAGTGCCGACCGAGGGGGGATCTCACCGAGGGGCTGAGGCCTGCAGCCGGGGTAACCCTTTCAGTGCAGAGCGAGGCAGGCTCTCACTGAGGAGCTGAGGCCTGCAGCCGGGACCGGGATAACCCCTTCAGTGCCGGACAGAGGCAGGCTCTCACTGAGGGGCTGATGCCTTCAGCCAGGGCCGGGGTAACCCTTTCAGTGCCGACTGAGGCAGGCTCTCACTGAGGGGCTGAGGCCTGCAGCCCCTGGGGCCAGGGTAACCCTTTCAGTGCCGACCGAGGCAGGCTCTCACTGAGGAGCTGAGGCCTGCAGCTGGGGTAACCCTTTCAGTGCCGACCAAGGGAGGCTCTCACTGAGGGGCTGAGGCCTGCAGCCGGGACCGGGGTATCCCCTTCAGTGCCGGACCGAGGGGGGATCTCACTGAGGGGCTGAGGCCTGCACGCCCCTGGGGCCGGGGTAACCCTTTCAGTGCCGACCGAGGCAGGCTCTCACTGAGGGGCTGAGGCCTGCACGCCATTGCAGCCGGGGCCGGGTTAACCCTTTCAGTGCCGACCGAGGGGGGATCTCACTGAGGGGCTGAGGCCTGCAGCCGGGGTAACCCTTTCAGTGCCGAGCGAGGCAGGCTCTCACTGAGGGGCTGAGGTCTGCATGCCCCTGGGGCCGGGGTAACCCTTTCAGTGTCGACCGAGGCAGGCTCTCACTGAGGGGCCGAGGCCGGCAGCTCCTGCAGCCGGGGCTGGTTACGGTAACCCTTTCAGTGCTGACCGAGGCAGGCTCTCACTGAGGGGCTGAAGCCTGCACGGCCCTGGGGCCAGGGTAACCCTTTCATTGCTGACCGAGGCAAGCTCTCACTGAGGGGCTGAGGCCTGCACGCCCCTGGGGCCGGGGTAACCCTTTCAGTGCCGACCGAGGAGGGGATCTCACTGAGGGGCTGAGGCCTGCAGCCGAAGCGCGGGGTAGCCCCTTCAGTGCCGACCGAGGCAGGCTCTCACTGAGGGGCTGAGGCCTGCAGCCCCTGCAGCCGAGCCGGGGTAACCCTTTCAATGCCGACCGAGGGTGGGATCTCACTGAGGGGCTGAGGCCTGCAGCCCTTGCAGCCGGGGCCGGGTAACCCTTTCAGTGCCGACCGAGGCAGGCTCTCACTGAGGGGCTGAGTCCTGCACGCCCCTGGGGCCGGGGTAACCCTTTCAGTGCCGACCGAGGCGGGCTCTCACTGAGGGGCTGAGGCCTGCACACCCCTGGGGCCGGGGTAACCCTTTCAGTGCCGACCGAGGCAGGCTCTCACTGAGGGGCTGAGGCATGCACGCCACTGGGGCCGGGGTAACCCTTTCAGTGCCGACCGAGGCAGGCTCTCACTGAGGGGCTGAGGCCTGCACGCCCTGCAGCCGGAGCCGGGGTAACCCTTTCAGTGCCGACCGAGGCAGGCTCTCACTGAGGGGCTGAGGCCTGCACGCCCCTGGGGCCGGGGTAACCCTTTCAGTGCCGACCGAGGCAGGCTCTCACTGAGGAGCTGAGGCCTGCACGCCCCTGCAGCCGGAGCCTGGGTAACCCTTTCAGTGCCGATCGCGGCAGGCTTTCACTGAGGGGCTGAGGCCTGCAGCCGGGGTAACCCTTTCAGTGCCGACCGAGGCAGGCTCTCACTGAGGAGCTGAGGCCTGCAGCCCCTGCAGCCGGGGCTGGTTACGGTAACCCTTTTCAGTGCCGACCGAGGCAAGCTCTCACTGAGGGCTGAGGCCTGCACGCACTTGGGGGTGGGGTAACCCTTTCAGTGCCGACCGAGGCAGGCTCTCACTGAGGGGCTGAGGCCTGCACGCCCCTGGGGCCGGGTAACCCTTTCAGTGCCGACCGAGGCAGGCTCTCACTGAGGGGCTGAGGCCTGCAGCCGAAGCCGGGGTAACGCTTTCAGTGCCGACCGAGGCAGGCTCTCACTGAGGGGCTGAGGCCTGCAGCCGGGGTAACCCCTTCAGTGCCGGACCGAGGGGGGATCTCACTGAGGGGGTGAGGCCTGCAGCCGGGGTAACCCCTTCAGTGCCGGACCGAGGCGGACTCTCACTGAGGGGCTGAGGCCTGCAGCCGGGGTAACCCCTTCAGTGCCGGACCGAGGGGGGGTCTCACTGAGGGGGTGAGGCCTGCAGCCGGGGTAACCCCTTCAGTGCCGGACCGAGGGGGGATCTCACTGAGGGGGTGAGGCCTGCAGCCGGGGTAACCCCTTCAGTGCCGGACCGAGGCGGACTCTCACTGAGGGGCTGAGGCCTGCAGCCGGGGTAACCCCTTCAGTGCCGGACCGAGGGGGGATCTCACTGAGGGGGTGACGCCTGCACGCCCCTGCAGCCGGGGTAACCCTTTCAGTGCCGAGAGGGGCTGAGGCCTGCAGCCGGGGCTGGGGTAACCCTTTCAGTGCCGGACCGAGGCAGGCTCTCACTGAGGGCGGAGGCCTGCACGCCCCTGCAGCCGGGGCCGGGGTAACCCCTTCAGTGCTGACCGAGGCAGGCTCTCACTGAGGGGCTGATGCCTGCACGCCCTGCAGCCGGGGCCGGGTTAACCCTTTCAGTGCCGACCGAGGGGGATCTCACTGAGGGGCTGAGGCCTGCAGCCGGGTAACCCTTTCAGTGCCGAGCGAGGCAGGCTCTCACTGAGGAGCTGAGGCCTGCAGCCGGGACCGGGTAACCCCTTCAGTGCCGGACCGAGGGGGATCTCACTGAGGGCTGAGACCTGCACGCCTGGGGCCGGGTAACCCTTTTCAGTGCCGACCGAGGCAGGCTCTCACTGAGTGGCTAAGGCCTGCACGCCCCTGCAGCCGGGGCTGGGTTAACCCTTTCAGTGCCGACCGAGGGGATCTCACCGAGGGCTGAGGCCTGCAGCCGGGGTAACCCTTTCAGTGCCGAGCGAGGCAGGCTCTCACTGAGGGGCTGAGGCCTGCAGCCGGGACCGGGTAACCCCTTCAGTGCCGGACCGAGGGGGATCTCACTGAGGGGCTGAGGCCTGCACGCCCCTGGGGCCGGGGTAACCCTTTCGAGTGCCGACCGAGGCAGGCTCTCACCTGAGTGGCTGAGGCCTGCACGCCCCTGCAGCCGGGGCTGGGCTAACCCTTTCAGTGCCGACCGAGGGGGATCTCACCGAGGGGCTGAGGCCTGCAGCCGGGGTAACCCTTTCAGTGCAGAGCGAGGCAGGCTCTCACTGAGGAGCTGAGGCCTGCAGCCGGGACCGGGATAACCCTTCAGTGCCGGACAGAGGCAGGCTCTCACTGAGGGGCTGATGCCTTCAGCCAGGGCCGGGTAACCCTTTCAGTGCCGACTGAGGGCAGGCTCTCACTGAGGGGCTGAGGCCTGCAGCCCCTGGGGCCAGGGTAACCTCTTTCAGTGCCGACTCGAGGCAGGCTCTCACTGAGGAGCTGAGGCCTGCAGCTGGGGTAACCCTTTCAGTGCCGACCAAGGGAGGCTCTCACTGAGGGGCTGAGGCCTGCAGCCGGGACCGGGTATCCCCTTCAGTGCCGGACCGAGGGGATCTCACTGAGGGCTGAGGCCTGCACGCCCCTGGGGCCGGGGTAACCCTTTCAGTGCCGACCGAGGCAGGCTCTCACTGAGGGGCTGAGGCCTGCACGCCATTGCAGCCGGGGCCGGGTTAACCCTTTCAGTGCCGACCGAGGGGGGATCTCACTGAGGGGCTGAGGCCTGCAGCCGGGGTAACCCTTTCAGTGCCGAGCGAGGCAGGCTCTCACTGAGGGGCTGAGGTCTGCATGCCCCTGGGGCCGGGGTAACCCTTTCAGTGTCGACCGAGGCAGGCTCTCACTGAGGGGCCGAGGCCGGCAGCTCCTGCAGCCGGGGCTGGTTACGGTAACCCTTTCAGTGCTGACCGAGGCAGGCTCTCACTGAGGGGCTGAAGCCTGCACGGCCCTGGGGCCAGGGTAACCCTTTCATTGCTGACCGAGGCAAGCTCTCACTGAGGGGCTGAGGCCTGCACGCCCCTGGGGCCGGGGTAACCCTTTCAGTGCCGACCGAGGAGGGGATCTCACTGAGGGGCTGAGGCCTGCAGCCGAAGCCGGGGTAACCCCTTCAGTGCCGACCGAGGCAGGCTCTCACTGAGGGGCTGAGGCCTGCAGCCCCTGCAGCCGAAGCCGGGGTAACCCTTTCAATGCCGACCGAGGGTGGGATCTCACTGAGGGGCTGAGGCCTGCAGCCCTTGCAGCCGGGGCCGGGGTAACCCTTTCAGTGCCGACCGAGGCAGGCTCTCACTGAGGGGCTGAGTCCTGCACGCCCCTGGGGCCGGGGTAACCCTTTCAGTGCCGACCGAGGCGGGCTCTCACTGAGGGGCTGAGGCCTGCACACCCCTGGGGCCGGGGTAACCCTTTCAGTGCCGACCGAGGCAGGCTCTCACTGAGGGGCTGAGGCATGCACGCCACTGGGGCCGGGTAACCCTTTCAGTGCCGACCGAGGCAGGCTCTCACTGAGGGGCTGAGGCCTGCACGCCCTGCAGCCGGAGCCGGGGTAACCCTTTCAGTGCCGACCGAGGCAGGCTCTCACTGAGGGGCTGAGGCCTGCACGCCCCTGGGGCCGGGTAACCCTTTCAGTGCCGACCGAGGCAGGCTCTCACTGAGGAGCTGAGGCCTGCACGCCCCTGCAGCCGGAGCCTGGGTAACCCTTTCAGTGCCGATCGCGGCAGGCTTTCACTGAGGGGCTGAGGCCTGCAGCCGGGGTAACCCTTTCAGTGCCGACCGAGGCAGGCTCTCACTGAGGAGCTGAGGCCTGCAGCCCCTGCAGCCGGGGCTGGTTACGGTAACCCTTTCAGTGCCGACCGAGGCAAGCTCTCACTGAGGGGCTGAGGCCTGCACGCACTTGGGGGTGGGGTAACCCTTTCAGTGCCGACCGAGGCAGGCTCTCACTGAGGGGCTGAGGCCTGCACGCCCCTGGGGCCGGGTAACCCTTTCAGTGCCGACCGAGGCAGGCTCTCACTGAGGGGCTGAGGCCTGCAGCCGAAGCCGGGGTAACGCTTTCAGTGCCGACCGAGGCAGGCTCTCACTGAGGGGCTGAGGCCTGCAGCCCCTGCAGCTAGGGCCGGGGTAACTCCTTCAGTGCCGACCGAGGCAGGCTCTCACTGAGGGGCTGAGGCCTGCAGCCGGGGTAACCCCTTCAGTGCCGGACCGCTGCAAGCCGGGCCTGCAGCAGAAGGAGGTCTGCACAAGGAGGCCAGAGACTCCGTGTGGACGAGAACCACCTCAGGCTGTAATAAAAACTCTGGTGCATGACTGAGGTGCTATTGCAGAGCTGCGTGTGACCCGCCCCAGCCCGCCAGACCTGGAGTAGCAGAGTGCAGCAGCTCAGAAGAGAAGCTTGCCAGCGTCCTTTCTGCCTTTCTGAGTCCCTGTACTCGAGCAGTAGGTGCAGCAGATCAGGATAGAGGTGCATTGGCAGAGCCGTGTGTGAGCCTCAGTACTGGGCTGGCAAGGATGCTGAAGGGCAGGGTAGAGGTGCATTGACAGAGCTGCATGTGGGCCTCAGTACTGGACTGGCAAGGATGCTCTAGGGCAGGGTAGAGGTGCATTGGCAGAGCTGCGTGTGGGCCTCAGGACTGGGCTGGCAAGGATGCTGAAGGGCAGGGTAGAGGTGCATTGGCAGAGCTGCATGTGGGCCTCAGTACTGGACTGGCAAGGATGCTATAGAGCATAGCAGAGGCGCATTGGCAGAGGCGCGTGTGGGCCTCAGGACAGGACTGGCAAGGATGCTGAAGGGCAGGGTATAGGTGCATTGGCAGAGCTGCATGTGGGCCTCAGTACTGGACTTGCACGGATGCTGAAGGCCAGGGTACAGGTGCATTGACAGAGCCACGTGTGGGCCTCAGGACAGGACTGGCAAGGATGCTGAAGGGCTCTCCCAATGCACCTCTATCCTGCCCATCATCACCCTGGCTTCTCTATCATTGAGACTTACACACAGCTCTCCCAGTGCAATATATCAGCATATATTGCACTGGCAGACAGGGGCGTAAGCATCAATGGTAGAGTAGCCAGGGTGATGATGCGCAGGATAGAGGTGCATTGGCAGAGCTGCGTGTGGGCTTCAGGAAGGGACTGGCAAGGATGCTGAAGGGCAGGGTAGAGGTGCATTGGCAGAGCCGTTCGTAGGCCTCAGGACTGGACTGGCATGGATGCTGAATGGCAGGGTAGAGGTGCATTGGCAGAGCCATGTGTGGGCCTCAGTACTGGACTGGCATGTTTGCTAAAAAGCAGGGTAGAGGTGCATTGGCAGAGCCGTGCGTAGGCCTCAGGACTGGACTGGCATGGATGCTGAAGGGCAGGGTAGAGGGGCATTGGCAGAGCCGCTTGTGAGCCTCAGTACTGGACTGGCATGTTTGCTGAAGAGCAGGGTAGAGGTGCATTGGCAAAGCCGTGCGTAGGCCTCAGGACAGGACTGGCATGGATGCTGAAGGGCGGGGTAGAGGTGCATTGGCAGACCCGCATGTGGGCCTCAGTGGTGGACTGGCACAGGTGCTGAAGAGCAGGGTAGAGGTGCATTGGCAGAGGTGTGCGTAGGCCTCAGGACTGGACTGGCATGGATGCTGAAGGGCAGGGTAGATGTGCATTGGCAGAGCCGCGTGTGGGCCTCAGGACTGGGCCGGCCTGTTTGCTGAAGAGCAGGGTAGAGGTGCATTGGCAGAGCCGTGTGTAGGCCTCAGGACTGGACTGGCATGGATGCTGAAGGGCGGGGTAGAGGTGCATGGGCAGAGCCGTGCGTAGGCCTCAAGACTGGACTGGCATGGATGCTGAAGGGCGGGGTAGAGGTGCATTGCAGGAGCCGCGTGTGGGCCTCAGAACTGGACTGGCATGTTTGCTGAAGAGCAGGGTAGAGGTGCATTGCGAGAGCCGCGGGTGGGCCTCAGTACTGGACTGGCATGTTTGCTGAAGAGCAGGGTAGAGGTGCATTGGCAGAGCTGTGCGTGGGCCTCAGTACTGGACTGGCAAGGGTGCTGAAGGGCAGGACAGAGGTGCATTGGCAGAGCTGCGTGTGGGCCTCAGTACTGGACTGGCACTGGTGCTGAAGGGCAGGGTAGAGGTGCATTGGCACAGCAGTGCGTAAGCCTCAATGCTAGAGTAGCCAGGGTGTGGAAGGGCAGGGCCGAGGTGCCTTGGCAGTGAATACGCCCTCTGGCACCGTGTCCCAGCGGGTTCTCAGGCTCACAGACTGCCAGTCCTGTTCCTCTGTAGTCTGGCAGGGGATGACGTCATCAGCACCTGTGGTAACGCACCGCAGTCAGGTCACCCGGGGACTTGGTCCATCTTATTGTTGGACGTTCTCTCCGTAGCGCCTCCCCTGTGGACAGTTTGTTCTCCTTCACAGCGCCTCCCACTAACGTTTCTTCAGTACATTCCAGTGCGTTTAGACTTGGGCTGGTGGCTTCATTCAAATACAGGCTAGTGCGAGTCCTTTCCTTTACTTTACTTTTAATTATTTTAAGTCTGTTTTCACAGTTCATTATTTTCTGCAGCGATGTTATGTATGTATCGGTAGATCTCGATACATCAATAGCACATAATGTGATGAGTGTATGCTTATGGATTTACTGTCCTATAATAACACATCTGTCGCAATATGTAAATATGATTAAACCAACTGTATCTATAAGTGCTTCACTGTTGAAATATTGGGGGACAAATATGAGAAAAAGAAAAAAATAATACATAAAATTAAAAAAAACTTAATTTACAACAAAAACTGAAAGCCAGAGTTTGTTAATATTGATACATGTGTGTACATATAGGACTTTATCCAGTACAATTTTATATTTCCTGATTTCTTTTTCTCCCACTGCAGAGGAAAAAAAAACAATCTCCCCAAACTTCCATCACCACTTTATGACTCATCCAATTTATGACTCATCTCATTCCTCTTCCAAAATCTCCCCTACCTCCACTCTCTGACTCATCCCAAACTTCGCATATTCACGATGAAGTGATGGAGCGCGGCGTTAGCCTTGTTGGCTTAACGCCGCACTCCGCCACATCAGAAACGCAGGGCTGCATCTTATTTACAAGAATACAGTGCAGCTCTGCGCTTCACCCTGCGCTGGCGCTAATTGCAGCTGCCTAGCGCCAACGCAGGCACTATTGTACCATAGTCCAAGGGAGCTTGCGTTGGGGGGAAAGATTGTTTATGTGCAAGAAGGTGTCCCTTTCTGCCCATAAACAATCACCAATGGCGTTTTGTAACTGCTATGTGAGATGCATTGTGCAGGAAGGGATACCTTCCTGCACATAAACAATCAATGGCGTTTTGCTGTTTCTATGTATGCTGCACAATGCAGCACACACAGAAACAGCAGAAACGAGGAGAAATAAAGCATTTCTCCTCATTTCGCCAGGGTAAGACCAGGTTTTTTTTGTCTTAATTTTGGCGCTGCCCCATATTTACGCCACCCATGAAAATATGGGGCAGCGTCAAAATCAATGGGTGTTGCAGTGGAACGCCCACCACAACACCCACTGCCCACCCCTTTCACGCTAAGTGTAGTGTGAAATGGGGCCTTATTTACAAGGCAGCGTTAAGTGGCCTTAACACTGCCTTGTAAATAAGACGAAGCCCCTATCGCCACCACAACGTTGAGAAAAGTGATGTTCTGGTGGTGATAGGTGCTTGTAAATAGGCCTCTTCGTTTACTACCATGAACTACCAAATAACCCTTTCCAAACTCTTCCCTCCTCTATCCATCCTCTATCCTATTCATCCAACAAACTGACTCACATGTAGGGGCGAAGCTTCAGAGGGAGTGTTTGGGGTGTTACATCCCACTAAAAATGTATTCTGTAGTAAATTGTTCGATACAGGTGCTTTCAGTCGGGTATGGTGAGGTATCTGTCGGATTTCACCCTGGATTTTTATATGCCTGCACTGACAAAAACACACACACAGACACCCACACACACACACACACTCTCGGCTGTGCCTTAAAACTTGGTTAGTTTAAAACTGTTGTGTTTTAAGTACACCTAACAATTCACACTCCTCCCTCTCTCCACAGCCTCTTGTGCCCCCCGTACGCCCTGTTTCTCATAATTCATTTTAACAAGATATGCCAGCGTGATAGGTTGCGAACTCTGAAGCTTACACCACCCCCCCCAATCGTACTGACCAAGCTACGCCCCTGTGTCTACCACTCCCAAAAACAGTTTATATTTCTATCTACTAATCCACCACTAATCAACCTTTGGGTTCCGGAGTAGCGTGCTACTCGCCAAAAAGCGTAATGATTCGCGTTACTTTTCAGGGATGGAATCATATGCTGCTACCAAAACATCTGAGGAGCTCTGCTCAGTGACCTGTTCATCCATTGGGAGGACACATCTGAACCTGCTGTGAGCTCTTGGCAGGGCTGACGGTTTATGGTAGCATTCAATGTCTGAGCCTCTCAGTGTCCGAGTCTCTCAGTGTCCGAGTCTCTCAGTGTCCGAGTCTCTCTCAGTCCAAGTCTCTCTCAGTCCGAGTCTCTCAGTGTCCGAGTCTCTCTCAGTCCGAGTCTCTCTCAGTCCGAGTCTCTCTCAGTCCGAGTCTCTCGGTGTCTGAGTCTCTTGGAGCTTCTCAGGAGACCACAATTACATCTCACTGCTGGAAGGGCAGTTTAGGCTGCTGCTCATGATAGAGGTGCATTAGCAGAGCTGTGTGTGGGTCTCACTGCTGGAAGGGCAGTGCAGGCTGCTGCTCATGACAGGTGCATTAGCAGAGCTGTGCATGGGGCTCAGTGCTGGAAGGGCAGTGCGTGGTGCTGCCTATGATAGAGGTGCATTAGCAGAGCTGTGCGTGGGGCTCAGTGCTGGAAGAGCAGTGCTTGTTACTGCCCATAATTGAGGTGGTGCATTAGCAGAGCTGTGCTTGGGTCTCACTGCTGGAAGGGCAGTGCAGGCTGCTGCTCATGATAGAGGTGCATTAGCAGAGCTGTGTGTGGGTCTCACTGCTGGAAGGGCAGTGTGTGGTGCTGCTCATGATAGAGGTGCATTAGCAGAGCTGTGTGTGGGTCTCACTGCTGGAAGGGCAGTGCAGGCTGCTGCTCATGATAGAGGTGCATTAGCAGAGCTGTGTGTGGGGCTCAGTGCTGGATGGGCAGTGCGTGCCGCTGCCCATGACAGAGGTGCATTAGCAGAGCTGTGTGTGGGTCTCACTGCTGGAAGGGCAGTGCAGGCTGCTGCTCATGATAGAGGTGCATTAGCAGAGCTGTGTGTGGGGCTCAGTGCTGGATGGGCAGTGCGTGCCGCTGCCCATGACAGATGTGCATTAGCAGAGCTGTGTGTGGGTCTCAGTGCTGGAAGAGCAGTTCGTGCCGCTGCCCATGATAGAGGTGCATTAGCAAAGCTGTGTGTGGGTCTCAGTGCTGGAAGGGCAGTGCTTGCTACTGCCCATAATTGAGGTGGTGCATTAGCAGAGCTGTGCTTGGGTCTCACTGCTGGAAGGGCAGTGCAGGCTGCTGCTCATGATAGAGGTGCATTAGCAGACCTGTGTGTGGGGCTCAGTGCTGGAAGGGCAGTGCGTGCTGCTGCTCATGACAGATGTGCATTAGCAGAGCTGTGTGTGGGTCTCAGTGCTGGATGGGCAGTGCGTGCCGCTGCCCATGACAGAGGTGCATTAGCAGAGCTGTGTGTGGGTCTCAGTGCTGGAAGGGCAGTGCAGGCTGCTGCTCATGATAGAGGTGCATTAGCAGAGCTGTGTGTGGGTCTCACTGCTGGAAGGGCAGTGCAGGCTGCTGCTCATGATAGAGGTGCATTAGCAGAGCTGTGTGTGGGTCTCACTTCTGGAAGGGCAGTGCAGGCTGCTGCTCATGACAGGTGCGTTAGCAGAGCTGTGCATGGGGCTCAGTGCTGGAAGGGCAGTGCGTGGTGCTGCCTATGATAGAGGTGCATTAGCAGAGCTGTGCGTGGGGCTCAGTGCTGGAAGAGCAGTGCATGTTACTGCCCATAATTGAGGTGGTGCATTAGCAGAGCTGTGTGTGGGGCTCAGTGCTGGATGGGCAGTGCAGGCTGCTGCTCATGACAGATGTGCATTAGCAGAGCTGTGTGTGGGTCTCAGTGCTGGAAGAGCAGTTCGTGCCGCTGCCCATGATAGAGGTGCATTAGCAAAGCTGTGTGTGGGTCTCAGTGCTGGAAGGGCAGTGCTTGCTACTGCCCATAATTGAGGTGGTGCATTAGCAGAGCTGTGCTTGGGTCTCACTGCTGGAAGGGCAGTGCAGGCTGCTGCTCATGATAGAGGTGCATTAGCAGAGCTGTGTGTGGGGCTCAGTGCTGGAAGGGCAGTGCGTGCTGCTGCTCATGACAGATGTGCATTAGCAGAGCTGTGTGTGGGTCTCAGTGCTGGATGGGCAGTGCGTGCCGCTGCCCATGACAGAGGTGCATTAGCAGAGCTGTGTGTGGGTCTCAGTGCTGGAAGGGCAGTGAGTGCCGCTGCCCATGATAGAGTTGCATTAGCAGAGCTGTGAGTGGGTCTCGCTGCTGGGAGGGCAGTGCAGGCTGCTGCCCGTTATAGAGGTGCATTAGCAGAGCTGTGAGTGGGTCTCGGTGCTGGGAGGGCAGTGCTTGCTACTGCCCATAATAGAGATGCATTAGCAGAGCTGTGCTTGGGTCTCACTGCTGGAAGGGGAGTGCGTGGTGCTGCCCATTATAGAGGTGCATTAGCAGAGCTGTGCGCGGGTCTCAGTGCTGGAAGGGCAGTGTGTGGTGCTGCCTATGATAGAGTTGCATTAGCAGAGCTGTGAGTGGGTCTCGGTGCTGGGAGGGCAGTGTTTGCTACTGCCCATAATAGAGGTGCATTAGTGGACCTATGAGTGGGTCTCAGTGCTGGAAGGGCAGTGCCTGCTGCTGCCCATGATAGAGTTGCATTAGCAGAGCTGTGCGCGGGGCTCAGTGCTGGAAGGGCAGTGCCTGCTGCTGCCCATGATAGAGTTGCATTAGCAGAGCTGTGCGCGGGGCTCAGTGCTGGAAGGGCAGTGCAGGCTGCTGCCCATGATAGAGTTGCATTAGCAGAGCTGTGTGTGGGTCTCAGTGCTGCGAAGGGCAGTGCGTGATGCTGCCCATGACAGAGGTGCATTAGCTGACCTGTGCGCGGATCTCAGTGCTGGAAGGGGAGTGCGTGGTGCTGCCCATTACAGAGGTGCATTAGCAGAGCTGTGCGCGGGTCTCAGTGCTGGAAGGGCAGTGCGTGGTGCTGCTCATGATAGAGGTGGATTAGCAGAGCTGTGCATGGGCATCGGTGCTGAGAAGGCAGTGAGTGCCGCTGCTCATGATAGAGGTGCATTAGCAGAGCTGTGCGCGGGTCTCAGTGCTGGAAGGGCAGTGCGTGGTGCTGCCTATGATAGAGTTGCATTAGCAGACCTATGAGTGGGTCTCGGTGCTGGGAGGGCAGTGCAGACTGCTGCCCATGATAGAGTTGCATTAGCAGAGCTGTGCGCGGAGCTCAGTGCTGGGAGGGCAGTGCAGGCTGCTGCTCATGATAGAGGTGCATTAGCAGAGCTGTGCTTGGGTCTCACTGCTGGAAGGGCAGTGCCTGCTGCTGCCCATGATAGAGTTGCATTAGCAGAGCTTTGTGCAGGTCTCAGTGCTGGAAGGGCAGTGCAGGCTGCTGCCCATGATAGAGTTGCATTAGCAGAGCTGTGCGCGGATCTCAGTGCTGGAAGGGCAGTGCGTGGTGCTGCCCATGATAGAGTTGCATTAGCAGAGCTGTGCGCGGGGCTCAGTGCTGGAAGGGCAGTGCGTGATGTTGCCCATGATAGAGGTGCATTAGCTGAGCTGTGCGCGGATCTCAGTGCTGGAAGGGCAGTGCAGACTGCTACTTATTGTTGAGGTGCATTAGCAGAGCTGTGCATGGGGCTCGGTGCTGGGAAGGCAGTGAGTGCCGCTGCTCATGATAGAGGTGCATTAGTGGAGCTATGAGTGGGTCTCAGTGCTGGAAGGGCAGTGCCTGCTGCTGCCCCTGATAGAGGTGCATTAGCAGAGCCGGAGCTGTGCATGGGCATCGGTGCTGGAAGGCAGAAGACAAAGACAAGAAGGCCCCTAAAGGTAAATAAATGCAACTTTTACACACACTCTATGTGTTTAAATTACTTTCTGATAATGGCTGATAACTAATCCTGCAATGGAACACATAAAATATGCGTCCCTCTCTGAGTGGACCCTGTCTGAGATGGGACAAGTGCTCCATTTACTGAAATGTGCTGGAACAGATGGGGGGGAACCGGGACTGCCCTGCCACTGCGGGACGCTCGGACACCCTGCACAATGCATTCACCTGCCTCCAGTTGTATAGTGGAAGTCCCGCCCCCTGGGAGCCATCATGCGCTGCTTGGAGACTGCCAGTCTTCTATGCACTGTGCATAATGAGCTTCGTGCGACCACAACTTACCGGTGTGCATCGAGGCAGGCCCTCCTGGGTGCACTTCGGGCTCCTGGGGGCCATCCTTGGCTCCTCCTGTTACTTCAGGGCTGTCTTGGCTGGAGTCCGCCATCTTGGAACTGTGAACCAGAAGCAGATAGGGTGAATTAGCAGGAGCATTCTACGTGTTTGAATCTTTCTCAGAGACATTTAAAGGCATGGGCAAAATGCACAATTGCCCAGGGCCCAACCAAACAAGCTTACCCCGGGGGAAATCTATTTCTCTGTCTCAATCTCTCATCCTCTGTTTGCATATCTCTACCTCTAACAGGGGCGGCAAGTAACTTTAAAAATCAGTAGGACACTCACGGCGCCGAAAAACTCTTAGAGGGAAGGAAGGTAGTTAACTTCCTGCATGCCAATCCAACGAATCCTAGAGCTGCTTTCACGCTTTTTTCAACATGAGAGCAGCTTCAGGGTTGGTTGGAGCAGGCTAACCCAGCGCTCATTTTGCGGCTGGGGCCATGTGCCTGCAATCCCGAGCTATTTTAGAGCTCTGGTATTGCTGGCTCTGAAGAGCGCTAGTCGGAAAGGCGGGCTGTAGATAGCTGACCAATCTGACATGCACACTGAGCACCCGCAGACGTCATCCTGCAATCCTCAAGAATCTGCCCCTCCCCCACCATCACAATCGCGCTAGCGCGGCCGGCGGCACACAGAATAATAAAATGGTAATCAGTAATAGGATTCAAAGCTGTTCTGATAAGGGACCCCAAAATATGTGTTGCCTGTGGCCCCAAAAATCCTTAATATGTAAAGGACCTTGCTTCATGCATAGTGGGATTTTCAAAAAGATGTCGCTCTATCTCTTTAGCGCTGCAGACAAAATAGCTCTGTAAACATGTGTTGAGAGGGATACTTGTCATTCACATGTATGCCGGAGGCTTCTTAGTACTGTGGTCCTCATTACCAGATGTGTTATTTCACCTGGAGTGGTAACACTGGGTGAAATAAAGCACATCGGAATTGTAAGTGTTTCAAGGCCCAAAATTATTGGGTCCATAAACTCGGGTTCCAATAATTCTGGGTTTCGGAGACACCAGGGGCCTCATTTATGGGGATTTGTTGTAGGGAACCACAGCAGGTCACCTTGCTGCACTGCTCTACCTCAAAGTGAAAGGGCAGGAATGCCCAATAGTTATCTAACACGGTGCATTCCTGTCTTTTCCCCCAGCGCTGGCACTGTTTCGTCAGTCTAGCGTCAACACTAGCACCCTTGCACCATGGTGAAGGGGTGCCTTTGTTGTCGGCAGGATTGCTTTTGTGCAGGAAGGGGCACCTTCCTGCAAAAAAACAATCCTGAGAGGCGTTTTCCTCTTTCTATGTGTGCTGCAGAATGCAGCACACATGGAAAGAGGAATAAATGAGGAGAAATAAAGTAATTTCTCCTCATTATGCCTCACCTCGGGAGGCATAAGGTTTTAGCGCTTCCCCAGGTTTACACGGTCTTGTAAATCTGGGGAAGCGTCAAAATCCATGGGTGTTGTGTAGAAACACCCACCGCAACGCCCATGGAACGCCTCTCGAGCGCAGAGTAAGGCAACTTAGCGATTTGCGCTGCCTTGCCTTACTCCATATCTATGAGGCCATTCAAAGCCAACGCAAAGTGGCTTTGCGTGACCTCGTAGATATGATTTTGTAGTTTGCGCCGCCAGAGCGTCACAAAAAGTGGCACTCCAATGGCGCAAGGGGCTCCTAAATGTGCCTCTAGGCATCTCGCAGAAGCTGAAAAACTGCACGATAAAACACCCACTAGATCTGGGTGCGAGCAGCCATTCCACAATTCGGGTAAAAAACTCATAATGGTGAGACTGTGCAGTGGAGATACTAGCCGGTACTTTTATTTCTGGCCTCCCGAGTCCAGCCAGCTTGTAATGAGGCCTAAGTGAGGCGTGTTGCGCAGCCTTAGACCAGACAGAACTAATGTGGAAACAGCAGTTTCATTTACTTCAAAGTCCAGTTGTTCACATTGGAGTTCACAGCTGAAGTTGAAAAAATTCCAAGCCAATTGGATATTTTCGGTAATAAGCCAGCCCTATTGGCTTTGCAGAAGCCCCTGGTCCCATTGGATTTTCATTCCAGCAGTGTGCCCCATCGGTAGAATCAAGGGGGTGTCAAGGCTGCATCTTATCAAAGGCCCAGTGCCCACATGACATGGACTTGTCCTTGTATATCCACTTATTGGACCGCAATATTCCAAGTGATTTCAGATATAACCTCCCCGTCCCCCAAACTAGCCCTATTAGGAATTGTCATCGATATCCAGCCAGCCACCGAAGATTCACTGCTATAGCACTACTGTTAGTAAAAAGAGAAATCGCACTACATTGGGGCACTAGGCAATCCCCCACGAAGCAACCATGGCTTCGCAGCATGACGTACTGTGATATGCAAACTGAGATATACTCCTCGCTTCAGCCCCTGCCTCACGCCCCAAGGATATTTGGCAGTTATTTCGCCTCTTTTTACACCCGCTACAACTTGCCCTGCCCTATCCCCTGCACCCATAACTGATTTGGCACCCACAAATGTTTCACAACAGCAGCAAGAACCACCCCAATAGGGACACCGGCCTGCCTCTAACCTGCCATACTCGTAACATATCTACACAATCCCTCACCCCTCCCCCCCCAGTATACCCTCAAAGCAGTCATGGCCTCTTAGGTTGTTACGCCTGGTTATCGAGGAACACTAATGCGAATCCCCTCCCCCACACATTGCCCCCTGCTCCCCCTTATTTATTTATTTACAAAGTTTTATATAGCGCGAACATGACCCACGGGGGTATCAGAGCGCTTTACAATAAACAGTTATTAAACGTTAGATGGTTGAGGTAGTAAACATACATTCGGTATTCGCCGTTCAGTACAATAGAGATAGAATGTAATATATGAATAGCATAGTTGACTAGTAGGTAATAAAGAATGATCCACGAGGGAATCAGAGTGCTTCAAAATACACAGCTATTAAACATTAGGAGGTTGAGGTAGTATACGTATATTCGGTAATCGTCATTCAATACAAAAGAGGTAGACAGTAATACATGGATAGCATAAGTGACTAGTATTCAACTTAGAATTAAAGGCTTAGGAAGTGAATTTGTTCATTAGAAGTATTTTTACTTCTTTTTTGAAGGAGGTAAATGAGGGGATTCCACGTAACACTGGAGGTAGGGAGTTCCAAATCTTCGGTGCGATCCCTGAGAAAGCTCTGCAACCAGTTCTCTTTTTATGGAAGGATTGAGGTTTCAGTAGTAGTGAGCTCGCACTTCGCAATTGTCTGCATCCTCCCGATCGCTCTAGCTTTAGTGCTAAGTAACTGGGGGTATTGCTATGCAGGGCTTTATGTGTCATGCAGGCGATCTTTAGGTGTATTCTTGCCTCGTAGGGCAGCCAGTTCAGAGCTTTCAAGGTCGGAGAAATGTGGTTATTTCTTTTTGTTCCTGAGACCAATCTGGCCGCAGCGTTAAGCGATGCCCTCAGCGGGGCCAGCTTGTATTTGGGGAGACCGCATAGAGTGGAGCTTCCATAGTCCAATCTTGGTAACACTAGGGCTTGTACCGCCGTTTTAAGTCGGTCTGTGGGAGAAAGGGTTTAAGTTTCCTTAGTAAACTCATCTGGTGATTGGCTCCCTTGGTGGCATTAGTGATTTGTGCCTGCATGTTCAGGTGTTTGTCTATGGTGACTCCCAAGGATTTCGCGGAGTCAATGATGTGGGGAGCACAGTCAAAGGAGGTTAGATGGTTCAACCATACGTCTATCTTGGGTGTGTGATTGGGTGGGGAGATGAGAAGGAATTCCGTTTTTTTGGTGTTGAGCATGAGGTGGTTGCCGGTGAGCCAACTTTGAGTGTTCTGTAGAATAGTGTTGAGGGAGATGAAGTCTTCTGGTGAGGAGATTTTCATATACAGTTGGGTGTCGTCCGCATACAGGTGATATAGAATGTTCGCAGAGTTTAGTGCGTTTGCCAGGGGCTCCATGAATAAATTAAAAAGAATGGGTGAGAGTGCTGAACCCTGTGGAACTTCTCCTATGGTGACCATGGAGGGTTGAGAGAGTGAATACTTCATCTTGATTCTTTGTGTTCTGTTCTTAAGGAAGGAGGTGAACCATTGTAGCACTGGACCAGTAAGGCCCATCCTTTGTTCCAGTAGGGACAGTAGGTTGTCATGCTTGACCGTATCGAAAAGGGAGGATAAGTCAAGAAGTATCAATAGGCATGATTCGTTGTGATCTAGCATTTTTAGTATGTCATCCATTATGTGGGTGAGTGCATATTCCGTGCTGTGACCTTGACGGAAGCCAGATTGGTGTTTGTCTAGGAGGGTGAAATTCTCGATGTGGTTACATAATTGTAATTGTACACATTTTTCCAGCAGCTTCGCCAGAGTGGGGATGTTGGATATAGGGCGATAGTTGTTGAGATCTGAGGGGAGGGAGTCGGATTTCTTTAGTATAGGTGTGACCTGCCCTACTTTAAGACAGTCCGGTATGGAGCCTTGTCTCAGAGAGGCGTTTACAATCTTTGCCCATAGGGGTAGAATAGCGGTTTTTATCATTTTGAATAAAACAGGAGGTAGGGGGTCAGAGAAGTGATTGGAGGGGTTAATCGCTAGAAGAATGTTATAGATTTCTTGTTCCGGGACGGGCGAGAAGGAGTGCCAAGAGGCATTGTTTTTTGGGGTTTCCGTCAGGGTACTAAAATGGACCTTGATCTGAGAGTAAGATTTAGTATCATGAGCAATGGGTTGTGGAATGGCCTTAGATTGGATGTCGAGTTCAATGGCTTTAGTCTTTTCTAGGAAGAAATTGGCCAGCTCATCGCAGTTAGGTGTGGCCACATCGTTTCGTTCTAGAGATTTAGGCGTGTTGCGCACTTGTTGTTTGACAATTTCGAATAGTTTTTTGGGGCGGTTAATGGCTTGGTTTAGCTGGGTTTTGAAAAAGTCTGCCCTGGTCTTTAGGATCTTTCTGTTGTATGAGTTCCTCAGCAGTCTAAGGTGATGTAGGTGATCGGTGGAGGGTGCTGATTTCCATAGTCGCTCAGCTGATCTTAGCTTGTGCCGATCAGAGTTCAGGTTCTCGTTGAACCATGGTTTGGAGATTTTGGAGGACACGTTTTTTTCTTGGAGGGGCGCTGTGGAATCCAGAATTTCAAGCATAGTAGAGTTATAAAAGACTGTGAGGTCATGGACGTCAACCATGTCTGTCGTGGGGATTAGGGCGGAGTTGCATCGGTTTACCAGGTCTTTGGGGTTAATATTTTGTATATTCCTTTTCCATTGTTTTGTTTTTGTGGGTTGGCCCTTTTTTGGAGCTACCTCAGTGTTGATAGAGAAGACAATGCTGTAATGGTCTGTCCAGTCACATGGGATGATGGATTCTAGTGATACAGTGTCCTTTTTTGCTATGATGAGGTCTAATGTTTCTCCCTTGTTGTGTGTTGGACTGTTACAGAATTGGGACAGATTCTGATCTGACAGAAAAGATTTAAGACAGCTTACACCATGATCGTTTGAATTATTCCAGTGGAGATTGAAGTTGCCCAGGAAAATCTGTGGTACTTGTGGGTTGTCATTGGATGTAATGATTTCCATTATCTCATCTATGAACATCATATTATCACCCGGGGCGTGGTAAATTATATGAAGTTTACTGGCGATGCGCTTGTCATCAGCGATGTTGATACAGAGATATTCGCAGGAGGATAAAGAGATGGAATCTGCTTGATTGACTGAGATTGTGTTTCGATAAATGCAGGCTAGCCCGCCGCCGGGATTCACGTTTCTGTCTAGGCGGATTAAGTCGTGACTGGGAGGATTGTTACTCTATCTTGACCCTCCTTCTCTTATTGGGACGCTCCAAATGTTTATTACGTGTTCAGTCTTTGCCACTGGGACCTCCTAGAGCAGAGAAGGACATATAGTGTCATATGTGCTTAGGACATATAGCGTCATATGTGCTTAGCACCATGGACTTGCATCTGGGACTCAACATGGAAAAATCTCTGTATGTATAACCAGCACCCCTCTTGGTATTAGTACCCCTCTTTTTTTTGTCTATTCACACCTGAAGATTATGTTTTTGACTACCCTCCCTCCCCTGGGTTGTATTGTCCCCGCTATCTGTTTCTCTATTTGTGTAATAAATAATAAAATAACAATAAAAATTTTTTTTTTTTTAAAAGGCCCAGTGGCTGAATCTGATTCTGGGGAATGCCAAAGGGTCGTTCATCTTAAGTACAACACTGGTATACCTAGCAATTAATGCTTTGCAACGTGTCTCAGTGAAACAATAACTGAAGGGGATTGCTTTTTGTGTGCTAGAGGATTGATTGTGGCATACAGTGTGATGACTAAGTGTATTGTTCAGATGTAAAATAGCCGCTCATGCTTTGCACCGCGGGGGCGGGTCGATAGACCAAACAGCCAAGAGCATGGAGTGGAGAACATGGACTCCTGTGGGCGGGTCCAAGATGTGATTGACACTCTCTCAAAGCAATGGCTGAAAGGGACTGACCCAAACAAACCAGTGGGGGAAGGGCTTGATTGACGTTTACTTATGTTGTAAGCAATAAGTCTTTCAGATACCTGCACTGCGAAGCCAAACCTGAAAAATGAAACCGATGCACTGAACACCAGCTGAGAAGCATACAGGCTGATCACCAGTAAATGGACAACGTTTTAGCTTCCAGAAGTGTGTCTGCACTTACAGAGCCCCAGTGTACTGAAGCACTGAGCTGTGTATCTCTGTCTGATCCCAGGGTATCAGACTGCACAGTGCTATATTCTCTCTTCAAGTAACTCCAGTGTGTTAATGTGCTAAGCAGTGCATTCTCTTAAGTGTAACTTGTGTCAGTGGACTGCGCAGTGCATTGTCTGTTGTCGAATGCCAGTCTGTTGATGAGCTGTGGAAAGCTTCATCTGTAGTGTAAACTTAAGTATATTTAAGAACACCTCAGTGCAGTGTCTGCAGTGACATTCGAACCTCAAGCTTTATCAGTGTAATTCAAACCTATTGATGCATAGTTCATTATCTGAACTGCAACTACAGTGTATTGATGCACTGCAGTGTAGTGCCTATACTCTAAACCAGTGATACTCAAAGTACGGCCTGGGGGCCACATGCGGCCCTCCTGACCTTTACATGCGGCCCCCTGGACAACAGCAGCACACGGCTGCTGTTTATTGGACTCAGCACCAACATTCAAAAAATGTAAAATAAACAGCAGGCATTTATTTAAAGATTTATTTCAGTAAAAGAAAGGAAGTAACTAGGGTGTACTGCACCCCGGGTTGTCCAGTTCCACATTGTGCAATTCAATTCAGCCACTAGATGTACATGCTTCGCTTCCCCTACACCCACTTTACACCCCCCTTCCATCACCCTGCTGGCATTAGTGCGGCCCTCGGTCACACCACACCAAACACCAAACTTTTCGGCCCCCGGGAAAATGTTTGCGAGTACCCGTGCTCTAAACCAATATGTTGGTGCACTGATCAGTACATTTTTGAAGTATAACTTCAGTGCATCGATGCACTGCTCAGTGCAGCGTCTGCAGTCTACATCAGCAGTCCAGTTCTAGTGCACTGCTGCACTGTGCTACTCCAGTCCATTGGTGCTCACTCAATGTCTGCAGTCTAATTCCAGTGCACTGCTCCACTACACAGTGTAACTCCAGTCTATTGGTGCACTGGGCAACGCTATATCTGCAGTATTCCAGTGTACTGATGCACTGCACAGTACTTCAGCTCTAGAGCATCAGTACACTGCACTTTGGTATGTCTTTAGTGTCTGCACTGTGCAGTCCCACAGTATTGACCATCATTGCAAGTCCAATATATCGACCCACTGCATGGGGCGGTGTCTGCAGAGCAGCTCCACTCAACGTGTGCAGTATGCCAGTGTTACTCCAGTGGAGTAGAGGTTTCGTGAAACTCCTGTACAAGCTGGCTCACTGCCACTTCGGATATATTAGGTAGGATGGGAACCAATCAGTGTTTCTTGAAGACCACAGTCATTCGTTGGTCCTTCAGTCTGTAAATTGCCCCAGTGCTTGTATTCCATCTTTTTCAGCACCCTTGTCTTGGTCAAAGAATCTGAGTTGACCCTTCCCATGGCGTGGACAACTGATACTCATCGTTTCCAACTCTTTCATGAATTTGTGGTAGGGTGACTGGGATCTCAAGATGGGGCCAGGTTTCTTCCAGAGTTGGGATCTGAGGGTCTCGAAGGTTCTGCTCCTGCCTCATCTTTCCAAGACATCGTAGTGAAGCCCGGACCAGGGCGGTACCTAGTGCATTATTAGGTTTTGGAGATAGCGTCCTGGTTCCAATCTGCCTTGTGTATGAAGCGTAGGATCTAAAGTGAATTGCTGTTGGACAGGGATCTAGTGAAGAGCCTCTTAGGTGGGGGTAAGGGGCCAAGTCAGAGGCATTTGTAAGACACACAAAATCCAAAGGTATCCAGGTGGTGGTCAAACCCCTCCAGATTCTAGCACTTTTTGGCCTCTTCGTTCTTAATGGGCTAGAATGATCCTGTTATAAAGTCAACCCAGGAGGGTATCAGGCATCAGGCTGGACCCACCTGATGATCTGTCTGGGGCAGTCACAGAACTTTTATCAGCCTGAGAAACAGGATCCCAGCTCTTTAAGAAGGGTGTCCATGCGTGCATGGAGGGGACCGCAATGTCCAACACAACACTTTAGTTTCTTATACCTTGCGCTCTCAGGGAACTGAGATAAAGGGAATGGGGGGTCAAAGGGATCCCTCCCCAATATGGATGATCTCCGTTGTTGTTCAAGAAGATACAGCTTCATAAAGAGGAAACATGTTCGAAGCAACGGAGGTGTTGTGTTGGGTCTCGGGTCCACCAGGCGATGGTTCTGAGTGTTGGTCTGCGTAAAACTGGACGTTGCGGGATTCTACGATCTAAGCCGATGACAGCACAAATGCAATAAATGGGCATAGGTAGAAGCAGTTTGGGACACCGCACGAGATTGGTCTGATGACAGTTCTCACATTGCTGAGGTAGATTTCTTGGCTGCAGTTCAGAAGGAAGGACTTGATCCAGCCCAGGTGGTGCCTGATATCACTGCCAGTTCTTGCTGGTGGTGGAGGGGAATCTGGTGATCGAGTAGGATGATAGCCGCTGATTGGTCCTCGTTCAAGGCACTGCTATTGTCTCCTCCTGATCTTTCTTGCCATGTCTTAGGTATGTCTATTGGTCGAAGCTCGACCGGCGATCATGTAATGCGCTGTGGTCGTGTATAATCCGACAGCAGGTCTGTATCCTCAGTTTCAAAGCTTCTCATTGGGAAAGGGAAGAAAGAGGTGGACCAGGAGTGGACATCCATACGAGGATCACCCGCAAGAGGTGTACATGGAGCCTGCTACTACTTTGCGTTACCCATGTATCTGCCATTTATCCATAGTGAAATGATGCACTCTGCATTGCAGTATTTGCCTTATACAACCAGTGAAATGAAGTGGCTTGCAGTGAGCATCTTCAGTTTATCCGCAGTGAAATGAGCTTTGCATTCCAGTATATTCAGTGCATCTCCTGTGAAATGTGCTTTGCAATGCATCACCTGCAGTTTATCTCCAGTGAAATGCTGTGCTTTGTTCTGCAGTGTAACTCCAGTGTTATGTTGAAGTGCATAGTGCACCTGACAGGGAGTCTTAATACCTACATTCTTGCATGTCACACGTCCCACGTCTAATTAGTGTGTGAGTCTGCCATGCTGTACAGTAGGCTCCAGACATATGTCTGCCTTACCCCTTTTAGGGCGACAGCAGTGCTTAATTTGAGCTGGTGGTTTCCAGTGCTCGGCACCAGCAGTTATTTGTCAACACCGGCACTTATGACAGTCTGCCACATGGTGGCGCTGTTGTCTAAATTAGAGAGGAGCACAACAACAGTTATTTATAAATTCAATATACATAAAAAATTACTAATACCTGCCGTCTAAGCCATTCTTATAACTTTGGGCTCCTGGAATAGCCTGAATTGTCACACTTGTAGCAGTGTGATGGTTAGTAGTTGTGTTGGTTCTGTCATTAGCAACGCTGGCAGGGGCAGTGATAGTGCAAGCTGCAGTGGCTTCCTGACGATGGCCCTGGCACTTATGTTTTTTACAAATTGAGCACTGGCGCGGCAGGTCCTTACAGCAACCTCTCAGCAGTCTGTCTGCAGTGCTCAGCGTGGGTGTTAACGTGCTGGAAACGACCTTTACAACACGGGTTGAGCCACGCGTGCCGTTTCTCCGCAAGCGGAACCACACTTGCCTTAACCACGCATATGCGTAGTGGAGGCAGTGCACGATCTAGATACGCGGATGGGCAGGGAGAGGAACAGGAAGGATCGGGAGAGGATGCAGTATGGTAAGTGTGGCTGGGGCCGGGTTTTGGGGGTGGGGGTAGTTTTTAGGAGTGGGGCTAGTTTTTAGGACTCAAGGGGGGGTCGGGGTTGTTTATAGGGCAGAGGGCTGGGTTTTAGGGCTAGGGCGGGGGGTCGGGGTAGTTTTCAGAGGTGGGGTCTTTTTTCAGGGCTCAGGACGGGGGCTGAGGTTGTTTTTAGGATGTGGGGGTCCTTTTTTAGGACTCAGGGTGGGGTGGGGGAAGGGACAGTTTTCAGGGCTGGGGGCAGTTTTAGAGCTCAGGGTGGGGGGGGCTGGGTCAGGGAAGTTTTTAGGCGTGGGGGCAAGTTTTAGGGCTCAGGGCGGGGGGAGGAAGGACGGTTTTCATGGATGGGGGCAGTTTTAGGGCTCAAGGGCGGGTCTAGAGTCGGGGTTGTTTTCAGTACTTGGGGCCGGGTTACAGACCATAGGGCGGGGGACTGGGGTGTGATCTTTACCACGCATATCCCTTTTTCAATCATGCCTTTACCACATGTAGGACTTGGCCTTTTTGGTTAAAGTTCCCTAAACTTTTTGCTTTCCCCCTAGACCGTTTTTCTGACCTAGAGATGCCAATTTAGATGCTTTGGGTACTTTGCCACTGCTGATCAGTGTCAAAGTACAGGAGTTCCCTGTGTAAAATGGTGGGCCATGATTGGTATGATTGGTATGATTGCCTTACTAGTAAAAGTCCCTAGTGATGTGCACTGTGTGTGCAAGGGCTAGTAATGCAAGGGCGCGCAGAGAAGGGAACTCAGGCCTTCAGTGTAGGGCCTGCGCGCAGAATGCTAAGTTAGCATGTTGTCCTGACAAGTGCAACCACTTGTCAGGCCTGACTTTTCCTTTTACATACACATGGGGCACCCCTGTGGTAGGTCTCAGGTAACCACTGGGGAGGGTGCAGTGTAGGTAAAAGGCAGAACATAAACTGAGGTGTGTGTTGTGTTCTGGCAGTGAAAAACTCTCCATTTAGTTTTTTACTGCTGAAAGGCCATTCTGCCCATAGGACAGAATGGGGGAGGCTAGGTGTTGTATTTGTTAGCCTAGTTTCCTGTCAGTTTATAATGGAGAGGTGAAGTTTGGTATGTGTGAACACACGGTGTCATAATGCATCTTTCTGTAAAGGTGGTTTTGTCACTGTGTGTTTATAAACCACTCTTTTAGAAGTGGCTGAGTTTTGTGCTCTGAGCATTTCTGTGTGTCTCTGAAATGTGGATTGTCTGTCTGGAATTGAAAGGTGAGAAGAGCTGGGAGAGGTCTTGACCCAGGGAGGGGTTGAGATGGCACCAGGCTGCCCTGCATCTGGAGAGTAGGGGGAGGAGAAGCCTGGGAGGTGAAAAGGCCTGGGCTGGTGCTATAAACCAATTGACCCATCTCCTGCTGAGTGATTAAGGATCCAGACCCCCAGTATCAAAGGGAGAGAGGTGACACTGGGAGGGAGACAACCAGAACTGATTTAGGGAGGGGTCAGGGACCCCTGAGCACATACAAACTTCAAAGACAGTAAGGGGTATAACTATGAGAGCTGAAACCCCTGAACGTTGGAATGAAACAGATATGGATTGAGACTGAAAAGGCTTGGACCCATTCTGTGGTCAAGAGGAACCTCTGCTAAAGAAGGAACAACTGAAGAGAATGTGGGGATAGACCAATCCTTGCTTCGTGATCTGGGGCTGGTCTGCAGTTTGCTGTTCTAACTAAGGAAGAGGCTGTTGGGACTGTGCTTGGAGGGGCTGGGTTCCCCTGCTTGAAGAAGACTGTGCTTTGTGCTGTGTCTTGTAACCCCAAGGGCCCGAGGTGAGCTGGTTCCCTGTTTGGTCGTGGAGTGCACAGGGAGACGAGGCGAGGCTCGGGTGCGCAAGTGTGCGTGTCGTGGTGCAGCCCGGGTGCTAGTGAAGAGCGCCTGGGCCTCGTGTGCACCAAAGAAAGCAGCGAGACTCGGACGCGCAGTGTGCGTGTCGTGGTGCAGTCAGGGCGTTGGTGAGGAGCACCTGGACATCGTGTGCACCAGTGGAAGAAGTGAGTCTCGGACGCGCCGGGTGCGTGTCGTGGTGCGGCCCGGGTGTTGGTGAGGAGCGCCTGGGCCTCGTAGGCACCAAAAAAAGAAGTGATTCTCCGACGTGCAAGGGTGCGTGTTGTGGTGCAGCCAGGGCGTGAGGAAGAGCGCCTGGACATCGTGTGCACCGGGAGAAGAGGCGAAGCTCGAACGCGCAGGGTGCGTGTTGAGGTGCAAGCGGAGCGTTGGTGAAGAGCGCCGGATCGTCGTGAGCACCAGAGAAGAGGCAAATCTCGGACGCGCGGGGTGCGTGTCGAAGTACAACCTGAGGTGCTGGTGAGGAGTGCAGGGTTAGGTTGTGCACCAAGCTGAAGTAAAGTCTCCACAGTGCTGAGGGCGGGTCTCGGTGTGGACCGAGTCCGCCGTAGTGAAGGCCAAGCCATCGGGGCCCTCGGAGTCCATCAGTAGCGGCCCGGACCGGCAGCCACGGAAGAGCTGAGCCGCCGGCCCGAGTCCGCCAAAACCCGTGACGGAGTTCTGGATCAAGGCCCAAGTCGCTGACGTCGGGGAGGAGAGTAGGATCGCGCCTCCCAGGTAACGTGGATCAACACCTGGGGTGGGGTGCGGGCCCGGAGGGACACTCTCCCGGCCTCCCGCTCAGTCAGCTACGCGAGCCGTTGCGTCGGCTCAGATCCCGGCCCGTGCTGACCCAGGACGGGGCAGTACTGGGGCCGGCGTGGGAAGCAGTACTTTGTGTGTCATCATTTGATCCATAACGGGGGCACTGTTACTGGAGCACGTAAAACTGTCGTATTACACAATTGCATTATTGCTGCAAACGAACTATCGAACTGTCGTATGACGCCTGACCTCATTTGTGCCTAACGAACTTTATGCTTGGTGCGCTACGCACTGCGTTATTTCTCCCATGCATATTATTTGATTGTAACGTAGCGCATTGTATGATTTCGTCAGTGCACAGTATCTGAGTATAACGTGGCGCAGTGTATTATTTCTTTATTGCACCGCACAGGATTGTAGCGTGACGCATTGCTTTGTTTCTTCCTGGTACAGGGCATGCTGGTGGTGATACGCATTGCATTATTCCTTCAATTGCAAAGTACATGACTGTGGCGCTACGTATGGCATTATTTCTCTGTTGCACAGTATAAGAGAATATCGTTACGCATTGCAGTATTGTTTCCTTATGCAACGTGTGTGTTTCTAGCAATACAACTGGTCTAACCTATTGGGAAACGGTTAGAGAAGAGCTTAACTGTTGGTTAGACGCGGTGGTTGGGATTAGAACCTACCAACCCACCGGAAAGTATACTACCCGTTCTTATATGTTGATTTTGTATCGTGTGGTCGTATCGTATAATTTCTTATATAAAGATTATACTCTTTTTATCAATACTCGTGTGGAGTCTATTTGTGATGACATCATATGGTTATTGTGAGCGTGGTTGCACATACTGAACACTCGTGCCTTGGAGATAAGCCTGGCTGCTCGTGCCAAGCTACTAAGGGGGTGAGCGGGGCTATCTCAAATGGTGTCCTTACTTAGCCTAACGTTGAAACGAGGGGTCGAGGGCGCACGCCTCCAGCATTTGGTGGCAGCGGTAAGCGACAGGGACCTCCATTTCCAACATTTGGCGGCAGAGTGGTAGGATTCGATCCTAATAGAAAGTAAACGCGTATGTGCAAAACCACTCACAGTAATTGGTGTTCATCGTAAATTGATTGTAGACCGCGATACAACAACATATTGTTTTTTGATTTGGTGGTTCTAAGTTTAATCCACACATCATGTCTCAGGGGAGAGCCAGATAGCCGGTGAGGCTGAGATTGCAGAATTGGAGTTTGACATTGAGGCACTGTTTACCTACAAGGTTGATCAGTTGAGGAAATTCTGCAGGGCTTTGGGATGTCCCATGAAGAGTAGCGCCAAGAAGGAGGAGCTGCAGGTGGCCTTGAGGGCCTGGTGGGAAGCCAAAGAGGCTCAGGAGACAGGTGATGGTGAGGTGGATGAGGATGACCCAGGGAATGGATTTGGTCCACAGAATTTGCCAGTGGAAGGACCAGCCGGAGGGGCTGGTAGTAGCCATTCAGGGAGGAGTTTTTCACTAGAGGAGTTGGAGGAAAACCAAAGGGTCAGGCTGCATGAGTTGGAGGTGTTAAAGCTTAAAACTCAAGCAGAGGAGAGCAGGAACGCTCTCGCGTTGGAAGAGAAATGGCTTCTCTTCGCTCATATTAAGCATGAGGGAACTGGACATTAAGGGTAGACAAGCAGAGTCCAGTGTGATTGGTGGCAGCGCACAGCCAGTGCCAAGTGTGGATGAGTACAAGAGTGCACTGGAGGATTGGGTAGTGGTCAGCATGGTAAATGATTTGGAGGGGTTATCAGATTTGGCCCCAGGGGAGCCTAGGCTCAGAAATTATTTTCCAGGATTGCGCCACCCCGGGTTAGGGTGTGGGTTCCTTGATTCCCAGGAGCCTGCACGAGAACCGGACCCCTGGTCATGGGTACAGGTGCCTGAAGGGGCCCCAGAGAGGGAAGAATGGCCAGGTGGCGCGAGGAGATCCCAGAGTAGGGAGGTGGGGTTGCTGGCTAGCCCCTTGTCTCCAAGGGGGGGGAGGCAGAGTGAGCAGCACCCCCAGGGATCAAATCAGCAGCACCACCCAGGAAACTGGGGGGGGCCGTAGGAGAGCCCCCGGGTGGAGGCCTCGTGCCTGGGTGCCAGCAGTGTGGGGAAGAACACCTAACGTCAGGAGGGCGTGGGGAGTCTGTAGCCAGAGCTCCTGCCGTTCTGACGTTTGTGGGTGCCATTCCTAAGTGGCAGGCCCAGAAAACTAAATGGAAGATTAAGAAAGGGTTGTGTTCCCCGGTGGGGACACTGAGGGGACATGGTCCAGCCAGTAGGGCTGGGTCCCCTAGGAGTGACCAAGGTAGACCCACTCTTAATCTAGAGGGCAGGATAATTGGAGGTAGTATCCTGCCCGATGGGTCTCCCCAGGGTACCACTACAGGGAGGGGTTGGCATGGGTCCAGCACCCCTGGCGGGGGGGAGCCATGGAACAGCATTGTTGGCTCAGGGGTGGTGATCAAGAAGTCCCCTGGGGGTAGGAAGGCGAGGAACAGGAGGGTGTCCCTGTGGTAGAGGGCCTGCGTCCTGGTTCTATCGCCCGAAGCCGGGAAGTCCATCAAAGTAATGATTGGTCTCCCTGGCTTTTGGCTGGGAGGGGTTGTGTAGGACTTGGCCTTTTTGGTTAAAGTTCCCTAAACTTTTTGCTGCCCCCCTAGTCCATTTTTCTGACCTAGAGATGCCAATTTAGATGCTTTGGGTACTTTGCCACTGCTGTTCAGTGTCAAAGTACAGGAGTTCCCTGTGTAAAATGTATGGTGATTGGTTGGCCATGATTGGTATGTTTGCCTTACTAGTAAAAGTCCCTAGTGATGTGCACTGTGTGTGCAAGGGCTAGTAATGCAAGGACGCGCAGAGAAGGGAACTCAGGCCTTCAGTGTAGGGCCTGCGCGCAGAATGTTAAGTTAGCATCTTGTCCTGACAAGTGCAACCACTTGTCAGGCCTGACTTTCCCTTTTACATACACATGGGGCACCCCTGTTGTAGGTCTCAGGTAACACCCTGGGCAGGGTGCAGTGTAGGTAAAAGGCAGAACATAAACTGAGGTGTGTGTTGTGTTCTGGCAGTGAAAAACTCTCCATTTCGTTTTTCACTGCTGAAAGGCCATTCTGCCCATAGGACAGAATGGGGGAGGCTAGGTGTTGTATTTGTTAGCCTAGTTTCCTGTCAGTTTATAATGGAGAGATGAAGTTTGGTATGTGTGAACTCACAGTGTCATAATGCATCTTTCTGTAAAGGTGGTTTTGTCACTGTGTGTTTATAAACCATTCTTTTAGAAGTGGCTGAGTTTTGTGCTCTGAGCATTTCTGTGTGTCTGTCTGGAATTGAAAGGTGAGAGGAGCTGGGAGAGGTCTTGACCCAGGGAGGGGTTGAGATGGCACCAGGCTGCCCTGCATCTGGAGAGTAGGGGGAGGAGAAGCCCGGGAGGTGAAAAGGCCTGGGCTGGTGCTATAAACCAATTGACCCATCTCCTGCTGAGTGATTAAGGATCCAGACCACCAGTATCAAAGGGGGAGAGGTGACACTGGGAGGGAGACACCCAGAACTGATTTAGGGAGGGGTCAGGGACCCCCTGAGCACATACAAACTTCAAAGACAGTAAGGGGTATAACTATGAGAGCTGAAACCCCTGAACGTTGGAATGAAACAGATATGGATTGAGACTGAAAAGGCTTGGACCCATTCTGTGGTCAAGAGGAACCTCTGCTAAAGAAGGAACAACTGAAGAGACTGTGGTGGATAGACCAATCGTTGCTTCATGATCTGGGGCTGGTCTGCAGTTTGCTGTTCTAACTAAGGAAGCAGCTGTTGGGACTGTGCTTGGAGGCGCTGGGTCCCCCTGCTTGAAGAAGACTGTGCTTTGTGCTGTGTCTTGTAACCCCAAGGGCCCGAGGTGAGCTGGTTCCCTGTTTGGAAATACAGGATCATAAAAGTTTCTGGAGAAGTCCCAATCAACGCGGTGTGCGCGTGCTTTGTGCCGCTTGAGACCCTCAGAAGTTGTGCCGTGTGATTGTGGGCACGCAGGAGTAAGCTAAGTATAAGACGCGCAGAGTGCGTGTCGTGGTGCAGGCCAAGGCGTTGGTGAGGAGCGTCTGGTCGTGGAGTGCACAGGGAGACGAGGCGAGGACGCGCAAGTGTGTGTGTTGTGGTGCAGCCCGGCGTGCTAGTGAAGAGCGCCTGGGCCTCGTGTGCACCAAAGGAAGCAGCGAGACTCGGACGCGCAGTGTGCGTGTCGTAGTGCAGTCAGGGCGTTGGTGAGGAGCGCCTGGACATTGTGTGCACCAGCGAAAGAAGTGAGTCTCGGACGCGCCGGGTGAGTGTCGTGGTGCAGCCCGGGTGTTGGTGAGGAGCGCCTGGGCCTCGTAGGCACCAAAAGAAGAAGTGAGTCTCCGACGTGCAAGGGTGCGTGTCGTGGTGCAGCCAGGGCGTGAGGAAGAGCGCCTGGACATCGTGTGCACCGGGAGAAGAGGTGAGACTCGGACGCGCAGGAGTGCGTGTCATGGCGCAGCCAGGGCGTGAGGAAGAGCGCCTGGACATCGTGTGCACCGGGAGAAGAGGCGAGGCTCGAATGCGCAGGGTGCGTGTTGAGGTGCAAGCAGAGCGTTGGTGAAGAGCGCCGGATCGTCGTGAGCACCAGAGAAGAGGCAAGTCTCGGATGCGCGGGGTGCGTGTCGAAGTACAACCTGAGGTGCTGGTGAGGAGTGCCGGGTTAGGTTGTGCACCAAACTGAAGTAAAGTCTCCACAGTGCTGAGAGCGGGTCTCGGTGTGGACCGCGTCCGCCGGAGTGAGGGCCAAGTCATCGGGGCCCTCGGAGTCCATCAGTAGCGGCCCGGACTGGCAGCCACAGAAGAGCTGAGCCGCCGGCCCGAGTCCGCCAAAACCTGTGACGGAGTTCTGGATCAAGGCCCAAGTCGCTGATGTCGGGGAGGAGAGTGGGATCGCGCCCCCCCAGGTAACGTGGATCAACACCTGGGGTGGGGTGCGGGCCCGGAGGGACACTCTCTCGGCCTCCCGCTCAGTCAGCTGCGCGAGCCGTTGCTTCGGCTCGGATCCCGGCCCGTGCTGACCCAGGACGGGGCAGTACTGGGGCCAGAGCGGGAAGCAGTACTTTGTGTGTCATCATTTGATCCATAACGGGGGCACTGTTACTGGAGCACGTAAATCTGTCGTATTACACAATTGCATTATTGCTGCTAACGAACTATCGAACTGTCGTATGACGTCTGACCTCATTTGTGCCTAACGAACTTTATGCTTGGTGCGCTACGCACTGCGTTATTTCTCCCATGCATATTATTTGATTGTAACGTAGCGCATTGTATGATTTCGTCAGTGCACAGTATCTGAGTATAACGTGGCGCAGTGTATTATTTCTTTATTGCACCGCACAGGATTGTAGCGTGACGCATTGCTTTGTTTCTTCTTGGTACAGGGCATGCTGGTGGTGATACGCATTGCATTATTCCTTCAATTGCAAAGTACATGACTGTGGCGCTACGTATGGCATTATTTCTCTGTTGCACAGTATAAGAGAATATTGTTACGCATTGCAGTAGTGTTTCCTTATGCAACGTGTGTGTTTCTAGCAATACGACTGGTGTAACCTATTGAGAAACGGTTAGAGAAGAGCTTAACTGTTGGTTAGACGCTGTGGTTGGGATTAGAACCTACCAACCCACCGGAAAGAATACTACCCGTTCTTATATGTTGATTTTGTATCGTGTGGTCGTATCGTATAATTTCTTATATAAAGATTATACTCTTTTTATCAATACTCGTGTGGAGTCTATTTGTGATGACATCATGGGGTTGCACATACTGAACACTCGTGCCTTGGAGATAAGCCTGGCTGCTCGTGCCAAGCTACTAAGGGGGTGAGCAGGGCTATCTCAGACGGTGTCCTTACTTAGCCTAACGTTGAAACGAGGGGTCGAGGGCACACGCTTCCAGCATTTGGTGGCGGCGGTAAGCGACAGGGACCTCCACTTCCAACACCACGAAATTGCATGGTAAAGGCATGCGCGGTAAAGGAATGTGTTTTTAAGACGCATTTGTTGTTGGGGCAGCGTGGTAGAGGCGCGCTTGGTTTAGCCATGCGTGCTTCTGTCATACACCCGTAACGAGCAGCGTAACTCGGGTGGAGTACAGACAATCCCAGCAGTGAAATGCCCAGCAGTGCAGCCCTATTACACTGACTTTGGGTCTGGCTAAGAAAGGGGTGCAAGCACCTTGCTTTGGAGTTGAAGATTTCGACTCTGCTGTTGAGCCAGCCGGGGTTTCCTGTGGAGCTGCTGGTGGAAATAAATCTCCTCCTGACCAAAACAATTGAGGGAGGCATTAACTGTGACAGTTCGTGTGTGTTTGAGTTTTAGTGTTAGTCCATTGACTAATACAGCAAGTCATCTGATTGGTCAGGCAGCTTTTCCTTAATGGCCCATTAGACTGATTTACTGCACAAGGCCATTCATGTCAGGAGTGGATGTAAACACAGCAGCACATTTTTATAACCCCGTAGACTAAATGGAAAAATGTTTTTAACCTATGTAGCAAGCTTGCAACTATGAGCGAGCCATTAGGAAACACTTTACACAGCATCAAACAGAACTAAGTCATATTGTCGACATCATGAACGCCAAATGTGTGTATAGGGAAAAAGTTTAGATTTGGCAAAATTAATGCATGCAAACTGCAGTGACTGTCAATCAATCAAACATTTATGAAGCTCGGCAAATCACCCGTGAGGGTCTCGAGGCCCGGTGTGGAACTAGGGTTGCAAGTTGTCTCCACGAACACTAAACATATAGGGCCACATGTATCAAGCAATTTTGCGTTCGTAAACAGACTGATTCACAGAATCGGCCCGTTTGCGAAAGCAAAAAAGGCTTTTCCCATGTATCAAATCCTATTTTGAGATTCGGTAACCTGTTACTGAAGCTCAAAATGGGTTTGCGATTCAGTATTTGGAAGGGGCGTGTTCAAGGCGTCTCTTCCAAATACCAAATCGTAACGGTATGTATGAATGTTTTATGACCGTGAATGCGGTCGCAAAGTTGGTGGTAACCCATTTGCAAACTGGAAGGGGTCCCCAAGGGACCCCTTCCCCTTTGTGAATGTATGCAAAACCTTTTTTAAGAGCAGGCAGTGGTCCTTAACAGGCAGTGGTCCCACGGACCACTGCCTGCTTTTAAAAAATGTAAGGAAAACCTTTCATTTTTCTTTTTGTAAAGCATCCCGTTTCCTTTAAGGAAAACGGGCTGCTTTACAAAAAAAAATACTGCTTTATTTAAAACCAATCACAGACATGGTGGTCTGCTGACCTCAGCAGGCCACCATCCCTGTGATTTTTGCGATTCCTAATAGGTCGCAAATTGCGACCTACCTCATTAATATTCATGAGGTAGGTCATTTGCGACCCACTGCGAATTGCAGAAAGTGTTCAACACACTTTAATACATGTCGTTTTGCGATTTCCTAATTGTGAATCGCAAGGATTCACAATTAGGGAATTGCAAAACGGTTTCTTAATACATCTGGCCCAAAATGCTTCTAGTCCTGGGGGCTGGTTTCAAATATCAGTGCATTGTTAGCTGTGTAGTTTTCGCTTCATTTATTTTCTGCGTTTGGACTAGCGCACTTGATAACACAAATTTCTAGAAGGCAATCACTGGATTATGTGACTGTATTCGTGTTGTTGGCTGTGCACGGGGCAGTCTGGTAACCCTAAATAGGCAGATACTTTACTGTGCTCAATATGTATGATCATGCAAAGAGGCCAAGGACAGGATGGGCGAGCAGAGTGCACTCCAATGAAAGTTATGGGTGTTCACTGCTAAGAAGGTGATGGTTGGATAGTACTGGACACTGAAGTCTTCCTTTGCCCAGCAGAAGTGGTTTCTCCAAGGAAAGGCAAAATTTGAAAGTACTACCACTGAAGTAGTGTTATCATGCACTGCATTTACCATGATGCATTGGAGCAAACTGGGTGCAGGGATGTGAGGCAGTGTGTTCCCACACACCTCCTGTTTAAGATTAGAAAGGATCTTGATACTCCATTACTTTCTTCATCTTAAATCTGATTTCTTTGGCAGGGGGCCTATGAGTTGAGAGCGTATGGAGCCTGAATGTGTCCATTCGTCACTATGTCATCTGTCCGTCCGACTCATATCAGTATGTGCCTGCTCACGCGCTTTCTGTATGTGCGCTGTGTGGGACAGTATGTGTGTCTCTGTCTGCTGACATTGTGTGTCCCAGCCTCTGTGTGTTGACCTGTGTCTCAGTGGACATGCACTACAAAGGCTAATTCCATTGGCTGTGCCACTGATTGTTTATGAAACCCACAACGGCAGAGTTTATGAAAGCACTTTCTAATGCCGAACACACATTAATACCAAAGCTTCCTGCGTATAAGGTAAAGCGATTCACTGGCATTGCTTTCCTCTCAAACGTTCCCCACCAGCACCCTGACCAGGGCTGTCTACCAACTCTTGGCTCTACCCAGTCATTCTGAATCCACTTCACTTCCAGTATTGTTAAGACTTAGAGATGAGAGCACTGAGAAGGGACAGCATCTAGACCAGCATAGACATCCTAAATACGGGAGCCAGTAGACCTTCATTTTTTGATATCTGTAAAACGTAGAGCATTGAGAATGGGACACATCTACCACAGTAGGGTCATCTTAAAATCAAAATGCAGTACAGAAATTGAGATCAGGCTTCAGCCAGGAGAAGCAAGAAATGCATAAAATCTTTGGATTGAGCCGAAATGTGTTAATAAAATTGGACGTATGTCATCTGGGTTGTCGGCTGTAATTAGTGCCATTTCCACTCCATAGTCTCCATAGACCGAATAACAGGATGCTTTGCGACTCAAGTCTAATGGAAGATTTTATTGGGGTCTAATGATGAATGACATTTTCCAGCTCATTATCTGAAGTTCTTGGGGAACAAGTTCACCTTCAATGTTACCTCCATCCCATCAAATCTTGAAATATTGAAACATCAGATAACAGTCTAAATAGTCAAGAGTCCGGATTCCAGGGCCTGACAGAATTGGGCTTCTTTGACTGGGCGTCTCAGACTCTGCCCAGCGGATCCCAGACCTGGAGGCCATGGTAGGCGAAGCCTCCTCTGTGGCGTCTTCATGACAGGAGAAAGGGTGCCCTGTATACATCCAAAAGTGATTCTGAAAGTTGTGTAGACGGCTGGTGCGAGATGATGGGGTGAATGTGCCCCAGACACACCACCGGCCCTGCTGTCGTGATGACCAGCCAAGATCTCATGCAATAGGAACCTTAATGGAACAGGCTCTGGTTAGGTTCTAAGTGCCTCATTCATGTTTGTAACCATGTTCTCCACATTCCTCACTCTTTCCCTCAAACAGTGGTGCCTGGAATTTTGAGAGGGAAGCACCCGGTCCTTGAGAGTGGCTCCCACATCTTCATGACGGGAGCGCCACAGTTTCTGAGGAGGGAGCACCCTGAGAAGGAAGATCCCCGGTTATTGAGAAAGACACGCAGGTCTCTATGAAGAGAGTGCCACAATCTGTGAGTAGGGACCGCTGCTTTCAACAAGGAGAATTCTGGTCTTTAAGTAGGAAGGCGCGGGCTTTCAAGTGGGAGCTTGCAGACTCTGGGAATGGAGCAGCCTGGTCTTTGAGAAGAGAGCATCCCGGTCTTTGAGCACAATTGTTGTTTTTGTTGGTGTCCGGTCTTTATGAAGATATATGCCACAGTCTTTGAAATGGGAGCGCCTCGATCTGGCACAAGGGAGCATCCTGGCCTGTGAGAAGGGAGCATCTCGGTCCCTGAGAAGGGCACAGCCCTAGTCTTTGAGAAGGGAGTACTCAAGTCTTGGATGAGAAAGTTCCTAGGGCCCCATGCATCAAACTGAAAACCGGTCGCAAACGGGCAGATTCTCAGAATCTGCCCCTTTGCGACCGGTATTTTTGCATTTTGGATGCATCACCCCAAATGCAAAAATCGGAAATTGTGATTCCTTAAATGCAATGCTAGAAGCAATTTAAAATAGCGAATTCGCTATTAGGGGTTGCAATTTACCGAAAAATAAAACAGGTCGGTCATTTGCAAAAACTTTGAAAAATGCACTAAAGTGCATTTTTCAAAGTTACATGTCACACACACACATGCCCTTGGGACATGTGTGTGCGCAACATGGGTGCACATTTCAATTTCAGGGGTGCAACAGGGTGTCCTTTGACACCCTTGCACCCTTGAAATTGCATGCGCTATTTGCGAGTACCTAATGGGTACTCGCAAATTGCGCATGCAATTCCCATTCATTCCTACGGGCCTGTGGGCCCATAGGAATGAATGGGAAGCCATTCCTTAATTGCGACTCGCAATTTGCGAGTCGCAATTAAGGAATCTTTAGGAATCGCTATTTTTATAGCGATTCCTACATGCATAGGCTTTTGCGATTCTTTAATTGCGATTCCTTAATAATCGCAATTAAGGAATCGCAAAATCCTTCCTTGATGCATGTGCCAGCTAGTCTTTTAATATGGGGATCACTCACTTTATTGAGGAGGGTCACCTACATCCTTGGAAAGGGAGCACCCCAGTGTTTGAGAGGGGAGGTATCCCCGCATTTTTGAGCACAGCGCTCATAGTTTTAAACAAGCATTTGCAATGCAGCAGGTCTCGCATTTACGCAAGACCTATTGCATTGCAAATGGTAGGCATCACGGACAACGGGAGGGAGGGCAGTCGGGGGGGAGAAGGCACAGACAACGGGAGGGAGGGTATGCGGGGGGAGAAGGCACGGACAATGGGAGGGCGGGCGGGCGACAAGGCACAGACAACGGGAGGGCAGGCAGGGGAGAGAAGGCACGGACAATGGGAGGGTAGGCGGGGGAGGGAGAAGGCACGGACAACGGGAGGGAAGGCGGGGGGAAAAGAGGGCAGGAGTAAAGAAGGCACCAAAGCATGTCGTGCCTGCAATAGGAGAACCTCATTAAAGAAAATAGCGCTCACAGTCTAAATAACACGTACTGTGTAACAACCGAAGTAAAGGGGCCAGTCGCCATGGGAGGTGACAAATGAAGAGGAGGCGGTACTAAGGAGGGACTAACAAGCCTATTGACGAATCAGAAGCCAGCATTTAGGACGGACAATGACGCAAGCCAATGGCAAATATGGGCGGAGAGTGGGCAGGGCTTCTATTCCCCACTCCTGTACAATAAGTCTCGCAGAGCAGCGCATGCGCGCTGGCTCTAGGCTCGACCTAAAAATGGAGCCTCCTTGTGTTTAAGACTAAACCCCTGGGATCCAAACCCCGCAACCATCTCACAGACGAGAAGCGTTCCCTCTCACCTGTTGGCCGGATGAAGATGTCAGCGGAAGTGGCGGGGCCAGGGATTGGCTCCAGTGTCACCAGGGAGGTATCCAGGGGGAAAGCCTTGTGAGATCTTCGTGGACCAGCAAACAAAGAGATCATAGTCAGGGTCCAACTTCAGAGACAGACACCCATCCTCAGCACCACTAGCGACAACCAGGCGAGTGTGACCAGTGCCACAGTGATGTTATCACTCAGGGAGCACTGCTCTAGTGCAACACCATGGCTCATCTCAGACCTCCCTCACCGGATACAAGAAGCCACCATAGGCGCCTTCTTCATAATCTTTCACATATTTTGTTGGTATGCACACAATACATGAAAAGTAAATATACTTTATTATTTTTTTTTCTAGCCCTGATGAAGCAAACTAGATTTGAGAACCACATGATGGCTGCAAAGGAATTGTACAAAGGATTTTTTTGTGATAAAATTTAAACCGATCTAGAGAAAAAAGATTAAAAGGCACCTATTTCTGCCTAAATATTGAGACTGACATAGTGTTATTTTCTAAGAGCTAGAAGTCTGCTGAGAGTTCTCCTCCCTCTCTGTTTGTTTCAGTGAAGGTATACATTCACCGTGAGAGTAGCTCATTTTCATCTACCGGGCAATATACAATCCCTTCGTAAAAACCCTAAAAATTGGTTTCATTTCGAGGAACTTGAGAATTGTATGGAATGTTTTCACAATTTTCTTGTTCACAGATACTACTAGTCCTGCCTTTAATGCCCCTACTCTGTAAAAGCTGTACCATGCATACTGCAGCTACAACTAGTAGTATACCGCTGCTACTACTATTATTACTACTACTACTCGCACCTTTCTAGGTGCCCTGCTGCTACTAAAAGTGGACAACGTATTATAGGTAGTACACCTTCTGGAACTACTATGGGGAATTCTACTACAGGTACAATTACTAATGTTGTAGTGCTAGTAGCACTGCTACTACTAAAAGCATATCAATGCTAAAACAGTCATGTAGCTACTAAAAGTATTGTTACTTCATGACCAGTGCCTCTTCTAAGGGGCCCCGGTTACACATCGGGCACTGTTACAAATAAGTTTACCACGGCTCTGGCGACACTACTAAGGGGCTCATGACTACTTTCAGCGTCACTACTCTTACAAATAAGTTTACAACGGCTCTGGCGACACTACTAAGGGGCTCATGATTACTTTCAGTGTCCCTACTGTTACAAATAACTTTACCACGGCTCTGGCGACACTACTAAGGGGCTCATGATTACTTTCAGTGTCACTACTGTTACAAATAACTTTACCACGGCTCTGGCGACACTACTAAGGGGCTCAAGATTACTTTCAGTGTCACTACTCTTACAAATAACTTTACCACGGCTCTGGCAACACTACTAAGGGCTCATGATTACTTTCAATGTCACTACTGTTACAAATAAGTTTACCACGGCTCTGGCGACACTACAAAGGGGCTCATGATTACTTTCAGTGTCACTACTCTTACAAATAAGTTTACCACGGCTCTGGCGACACTACTAAGGGGCTCATGATTACTTTCAGTGTCACTATTGTTACAAATAACTTTACCACGGCTCTGGCGACACTACTAAGGGGCTCATGATTACTTTCAGTGTCACTACTCTTACAAATAACTTTACAACAGTTCTGGTGACACTACTAAAGGGCTCATGATTACTTCCAGTGTCACTACTCTTACAAATAAGTTTACCACGGCTCTGGCGACACTACTAGGGGCTCATGATTACTTTCAGTGTCACTACTGTTACAAATAACTTTACCACGGCTCTGGCGACACTACTAAGGGGCTCATGATTACTTTCAGTGTCACTACTCTTACAAATAACTTTACCACGGCTCTGGCGACACTACTAAGGGGCTCATGATTACTTTCAGTGTCACTACTCTTACAATTAAGTTTACAACGGTTCTGGCGACACTACTAAGGGGCTCATGATTACTTTCAGTGTCACTACTCTTACAAATAAGTTTACAACGGCTCTGGCGACACTACTAAGGGGCTCATGATTACTTTCAGTGTCACTACTGTTACAAATAAGTTTACCACGGCTCTGGCGACACTAATAAGGGGCTCATGATTACTTTCAGTGTCACTACTGTTACAAATAAGTTTACCACGGCTCTGGCGACATTACTAAGGGTCTCATGATTACTTTCAGTGTCACTACTCTTACAAATAAATTTACAACGGTTCTGGCGACACTACTAAGGGGCTCATGATTACTTTTAGTGTCACTACTCTTACAAATAAGTTTACAACGGTTCTGGCGACACTACTAAGGGACTCATGATTACTTTCAGTGTCACTACTCTTCCACAAATAAGTTTACAACGGTTCTGGCGACACTACTGAGGAGCTCATGATTACTTTCAGTGTCACTACTCTTACAAATAAGTTTACAACGGTTCTGGCGACACTACTGAGGGGCTCATGATTACTTTCAGTGTCACTACTCTTACAAATAAGTATACAACGGCTCTGGCGACACTACTGAGGGGCTCATGATTACTTTCAGTGTCACTACTCTTACAAATATGTTTACAACGGCTCTGGCGACACTACTAAGGGGCTCATGATTATTTCCAGTGTCACTACTGTTACAAATAAGTTTACAACGGCTCTGGCGACACTACTAAGGGGCTCATGATTACTTTCAGTGTCACTACTCTTACAAATAAGTTTACAACGGTTCTGGCGACACTACTAAGGGGCTCATGATTACTTTCAGTGTCACTACTGTTACAAATAAGTTTACAACGGCTCTGGCGACACTACTAAGGGGCTCATGATTACTTTCAGTGTCACTACTGTTACAAATAAGTTTACAACGGTTCTGGCGACAGTACTAAGGGACTCATGATTACTTTCAGTGTCATTACTGTTACAAATAAAAAACAAGCATTGGCATAGCCAAAAGGTCTCGCCTTTGGGACCTTATAAGTGTTTAGCCAGAGATATTGACTTTGCCTATGTTTTTAAGCTGTGCTGTACATTAGTTTGTAGAATGCTGCAAAGTTATAATAAAGAAGTGTTTAAAGCATTTTGGTTACCTTATATATGACCAAGAAAGCATTACGTACAAAAGAAAGACTATATTAAAAAGTATTACCTATAAATAATGTCTTGATTTAATTTTGTTCTTTAAATGCTGGCAACTTGTTTCTGCGTGTGCCAATGCTTGCTTGTTATGTTTTTTTGTTATGGGGGCATAAATAACAGGAGGCTGAAGCTTGGGAAATAGTACCTGTGTAACAGTTAGTGAGATAGTTAGCGAGTTAGTTAGTTTGTTAATGATAGAGTTGGTTAGTTAGTTAGTTAGTGAGACAGTGAGAGAGTTAGTAAGTTAGTGAGTGAGTGAGAGAGTGAGTTAGTGAGAGAGAAAGTTATTCAGTGAGAGAGAGAGTTAGAGAGTTAGTGAGTGAGAGAGAGAGAGTTATTTAGTGAGAGAGAGAGATAGTTAGAGAATTAGTTTGGAGAGAGAGAGTCGGTGAGAGAGAGATAGTTAGAATTAGTGTTTTTAAAGTGAGTTAGATAGTGAGAGAGTTAGTGAGAGGGAGTGAGATAGTTAGTTAGTTAGTGAGAGAGTAAGTTAGTTAGTGAGAGAGTGAGTTAGTGAGAGAGTTAGTGAGTTAGTTAGTTAGTTAGAGGAAGGAACATACACCAGACCTCTTGTGACGAATATAACTGTGCAGTACACTACACATAAACATTGCAGTATGCACAGATGTCATGGGCACACAATTACAAGTGAAGATCACAGCAAAAACTTAAACTTCTAACTGTTATACTACGTGGACTAGGGGACATTGCAACATGCCAGTAGCTAAGGGCAGTCAAACATGCACGGCAGCTCCGCGGCAGTGAACTCGATGGATGACATACTCACAATGCACCAAAAGTTATGCTCGGTACATGAAGTACGAATTGCCGAATTGTTCGAGTCCTAGCCTCACCTGCATATCTGTCTGAACTATACTAACCCTAGCTGGTAGCATTGTAAGGCAACTATAGTTCCTACCTTCTTTACTAGCCGCTTTAGACCTGCACAGTGCTACCAAGATGGCAAACGGCGACAAGTTGCCACAAAATAAACAACAAAATAAACACAAAAGAGCTTGGAATAGTGTGCTCTCTGACTACTTACTCTTTGTGCACTGAAAATTGCACATTCCTCATGGTCATTCACACTCCATCGACTGCATGAAGGCCTGGACGTATACTTGTCACCTCGAAATTAGGGAACGTGCAGATGTGCTGGGCACATTTTTGCTCAAGACAAATTGTTCGGCCATTTGTTCTACACAGATGTCAGAACAATGTCTTGGTGTTAAGGCTTCCCATATGTTTTTTTCCTGCTTGTAATGGCACAAGCGAGCTACAAATCGCTGGATTGGAATGTGGGGCGTTGTGAACACAAGCGGCTGTGATTAATTCAAGCATACCACCTATCTGTTTTTTTGGGTGGTATCATACCACGCCACTTTTAACGGTACCTTCCTTCACAACACAACTTCACAGACGTGTGAAAGTAAACCCTTCGTGAGAAGCACGCGCATGAGAAATGTCAGCGTCTACGACGTCTCGTGCAACAACGCGTTTATATAGCTTGGTTGTTTCTCTGAAAGAAACGTCACTTTCACAAATTTCCATATTAGGTTTATGATCATGCTAATGGTGTTTTCTCAAATACACAAACTAAAGTATTCAATTTGGAAATATATGAATGGTCATATTTTCCCCAACGAAAATGAATGGGGCGCACAGACAGTAGGTTACTAGAGTGCACCAAACAACAAAGTCACAGGTCTAAGGTGCATCCGGGAGGATCGCTCAGTGAGCTGAACACTCTCCGCTGAAAACTAAATGTTTGGGATGTCATGAGTTGGCATGGCATCGAGTCACGCCCCGGCCTCGATCCTACTAAGGTCGGTAAATCGCGCACCATAAACTGCCGAATGCTAATACAGTATTCCCGAAAGATCCTCGGGAACGGGACGTGGTCCTGGAGAAAAAGTCAAATGTACTGTGATGGTAGTGGAAGCTGGAAAATGTGTCTCGGCGAGGTTAAGGATAATACTAGGAGAAGGAGAGGAGGGAAAAGCATGAAAACAAACATAAAAAAACAAAAGATGACTGCTGCAGGGGCTGCGTGCGCTAGGAGGAGGGGGGAGAGCTTATAACGTGATTATATGCGGTCTCACATGAGGGGGCGCGGTGACGTGATTATAATGTGTAAGCAAAAGCGAAATGTAAACGGAGCATGAAAACAATAAATGTAAACAAGCCCGGGAGTGGTGCGTGCGTGCGCGCGCAGGCTTCACTTTCAAGCACTGGGGGAGAGCTTATAACGTGATTATTTATTTATTTTATTTTTTTATTATTTTTTTTAATGCAGATTTATATAGCGCGAACTCGACCCGAATTTATTGGAGCGCTTTACATGAGCACCGGTTACGTTACACAAGGACACATTCAGGCATGGGGAGATTAAGTGATTTGCCCAGAATCACAGGATGTGGACGCGACCCCGAGGCTCGAGCCTTGGTCTCCAGCACCAAAGTCGGCAATCTAGCCGACGGACCACATCCTATATGCGGTCTCACATGAGGGGGCGCGGTGACGTGATTATAATGTGTAAGCAAAAGCGAAATGTAAACGGAGCGTGAAAAGCATGAAAACAATAAATGTAAACAAGCCCGGGAGTGGTGCGTGCGTGCGCGAAGTCTTCACTTTTCAAGCACTGCACTAGTGCTTGTGGCGCGCCGCTGCTCGCTCCCGCAAGGTGGATGCCGCCACAAGCACGAGTGCAGTGCTTGAAAAGTGAAGACCGATGGCTAAAGGCCCTCCTAGTGCAGCGTATGCGCGCTGCCTAGGCGAGACCTAACTAGGGGGCTCATGATTACTTTCAGTGTCACTACTGTTACAAATAAGTTTACAACGGCTCTGGTGACACTACTAAGGGGCTCATGATTACTTTCAACGTCACTACAGTTACAAATAAGTTTACCACGGCTCTGGTGACACTACTAAGGGGCTCATGATTACTTTCAGCCTCACTACTGTTACAAATAAGTTTACCACGGCTCTGGTGACACTACTAAGGGGCTCATGATTACCTTCAGCCTCACTACTGTTACAAATAAGTTTACCACGGCTCTGGTGACACTACTAAGGGGCTCATGATTACCTTCAGCGTCACTACTGTTACAAATAAGTTTACCACGGCTCTGGTGACACTACTAAGGGGCTCATGATTACCTTCAGCGTCACTACTGTTACAAATAAGTTTACAACGGTTCTGGCGACACTACTAAGGGACTCATGTTTACTTTCAGTGTCACTACTCTTACAAATAAGTTTACAACGGCTCTGGCGACACTACTAAGGGACTCATGATTACTTTCAGTGTCACTACTGTCACAAATACGTTTACAACGGTTCTGGCGACACTACTAAGGGACTCATGATTATTTTCAGTGTCACTACTCTAACAAATACGTTTACAACGGTTCTGGTGACACTACTAAGGGGCTCATGATTACTTTCAGTGTCACTACTCTTACAAATAAGTTTACAACGGCTCTGGCGACACTACTGAGGGGCTCACGATTACTTCCAGTGTCACTACTGTTACAAATAAGTTTACAACGGCTCTGGCGACACTACTAAGGGGCTCACGATTACTTTCAGTGTCACTACTGTTACAAATAAGTTTACAACGGTTCTGGCGACACTACTAAGGGGCTCATGATTACTTTCAGTGTCACTACTCTTACAAATAAGTTTACAACGGCTCTGGCGACTCTACTAAGGGGCTCATGATTACTTTCAGTGTCACTACTGTTACAAATAAGTTTACAACGGTTCTGGCGACACTACTAAGGGACTCATGATTACTTTCAGTGTCACTACTGTTACAAATAAAAAACTAGGGGGCTCATGATTACTTTCAGTTTCACTACTGTTACAAATAAGTTTACAACGGCTCTGGTGACACTACTAAAGGGCTCAAGATTACTTTCAGTATCACTACTGTTACAAATAAGTTTACCACGGCTCAGGTGACACTATTAAGGGGCTCATGATTACTTTCAGCGTCACTACTGTTACAAATAAGTTTACCACGGCTCTGGCGACACTACTAAGGGGCTCATGATTACCTTCAGCCTCACTACTGTTACAAATAAGTTTACCACGGCTCTGGCGACACTACTAAGGGACTCATGATTACTTTCAGCCTCACTACTGTTACAAATAAGTTTACCACGGCTCTGGCGACACTACTAAGGGGCTCATGCTTACTTTCAGCCTCACTACTGTTACAAATAAGTTTACCACGGCTCTGGCGACACTACTAAGGGGCTCATGATTACCTTCAGCCTCACTACTGTTACAAATAAGTTTACCACGGCTCTGGTGACACTACTAAGGGGCTCATGATTACCTTCAGCGTCACTACTGTTACAAATAAGTTTACCACGGCTCTGGCGACACTACTAAGGGACTCATGATTACTTTCAGCCTCACTACTGTTACAAATAAGTTTACCACGGCTCTGGCGACACTACTAAGGGGCTCATGCTTACTTTCAGCCTCACTACTGTTACAAATAAGTTTACCACGGCTCTGGTGACACTACTAAGGGGCTCATGATTACCTTCAGCCTCACTACTGTTACAAATAAGTTTACCACGGCTCTGGTGACACTACTAAGGGGCTCATGATTACCTTCAGCGTCACTACTGTTACAAATAAGTTTACCACGGCTCTGGTGACACTACTAAGGGTCTCATGATTACCTTCAGCCTCACTACTGTTACAAATAAGTTTACCACGGCTCTGGCGACACTACTAAGGGGCTCATGCTTACTTTCAGCCTCACTACTGTTACAAATAAGTTTACCACGGCTCTGGTGACACTACTAAGGGGCTCATGATTACCTTCAGCGTCACTACTGTTACAAATAAGTTTACCACGGCTCTGGTGACACTACTAAGGGGCTCATGATTACTTCCAGTGTCACTACTGTTACAAATACGTTTACCACGGCTCTGGTGACACTACTAAGGGGCTCTTGATTACTTTCAACGTCACTACTGTTACACATACCTCTACAGTGGTTCTGTTACTGCTGCTGCCACTTCAAAATAATTCACAACCACTTTCAATAATAGCACTACTACTTGTAATCCTACAACAGTTCTGTTTGAACCCAAATGCAAACTCTCTGAGATTTGCTCTCAAGCCAATGTCTGCAAACCCCAGCACAAAACACACTTATTACACGTATTGATAGAGTGGCCAGATGTAAGCACTTATATAGTCTACTCCAGGGATCAGGTTTATTCATGGTTTTTTTTACTATTTAAATAAAAAGCACACATGAAACAGTTACTTGTCTTCAGGAAAAAAAGACAAATCGATAAAGAGAACGACAAGCAAATATCTAACGAGTACAGACAGCTACAGAGCTGCCGCAAAACACACTGTAGATGTACTGACTGCAGTGTAGAAGTAAATATAGCCAGGGGAGTAGATACATCAACGTATTCAAGTTTAAAATAAACAATGTAAACTGGTCTACAAAATCACCATTAAAGCATTATTTTCAAACAATGAAGAAACATGATAACGAGGGCAGGACCCTAAGATGAAACACATCCTCATTGCGTCAGCCACGTTAGATAAACAGGGTTTCAAGCCATGGACCACACATGCAAGGTGTGGTTTCTCATAGCACTAGAGATGGCCATTTACAAATAAGGCCATTTATTATATGACATGGGACACAATGTGGTGAACTGACCACTGAAAGGGTGCTCTAATATAATATCGAAGTTCAAATATTGACCTGCACTTATATCAACTAGCGATATATAGCTAAGGTAAGTTGATGTGAAGGTAAGTATAGTAATTGTATACTTGCCTATGTATTCTTACCTTGACAATGTGACGGTGTTTGATATTGTGGAGTCGATACGCGTACAGGTGGATTTTCTTGACCTCGATGAGGTCACAGTCCATTGAGGGCATCATGCCCTACAAGGACGCGGCTGGTGTACTCAGTGTCAACAAAGAGTCTATGATACATCTCCGCCTTGGCACAATTATTAAGTGCAGTTATTCTTTTAGGGGAAATGTCTTGTTCAGGAAATATTCAATCTACTACCAGAAATGCTCTTCACACAGGAAGATCGTACCCAGGAAATGTGGAAACAAGAGAGGGGTGGACTGTTCCTTCAAGAGAATTACCACAATCTGGAGATATTTTCTCTTTGCGGATTTTAACATTTGGGATTCATTCTTGGAGAGGATTCTGCTTAGACCATGAGAGCCCAGCATAAGACCAGGAGGGCTGGATAAGTACCAGATTACTTGGCTATGTATCCCGCAGCAGGGCTGGTTCTTTCATGAGATGGCAAGAATCTATGGGGCATATATACAATAGAATGGCGGAGCGCAGCGTTAAGCTAAAATTGCTGATACCGTGCTCTGTCATTCTGAAAACACAGGGATACGCCATATTTACAATGATACGCGCACACCTGTGTTTTCCCTAGCGCTGGTGCTAAATTCGGCTGCCTAGCGCCAAGGCAGGCACCCTTGCACCATAGTGCAAGGGTGCCTGCGTTGAAGGAATGATTATTTATGTGCAGGAAGGTGTCCCTTCCTGCACATAAACAATCATTAATGGCGATTTGCTGTTTCTACGTGTGCTGCACAATGCAGCACACATAGAAACAGCAAAACCGAGGAGAAATTAATAATTTCTCCTCGTTTCGCCATGCTAAGACCAGGTTATTTTTGGTCTTAATGTTGGCGCTGCCCCATATTTACGCCACCCTTGTAAATAGGGGGCAGTGTCAAAATCAATGGTTGTTGGAGCAGAATGCCCACCGCAACACTCATTGCCCGCCCCTTTCATGCTAAGTGTAGTGTGAAAGGGGGCCTTATTTACAAGGCGGCGTTAAGCCACGTTAAGTGGCTTAACGCCGCCTTGTAAATAAGACGGAGGGTTTATCGTCACAGGAACGTCACAAAAAGTGCAGTTCCTGTGGAGATTAGCCCTTGCAAATATGCCCCTATGTTTCAATTACTAATAAAGTCGCTTCTGAGAAAATGTACTCAGAATCTTGTTATTCAACTGATGTCAAACACATTATGTAGTACTTATGCAATTTCAGTAGTATAATCACTATACAAATGCCCTACTTTTTTTGCATCTGATTTTTGTGTACACTAAAGGGATTGAAGCCAGACAGGGAGCACCATTATACCCATCACTGTGACCTCCCCACCTTTTAAGAGAAGACAAAATGCTGGAAAGAGACAGACATAAGAAACCTGAACTAAAGATAAAGAAACAGGATGGAAAGAAAAATGTGCACTTAAAAACTTTTATTTTTCATAGCTATATATTTTTTCAACTTAGAATTCCACAGATTGTATCTAGGGACCCCACATTTTTGTACCATATTTAAGCATATATGCTCTCTAAATATGTTGTTGACATTTAGTGCATTTCTCTTTGCTCTGTAACAATGGCAACATCGAGTATTTTTTTGCATTGATTTCTATATTTCCTCAAGACAGGTGTTAAAAAGAACGAATTTTTTCCATGATTGCAAAATAGTGAAAATAAATCAGTGTGTGTGTCTTGTTACTAGTAAAATTCGCTTGGTGGAACAGATGGAATAAAGCTTCAGGTAATGCTGAGATCTGCCATCAGAAAGCCACAGTCCTATTAATTATGGCCCTCTTATGGGGTTATTGCATCATTAATTATTCCCAATGAGACAGTTATGGTACCACTTGCCATGCCCCATTAGATGGTTAATGTGTTAGTAAACAGGCTGACATTGTTCAGCTTATTGTGTCAGTAATCTCGTCCCTTCGTCAACTGGTGAAGATAAACTGCTGAGTGCAGAAGAATTGTATAATTTTTTCAGTTATTTATAAACATTGCAACACCTTGCTTCCCTCTGCACTTATATGTATTTATCCAATTAAATTGAAATCGAAAACCGTGAGCCTTAATTATAACAGATTAGTGAGAGAACTGACTGCTTAGTATTCAGTAAACAAGGAAATTTACAAAATAGCTGTAACTAAGTCATGTAATTTTCTTCCTAAAATTGAAAATCCAGAAATGATACCAGACAAGGGCCTGCCTGTCTCCCTGTAATGAGCAGATGCGTTGAGTGTGAAGGCTGCTAAAAAGGGAAAATGCAACAGAGCTAAAATCCTCGCCTGCAAGCACAACCACAGGAGCTTTCCCTTCAGCGTGGAGTTGGGTTTATTCAAAAGGAGTCTGAAAGTGCTTGTTCAATTCCCGCACTTCGCCCTGTAAAACTGGAGTCTGAGACACTCTAGGATGCTCAGCAGAAGCAATGCCAAGTTTTATGGTGTCAGAAGTGGGATCCATAGTCAATGTGTCATATCAAATATCGGTTATAAAGAAAGCAGCTCAGATTCAAAAATGTTTTGAGATCAGACTCAGGTAGTGATGCCACGAGAGAGGTTTTTAGGTCTCGCTGAGCCAGCGCATGCGCTGCTCTGCGAGAAATTTAGTAAGGGGGTTTTCAAAGTGCTACCAGAGGCTTTTCCTGGCCTCAAGCTTGCGTTCATGCGAGCGTGCACGCGCGCAGCCGCCATCTGTCTTTCCTCCGTCACGGGTCTTTAAGTGCATCGCGATCACTTTCACTTTCGCGGCCGTGCCAATGCTTGTTTTTTAGGCTTTCATGTCAAATCTGTAAGAGTCAAATCGGCTTCAGTTGCTTTCCTTGGCCTGGGCTCCTTGTTGCCATACTGCGTGCCTTCCAGATTGATGTCCCCTGCATGCTTCCTGCAAGGATTACCTGCTGGGCACAAAAACCGTGATCAATAAGCTATATTGACGTATGGAACTACAGAACTTTAGTCTAGTCTATGCTAACCTCGTCATGCCTTCCTCCCATTAGCTTCTTGCTTTGTAATCTTTCCACCCCATTGTACATGGACTCGAGTGGGCATAAGAATGAGTAACTTTGGAGCTGTCCCTTTTGTAACGCCGTAGCTGTGGAGCATTAACTAGGGTTAACGCCAAATTGCTGCAGAAGACCTGGAAATTTCCCCTATGAACGGGATCACTCCAGCAGGCAAATTTCAATTTCATTGAACGCCCTGATGATAATCCTTGCGCCGTTTATGAATGATGACGTGCTCTAGTAGCATCTTGACACTGGCCTGCCCCTCCGTCCTGTCCGCTACCGCCCTGTCCATGAAATATCATATGTGTTTGGCAAAAGTTCTGCAGTGGAGAGGGCTGTTAGCACTCCACTGCAGTGTAGTTTGGGCAAATTTTTTCTGGTACTGTCCAGTAGATGGTGGTGTTTCCATGCACTGTAAAGGGAGTGATTTGAGATTAAGACTACAGAAATTACTACTAAAGGTAGCCGCTTTATTTTCTATGTCCCAGTATCTTCATTTTTTTCCCTTTGTCTTGCGTCGTTTCGTTGCTTCATGCTTCTTCCCCAGGTCTGCTGACTCTGTTTCATAAACAGTTCCTCTGTGAATTGACTGTTATTTTAACTTAATATCGTACAGAGAAAGCCTTTGTATCTGCTGGTGCTGCTAGGAGCAGTGAGCGATTTAACTGGGAAGCCTAGCTTTTAGAATTTTTTTTCAATACACCGCCCACATTGTAGAATCTTTTCCTTTTAGTTCTGCAAAAAAAAAGTAAATTTGCAGTTGTCAGACAGATTGCAATAGATTAATTTCTCTCGTGCCTGGGATTAGCCGTATGTTTTGTTTCTGATGACTGATTTTAACAAGCATTTGCAATGCAATAGGTCTCGCATTTACGCGATTTTGAGCTATTGACATTGCAAATGACAATGCCTTTTATTTTTGTTTTCGTTTTTAAAACATAAATAAAAGGCATTGTGATTTACAATGCCAGTAGCTTAAACTTGCGTAAATGCGAGACCTATTGCATTGCAAATGCTTGTTTCTAATGTAAGAGGGAATATGATGGGACGAGTGGATTAAAGATGAAAAGATCCAAAAGCGTGAAGGAATCTCCTACTGAAGCAGCCATAGTTCCCGCACCTTTTCCTCATTGGAAGCCTTCTTAGTGCAGAACTTGAAGGTTTCAGCTTTGATTCCTGAATCCACCCCTGAATAAAACATGCCGCTGAAGAACTGGGAGTTTTCAGAGCATAAAGAGTTGGTCATGCTCCCTGTTACCTGAACTAAACACCTCATCCTGGTTTTCTGTAATCATCCCCCAAGCATTATGAGATATTCACAGAACCTATTTTATTTTCCAGCACAACACGCTAAAAAGGGTGCTATAAATCTCTTCCCAGTCTGGGCTATTGATTGGTCACTGCCATGCATATCATGAACGCCAGGAGGCTAAACCTGTTCAGCGAGACAAAATGCCGCTGCGCACCATGCCACCTCAGTTTGAACCCAGCATATGCAAATCAGTCTTGACCCTGCTCCAATAGGATCAGTCCAGCCAAAACTGCCAGGTCAGGTCCTCCCTGAACTGGAGCACAAGCAACCCAAGGCCTGTTTTGCCCTTATTAAGGCTTGTCAGTCGGGTGTCTCTTGGTTCCAGCGGCACAGTGAGCAAGGGACATACGTCTGGGCATACCTGTGTCACTTAGGGCGTTACTTCAAACACACAAAAGGTAATGAGAGGAATGCTTGCAATAAGTCTAACCACTGGCAATTGTTTGGGATAACATTCCAGCTTTTCTTTCTTTTGCCCACCAAGTCACCTCAGTTTGGACCCAGCCATAGGCAAATCAGTCTTCACCCGGCTCCAATAGGAACAGTCCAGCCTGAACTGCCAGGCCGGGTCTCATGTGAAATTTGCAGTTATGGTTGACTTCATTGGATTGAGTAGGTCTACAGCATAACCCTATCGAAAGACCTACGTGATGGAGTTTCCACCTCAGAGCCCAACCTGAGAGAGGTGTTCATCGCACCTTCTGTGCCGACTTTGCAACTGCAGAAGCAGCTGTTGAAATGTTAGCTTTCTATTTTGTTCCAACCGATCCTTCATGGCCCAAAAATTGAATATGTTCAATAAAGCACTATGGTGCCACACTATTGATAGAAGACGCTATGCAGATGTTGTTGATAACTTAACATAACATTACAGTTAAGTGACAGCCTTCCAGAAAGATCGACCCTTGCCCGGATGTGCCTGAGCCAGCCACGAGGCGGAGGCCTTCGGCATCGAGGGTTCTTACACCGAGCCAGTTGGCCAAGATGCCTCAATACAGCGGTTTGGAATGAAGATGGCTCACCCTACAGAGGAAAGGCAAGTATTCCTAAAACCCTGATATATGAATTCTAGGACACAGTCAGTCTCATTTCAGATGCCAGATATGAGAATGGCGATGTCAAAGCTCTAGCCACCATTCAGAAGCACAGGTCTTAGAAATGGGCCACCCTTCCTGTAATATAAGTCAGCCCGCATCTGATTGGTGACAGTAACCCTGTGTAACTCCCACGATTGGATCCCATTTGGGCTGTCCCCCCTAGGGTGCGGCCTGGTCCTTCTGGCACACAGAGCTGTTTTTTGGGGGTGTTGGGTCCACGGTGGCGCCACAGAGTCGCGTCAGTTACTCCCAGCGCTCCATCCGCGGGTCGCCCTGCCACCTATCTCTGGCCAGGCCTGATGGTGAGGGTGTGTTTGGTGGGTCGGAAATAACAGTATCACAAAACCTTGTTTTCCCACCAGCCAGACCTAAAAACAACACAGCCTGTCAAAGCGGGACTTGGAGTGGAAAGACGTAGAACACACAACTGAACATAGTCTCCCCTGGGAAGGACATGGAAAGAGCCAGCTGATAACAGCAATACTGGCAAAGAGTCAGAGACAGGGGGAGACCACTCGAACAGGAGGGAGTCATTGAGTCCCAAGAGCAAACATGTCAGATAGAGGCGCACAGAGCACGAGCGCCCGACGAGACAGATCAACATTTTACACTTTCTAAAAATGCAACATATGTTCCTTTTAAGCATCTTATAAAATTTCCAAAATATGAAAAATATGCTCTAAATAAATGCAAAATGATTATTTTTTTAACCCGCCTTCTTTTTTTAAGTTTAAGTTTATTAAGGAAAACTGAATAAACACAAGAAAACTTCATAGATAACGTAATACAAACATAGTAAGATGATAATCGTTAACAAATAACAATTTATAGTTGAGGGAAAAAGGGAAAGGAAAGAAGGGGGAGGGGATCAGAAAGAAAGGAAGAACAAGGGAAGGAATATACAATATGATATTATGACATTAAAGGATGAAGTAACACCCGAACTCGATCTCTATAATCATAAAGAAGGTATTTAAAATGTACAAAATAACAACCCGCCTTCTTTTAATTTTAACTTGTCTAACCAATGACAGTGTTGGAAGAAAAACAACGCATGTGTCTCTGTTATTTTCACGATTTTGCGGATGCCACGAGCGCGAAGGGTCCTATTTACAAAAGAAGGAGTAATGTGCAATTGATGTAAGTGATACCTACGTCTAGTCACAATTTAGGCCTTTCGCGGCTCTATATTAAACTCCCACGCTAATACAGGTGTCATGTTTAAACGATGTAAAGAACAGGCATAAATGTTTGGGGTGTACTAAAATAAAACCCACACAAACATCTGTTTTGGAGCCCAACCCTTGCATAATTGACGCATTGCGAAAAACACGGCACACAGTTTGTAATTAACCTAAATAATCCTTTTTTTCCTCTTTATAATTATTTGCTCTCCTTTCGTGCACCCCTCCCTGTGAGAATTGAGATAGTCGTGCCCTCTCACGCCCCCAACACTTTCTGCAGCAGCTCTGTCTGGACCTTTCACATATACACCCTCGTGTAAATAAGTGTGGGGGAAGACATTCACAAAGCTTTATAAACACCACGCATGCCTTTCTCTGACACCTGAAAACAGTGGCGTAGAAAGGGTGTCGGGGTCCCCAATGCAACCCCCCGACGTACACCCCCAGTTGAGTAGTAAAATACAGAAACAGTGCAGAGGGCTCCCGAGAGGCCAGGGCCCTGGTGCCACTGCTCCTGCTGCACTCACAGAAGCTTCTAAACCCCAGGAGATGCCTCAATGGCACACAGATGACTCTATGTCACCCCAGACCCAACGTGTTCCAGCCCAGACTTCCCTGCTATAAACAAGTGAAACCTACAACGTTTCTCCAATGGGTTCAATTCAGGTGTAGGAGGGACTCAACTCCCAGACTCGAATATGGTGCCCCCGATGACATGTTGCCATATGTTCATATTTATTGATCAATTTAAAAACTTATTTATTTGATGATTTCCTGTAGTGCGGACCAGACCCCAGGGGGTGTCCGAGCGCTTTTCAGATAAATTAGTAGGCAGAAACATAAAGCGTTTTAAGAATAATGACACAGAAGAGCTCACAAAATGTAAACAATTAAAATTATATTAATGTGACCCAGTTCGTGGAGGGGGGGGGGTAGATATTTATAATACAATGCATTTAGGGATAATGCACTAAAGTATACAAAAAAAGTGTTGGATGGAATGCTTGAATCAATTTCAGCCACTGGTACTTACTCAGGCGGCGTCCCAGTCCGTCCTTGTTCTGCACACCATTCCACCTCAGTTTATACCCAGCTATATGCAAATCAGTCTTGACCCTGCTCCAATGGGAACTCCCCACCCCGAACTGACCCTTGGAGTCTCTTTGCCTCGGCTGTGCTCCAGAGACGACTTCTCCACAAGCAGGACACGGCAGGCACAGTCCCTCTTCTTTGCTAGCCCCCGGGTTCAGCAGGCGAAGCCTACGCCAGTGCAGCCTCTCTTTGCTGGTTCCCTGATGCAGCAGGGTAGTCCTTCTTTGGTACTTCTTCCAGTCCAGTCAAGATCTGAGTTCTGGGTGCCAGGGGTGCCCTATTTATACTCCGAAAGTGCTCTGAGGGTAGACATGGTTAGTAGTTAATGGGCTATTAGGTTCCCTCCCTCCTGATGACCACTTCCAGGAAAGTGTGGCATCTGGCTATCCCAAGATGTACCATTCTGCCCTCTCCCAACATGGCAGAACCCTTCTCTCGGCACTCAGAGCTCCCTAGCCCTACCCAGAAGTGTGGCTACATGCCCCTTGAAAACCAGTTTGACAATAGGTTTCCCCGCTCCCTTGGGTGCCAGCTAGTCTGCCTAAACAATGGGGCTGCCCCACTCCCAAGTACTCCCCATTTGCTCTTCAAAGGCGGCTTCAGCTTTGAAGCTTGACTTTTGGGCCAACACCTTGATGGCTTCTTGCAGGAGGGAGGTAATTCCTGTCTGCAGTGCAGGCCCCTAGTGTCTCCCTTCCTGGCAGTCATTAGCAGATCTCCCAAGGCGGGCAGAAAGTTGTCTCGGGTTCAAGCTCCTTGAGTAACCATCAAGGGCACAGGAGATCGAAGGGAACAAAGAGGGAACTTTGTAGAAGTTGCACACTGTTACTTACATTAATTTCGGCGTGAGAATGTAGTCTGGCTTAATGTAATGAGTTGGTTGATACCTTGGAGTATCAACTTCGGTTGGCACAGCTGAGGGGTCAGTGTGTAACCCTGTGCTCACCAGGGGGGCAACCAAGTAATTCTACATTAAAAATGACAGTTTCCCATTTCACTTCCAAAACATGTCAAATACATGTTCTGCCTGTGAAATATGCTGCCCCCTGCCTTAAGGCTCGGTAGGCCTGCCATAGAGGCAACCTATACATATTGCAGAGAGAGGTTTAGCTTTGCCATTGCTTTAAATGGCAAAGTCGGCTACCAGTTTAAAACTGCTCTTCCATTCTGCAGCAGCAGACTGGGAGACTTGTTTTTCCTGTGTCACACCCAGGGTGGCACAACCAGTGATGCATTCACTGGGGTGAATCTCTAGCTTGCATGCCCTGGGTACCATGGATACACAAACTAGGGACTTACCGGTAACTTAGCCTACGTCAATTGGGTATGGCCAATGTAACATACACGTTTTAGGGTCATCGCACTGGCTCTAAGGTCTGGTTAGCAGGCCTCGGTGCATTCTCAGAGTCAAAGAACCAACAGCATCAGTCCAAAAACTTGGGGGTCACTATACAAAAAGAGGCATTTCTTTACACTTCAATACCCACCCTAATTATTATTATTTATTTATTTTAATTCTGTTTATTGGCATTTTACACTTTTCAAATGACAGCAGCATGTCATAGGATAACAAGTTTAAATCGCAAAATAAACTTGTTTTCAGTGAATAACACTCTAGTTTGTTCATGTCTGATTATTACCATCGATCCACGCAGTTGCTGTTCACAGGAGATCTCCCCTTGCTTTTACGAAGGGGTGTATATAAACAATACAATAGAAGAGATATTATGACATTCGAGGGAAAGTGAAGTGGCAATCTTCTAATAAACAGTGGGAAAACATAAAGAAATAAAAATGCAAGGAAACAGGGGATCATGCACAGAGGAGGAACCTAATTAACATTGCACCACACACCTCTAATGCATGTGGGCAACAACCGTCTGTTATCAGGGAGATAGGCGGGGGACGTGGGGGGCCAGACGCCCGTTTGAGGGCAGTTTCTTCCCAGCTTCAGAACATTTGCCCTCTCAGACCAGGACCATACTATCTGTCCAGCCTGTTGGGTGAGGGGATTTGTACTCCTCCATTCGCTACATCTGGGCAGAACACCAAGGCTAGGGTCCTATGTGTGCTCCTTGACTTATCTCTCAGCTACCTCATCACCTCGTGCCAACTTTACTTGTGTTCGGCCTCGGGAATAGCTCCAAAATAGAAGCCTCCAAGGAGCAGGGGGTCGAGCACCCGAGCATGGAGTCTAGGGCAGAGAGCACCTTCTCCCAATAGGGTTGCAGTCGGGGGCAACACCATATGAGCAAAGTCAAGATCTAAGTGTCCGCATCTAGGACAGGGATGAGGTTCGCCTCCGTAAACCAATTGGACTCTATGTGGTGTCATGTATGTCATGTGTACATAATTGAATTGGAGGTATTTCAACCTTGTGTTCCTAGAGATTTTTTGGGGGGAGGCTAATATTCTCTGCCACTCTGGGTCTGATAGCTCTCGCTGCAGGATCCTTTCCCATCTATCCCGCAAAGTAGTTAAGGGGCTGCGGACCATGCCCGAGAGAGATCGATAAAACCAGGTCACCAGGTGTTGAGCTGTGCCCATTGAGACCAATAACTGCAGGACAGTGTGAGTCGTGGGTTCCTCCCACTATCCAGCCCTGGAACGCTCATGTCAGTGCTTCATATGTAAGAAACTGGCCCGACGGCAAATTATAATGCTCCATCAGGTCATCCAGTGGAAGTAAGGTGCCTGTAACCAACCTGGCATCTGTCCAGGCCTACAATTGCCCAGCAGTAAAATATGAGGGATTCACCATGAGGAAGTCCCACCAAGGGCAACGCCGGCGCATACAAGGGCTTTCCCACAGTTTTTAGGACGCATCTGCGCCAACATTTCAATGCCGCAGACAACAGCACCCCTGGATGTTGGATAGACACTGATGGGCAAAGCAGCTTTGCCAATACAGTTTCCATGTGTGCCGACTGCCCAGTTATCCCCAGCTCACCTTGATTAGCCCCATCCAGCCACAGTGTGAACCACTGGAGTTGGGATGCTAAGAAATAAAGTTCGAAGTCCAGGACACCTAAACCCCCCTCTTCAGGAGGTCGCAGAAGGACAGCCAGAGACACCCTATGCCAGCTCCCATCCCATACTAGGTCACGTAACAAGCATCAGGGGCGTAACCATTTTAGAGACCGATATCCGAGCCATAATGGGCAGATTAAGTGAGCGCCAGAAGGGAACACAAGACCTCGGGGAGCGGAGAGCCCTCCTCAAATTGCCCATTCGGAGGTCCTCCAATGTATGAAAAATCTGGATCCCCAGATATCGAAAAGACTTAGGTGACCACATCAGGTTCGATGGAAGACCCGGCAGTTGCTCCGCTCCAGGAGAAACAGGGAATATGTGGGTCTTGGTCTTATTATCCCGGAGGCCGGACACCACTTCAAAATCCCACAGGAGCTCTAAGGCTCTGGCAACGCCCAAGGTACCATCTCTCATGTAAAGGACTATATCATCCGCGTGGAGGGAGATAATTGTTTTCATCCCTCCGAAGACCCGACCCTCTTGTCTAAAACGTTCCGCAAGAGACTTAATAGCCAGGGCAAACAGCAACGGGGACAGCGAGTATCCCTGCCTCGTACTCCTGTATACACGATATTGTGGGGAGAGCGTGGCGCCAGTCTTGACCTTGGCCGTAGGAGCAGTGTATAGCAATTTGACCCACTTAACCCAATTTTCTCCTAGTCCCATCTGTGTCATTACCTCGCATAGAAAATCCCATCGCACTGTGTCAAACGCTTTTCATGGTCCACTGACATCAGTACTGCGTCCTGATTCGTAAGGACTTCGGGATGATAGATCACATGATAAAGCTGCCTAATATTTTGAGAGGTGTTTCGGGTGGGAATAAAACCGCTCTGGTCTTCATGAACCAATGGCCCAGAGGTGTGGGAGTAGTTGGACAGCCAACACCTTACTAAGGATCTTGAAGTCTAAGTTCAGCAAAGAGAGGGGGCAGAACACGGAGACCCGGACTCTCTGTGTCTTGGCTTGGGCAGGGGAAAAACCACAGCATCGTTAATGGATTATGGGAGAGTGCCAAGCCGCCAAGAGTCTGCGTATAACTTTTCAAGCCGCGGGGCTAAGGTCACCGGCATAGACTGCATAGAATTCAGTCGGAAGGCCGTCGGGGCCTGGTGTTTTGCCCCTCGCCATCCCCTTGATAGCCGCTTGGATCTCTTAGACAGTAATGGGCCCCCCCAAATGCTTGCAGTGCTCTTCAGGTAATCTACTCAGTGATATATTGCTAAAAAAGCAGACCGAGGCTCCACTGAGAGAGGCACAGGGGTAGCATACAAACCTTCATAATAATTGCAGAACTCCATATTAATGGAGGCAGATGAGTACAAGGGCTGACCATTTCCTTGCCGGATGTGCGTGATGGGGGGCCCCCCAAGATTCCGGTTTGATAAGCCACGCCAATAGTCGGCCCGACTTCCCCTCCTCGTCATGTGCACTATTAATATACTGCTTATAATCATGGTTGCGTAGCCTCTCCAGGGTAGCATTGTACTGTTCTCTCATCTCCTGGATCTCGTCCAGTGTTTCTGGCCGGGTACTAAGGGCATTATCCAGGGAATGCAGTTTATCCTCCAGAATCTGGAGTTCCATTTTCAGCTCCTTCTGGGTACCGGCTGTTTGACCAATACAATGGCCCCGTATCATGACCTTAAAGGCCTCCCATTTCACTATCCTTGAGGATGCGAAACCCTGGTTATGAGTGAAGTAGTCTGAGATCGCCCCCGCCAAGGAATTACGATAGCATGCATCTTCAAAAGAGGTGGGCGCTCCCCCATCGGGTTAAACCCCAATAAAATAGGTCTGTGATCGGACAAAGTGCCTCAATACCCACCCTCATGATGTACATATCATTCCAACACAGAAAACAATGCCCACCCTCATAAGTTACATGCTACACCATCTGAGGCTATAGTGCCCACCCTCAAGAAATTATAAAACTCCACCCCTCATGACGTACCCAAGACTTCAACTTAATCTACAACCTATGCACTGATGAGGTACATGAATCTCCATCTGAGGCTACAAGGCCATCCTTTTGAAATGCATGAGGTTCCTCAAAGGTTACAACCCCCACCTTCTGAGGTATATGAGACTCCATCATACACTACAAAGCCTACTGCTATTAGGAACATAAGAGTTCATCTGATGCTACAACCCCATTCTCATGATGTACATGATTCACTCTGTGACGATAACACCTCACCCACTCTTATGTACACAAGAGTCTTTATAAGGCTACAACACCCCACCCTGATGAGGTACTAAGACTCCACCTGAGGGTACTAAACCTCACCTTCATGAGGTACACCATTCTAGAGTAGGCTACATCACCTAACCCTCATGAGATACTAAGCCTTCATCTGAGGATACACCTCACCCACCTTAGGTACTAAGGGGCATATTTACAAGCCCTTTGCGCCACTGAAGCGTCACTTTTTTTGATGCTCCGGTGGTGCACAGTGCAGGCCCATATCTTTAAGGCCACGCAAAGCCACCCTGCATGGCTTTTCATGTCCTTGTAGATAAGGTGTAAAACACCTTGGGAGGCGTGCCATGGTTGTTGTTGTGGGTGTTCCCATGCAACACCCATGGATTTTGCCACTGCCCCAGATTTACAACATAGAGTTAATCTGGGGCAACGCCAAAAACCTATGCCTCCCCCACCTAAATTGTCAGACTGCGTCATAAAATTACATTATTTCTGAAAAACAATGCTGAGCGGTCAAAAGAACTTGGCAGCCCACTTGAAGTTTATTTTTGCTGAAAGTGTACCCCAGACTAGTGGATGCACTCTCAGCAAAGGGATGCCTGGCGACATGGGAGGAGGGATCTGAAGCAGGCTGTCCTCTGCTGGGGATATAAGCGAAAGGGGCATAGTCAGTGCTTAATTTGAGCCGGTGGTTTCCGGTGCTTGGCACCGGCACTTAATTGCCAACACCAGCACTTATGATAGTCTGCCACACGGTGGTGCCATTTGTCTTACTTAGAGATGAGCACAACAACTGTTGTTTATTACTTCAATATCCTTTTTAAAGATGACAAATACCTGCCACCCACACCATTTTTATAGCCTTGGGGCCTGGAATAGTCTGAATTGTCATATGTGTAAGAGTGTGATGGTTGGGTGGTTGCCGGCAGGGAGGGAGAACATGGCGGCCGCTAGCTGAGCAGCCGCTTGCCTCCGGAGACACCCGCGTCCCGCGCCTAATGAGTAGGCGAAACTGAGGCCCGCTATTTTGTTTTTCCCGAGGCGTTGAGGCTGTCCTTTGGTTGCCGATTGGATTCGCTCACCTTTTGTGCTTTTTGCCGTGGTAGTGTCAAGGCCGGGGTTTCTGTTCTGCGGGCAATGTGCGTTGGAGCCCTCATCCATTTCTCGCGTTGGGTAGTCACCGCCCTGGAGTTGAGGAGGGACCGCAGAGCAGCGGCTCGCGGGCTCCTCCGGGTTGACACTGGCAGCGGCAGCACTGGGCGAGTTTCCCACACCCTGGAGAGGACTGCCTTCGCGGAGGAGATTGGCGAGTACCTGCTTTTTGGATGCAACAAGCCCTTGTCATCTCCCCCGCAGCCGCAGCAACAATTGGAGCAGGAGCAGGTACAGGGGGCCCAGGCAGTGGGGGTCCCTCCAAGTACGGCGCTTCTAGGTAAAGGCACAAGGAGAGGTAAGATACGCGCAGGGGTGGCACAGGGGCCGGTAAAATTAAAAGCTGCCGGAAAAAACACTAAGCAGACCCCTGAAGAGAATTCTGCCGCAAAAAACAGTGGGCAGTGTCAGGGGAAAGGCAGTACTACCCCTGCAGTGGTTACAGATAGCAGTTGTTCAACCTTTCAGCGCTGCGAGGTCAAGGGCATGAGTATAAAGGCAGGGAGAGCCAAAAGTAATCCTTTGGATTTTAAAATCAGTATCACCCCCTCATTGGGGTCATACTTTAAAGTTCAACCACTTGTGTTGGACAGGGGGAGGCCCTCAGAAGGAGCTCGGCAGGCCACCTGGAGTTAAGGCCCATCTCCGAGAGGATGGAGGTGGCTGGTAGCCCCCTCCCTACGGTACCAACTTTACCTGTAACTCCTGGAATTGCTCTAACAGAGGTTTTGGATAAAGGAAAGGACCTTGCAGGAGGGCAAGCCCTGGCCTGTCAAAGTGTGGCATCTGGTTGTAACACAGAGGTGGATAAAGTCTCTGAAGACCGCGAAATTAGGGGACCCTCTGTAGCCTCTCTTGAAGCTCTTTTCTCCACCCTTTCAGTAGATATCAAGAAGGGTTTTTCAGTCTCTGAGGCTAATCAAGGGAAGATTAGGGTCTTTTGTGAGTCGCTGGAGACGAAAATCGACCTCCTAAATTCAAGAACAGTTGTTTTGGAGAACACAGTGGGAGAACTAAGGGATGACCTGGGAGCAGCAAAAGCGGACATAACATCTCTTAAGAGGGAGGAGGTGGTTTTTCGGGATAGGCTTGAGATGTTGGAGAACAACTCTCGGAGAAATAACCTGTGTATCTTGAATGTCCCGGGGGGGAGGGAGGGGGAAGAACTCAAGTCCTACATAGTTACACTCTTAAAAGAATCTTTGCAGATCGAGGAATCGGAGGAGGACTTGAAGAAAGACATTCAGAGGGTCCATAGGGATCCCTTCAGGAGACACCCCAACAGGACAAAGCCCAGGAAAATTCTTGTAAATTTTCTTACGTACTCCTTGAAGGAAAAGATCCTTAATATGGCCCTAAAGGGGAAATCATTGAAAGCCAGAGATTTTTCTTACGAAATCCTCTCGGATCTGGCTTGTGCCACCTTGGACAGGCAATGGGAGCTGGGCAGGAAGTTGGACGACTTCAAAAAGCTCGGTGCGGTTGCCCAGCTAAAATTTCCTGCAACTTTGAAAATTATGCATAACAACAAAATGCATAATATTAGATCAGTGCAAGAGGCGGATGAGTTATTCGACAGTCTCGGCAAAGTCGTGAAATAGTTGACTGCCGAATATTTATATACGACGCTTACACTCAGGATCTTTTTTTGGCTATTGCCTACTTCTCATATGAGGTATTAGATAGACAATCATAATCACATGCATACATATCTACACAGGGTTACACTCGGGGACACTTAGCTAAGGGAAGTCGAAGGCGGGGTCCTAGTCTTCGCCTTTTCTAGTACTTGTTTATAAGGGGACAGGGCGGGTTGCCCCGGGGTGCAGCAACTGGAATACATCTGTCCAGGTAAATGGGGGGAGGGTTCTCCGGGGAGGGGCTTTTGGGGGGGAAGGGGGGAGTGCACGGGGTGGGGAGCATAGGGGTTAAAAATATAACATTTCCTCATTCGCCTTATTGTTTGGTTTTATTACGATTGGTCTGGTGTTGGCTTCCTCGGAGACTCAGTCGACCCATGGTTCTCGTGTTTAAACCTCCATGAGAACGATTCAGGTTTTGTCCTGGAACGTTAATGGCCTGCGGGTGAAAACCAGAAGGGCAAAAATTTTGCAGTATTTAAAAGATTCTCCCGCGCAGGTCATTATCCTCCAGGAAACGCATCTTCTAAAGGAAGAGGTGTCTGAGATATTTAAAAAGCTGAAATGGCTGGAACATGTGATCTGCTCTACCCAGAGTGCTAATATTAGGGGCGTCGCTATATTGATCAAAAAACAAGCAAACGCCTGTATCCTAGATTCTATGGTTGACCCAAGTGGCAGGTGGGTCATAGTGAAACTGACCATTCTAGGTTCCCTGTTAACTCTGGTGGGCTACTATGGCCCAAATCAGGATGACCCCTCCTCTCTAAAAGCCATTTTTTCAAATCTTCTAGAATATCCAGATCCAGTTATCATGGCTGGCGATTTTAACATAGTCCTTAATCCCAAGCTGGACAAGTCGCCCAGTAGTAGAGCTAGGGTGCTTTCCAGGTCCCGGATGTACCTTCAATCTATGATGGCGCAGACTGGACTTTGTGACATCTGGAGGGACAGGTCAGGTCACCAGCCAGGAGTTTCATAGTATAACAGTAAATACGGCCATAAGTCAAGAATTGATTATATTCTGGTCAGTCATAACTTTAGGGGCAAAGTTAAAGATATCGGGTATTTGACTCCTCACCTATCAGATCATGCAGGTGTTTGGATGGATTTGGCTTTGGCAGATGGAGTACAACCTAGAGTTTGGACGTTCGATCGAACTTTACTTCTTGATGAAGCTGAGATGAAGTATTTATCTCAGGAGACTGAGTGTTTTTTTAATACAAATCTGGGTTCGGCTGGGACTGCGGTGGTTTGGGACTCCTTAAAGGCCTTTTTAAGGGGTACGATCACGAGTAGGGTGTGTCATAAAAACAGACAATACAGGGAGGAGGTGGCTTACAAGGAGACAGAGATGAAGACAGTAGAGCTGAGTTTAAATAAAGAGACTGACTCCGAGAAGCACCAGGAAAATCTTGCTAAACTCAGTAAATTAAAGGATCAGTTAGATACTATCATTCAGGCGAGGGTCACAAGCAGGTGGGAGGCGAGTAAGCTTGCCCACTTTGAGTACGGAGAAGGTGCTGGTAAGCTTCTGGCGTGGAAGGTTAAGTCCGATAGGACGCGTAATTTGATAAAACAAATTAATAGTGTAGACAGCGATATCGCTCTGTCTACAGATGAAGAGATTGGAGGTGCCTTTTTCGTTTTCTTTCAGGAGTTGTATCGAGAGGATAGTGTGGTGGACAAAACCACAGCTATGGAGTGGTTACGGGGGAGTACTCTCACCCCCCTGAATTTGTCTCAGCAGGAAGATCTAGAGTTGGATATATCCCAGGAAGAGGTGAGGAAGGCTATCCTCGCTTGTAAAGGAGGGAAAGCTGCTGGGCCCGATGGGCTTCCAGCAGAACTTTATAGATCTTTGGGGGAGGCGATAATTCCCATTCTGACATTACTCTTTAATGAGATTTTATCTGCGGGTGCTAGCCTCCCAGGTTCATGGGGAGAAGCCACCATTACTTTGATTTTGAAAGCAGGTAAGAACCCAGCGAGTTGTGGGTCTTATAGACCCATCTCGCTGCTGAATGCAGATTACAAAATCTTTGCCAGGATTCTGGCAGATAGGCTGGGTGCAGTAGCGGGAGGTATGCTTCATCCCGATCAAAAAGATTTTGTTAAGGGCAGGAATCTAGCTGACCTCACTTATGATTTTGTGGGCGCAATCGATTTGGCCACTACTTTCTCGCTTCCCCTGGCAGCAATGACATTAGACGCCACTAAGGCCTTTGATAGGGTCAACTGGGCATATCTCTCGGCAGTTATGGAAAAATTTAATCTGGGTGAGAAGTTTTGCCATGCCATTCAGCTCATTTATCGGGACCCATCTGCGAGACTCCTGGTAAATTGACCAAACCTTTTAAGATCACCAGGGGGACGAGGCAGGGCTGCCCCCTTTCCCCGCTTCTTTTCGATCTATACATCGAGCCCTTCGCTCAGCATTTAAGAGAGGAGCCCAGCATCCTACCATTTAAGTATGGGGCTTGGGAGAGGAAGGTGGCCCTGTATGCTGATGATGTTTTGATTCTTTCGGCTGATTTAGAGACGTCTTTTCCCCACGTCATCAGGTTAGCACAGGACTTCGGGCAGGTTTTCTGGTTATGAGGTCAACGCGGAGAAAACCGAGGTTATGACGTGGAACCTGGCGGAGTGTCAATACCAGACCAAGCGTGACATGCGGTACTTGGGGGTTAGAATAGTGCAGGACATAGATAGGATCTCAGGGACCAACTTGGCAAATGTCTATAGGGAATGTCAGAAACTAATGAAATCATGGGCCCATCTCCCATTGACCATCCTGGGAGGGTTAACCTGATTAAGATGGTAGTGCTACCAAAAATCACTTTCCTTTTCAACACCATTCCGTTACATTTTGAAAAATCAGTTATAGCTCAGCTCCAGCAGGCAATCAATTTGTACGTTTGGGCTTACAGGGCTACGAGGATTGCCTGGAAGAAGCTGAGGCGTAGGAGGGAGAAGGGGGGCCTTGCACTTCCTGACCTGCAATATTATGCATGGGCATTCCAGCTGACGCATTCGAGAATGCTCTTGAAAACCCCAGACCACACAGGGGTGGGGGCTATGTTAAAAGGTGCTGGTCTATCTCAGGAGGGATTTCTGTTCAAATTTGGAGAACAGAAGTTCTTCAAAAAGATTAGGCTAAAAGTCCTGCTGGGAATGGCTCAAACATGGGGTAGTATTAAACAGCGCACTGGCCTAAACTATTTCTCCAGTCGGGCCCCCCTGTGGGACTCTCCAGGTGTACCAGACTGCCTGAAAGACAGGCTAGCACTACCACTTAGAGAGCGGGGCTTAAGGTGTGGGGGGACCTTGCTTTCGAGGGCTCACTTTTACCATGGCTGTCATTACACAATAGGCTAGAAGTGGGCATGTCCAGGTTTAAATATCTCCAGTTGCAGAGTTGGTCCCAAAACCTTAAAAACCCTATAGGCATAGGAAACACCCTTGAGGAGCAGCTAGTGGTAAGACCTGCAGGGAAGAAGGAGGTTTCTTTTCTTTATCGGTCCATCGAGGAGGCTATTGATGGAGACTTTAAACTGGCTGAAGAATTGTGGGGGGTCTCCTTGCCAAACGAACAGTGGGAATATTTGTGGCAAACATCTTTTAACACCTTGTTTGCCGCTGTAAAACCAGCTTGGTTGAGGAGGAACCACTTTTTCATGGTTCATAGGGCTTACTTATCTCCGTTAAGATTGACCAAAATGTCGAAGGGCCTCCAGTCAGCTGTAAAAATGTGATCTAGAGAGTGCCTCTGACGTACATATGTTTAAGGAATGCCCGGCGATAATAGAATTTTGGGGAAAAGTAGGTGTAACCGTTGCTGACATTTTGGAACTTCCAATTCAAATCAATCTTGCTTTGATAATTTTTGGTATATCTTTTGAGATCACGGGCCCTGCTAGATTGTTCCTTTTTTATGCAATATTGTAGCTAGGAGGAAATTTGTAAGAGATGGGTAGAAGCTGTACCTCCTTCACACTCGGAATGGCTGTCTTCTTTATTCACAACGTCTAGGACAGATTTGAGTAGAACGCTTAGTAGCAAAAAGAAAGCACTATGGGATTTCTTATTAACATGGTCTAATGCTTAGTTTTGGGGATATATAATTATAATTTAGTGATATTAATGATATAATTTTTCACTTTTAAAGAAATCTGGATCCTATGATTATGCCTCTTTGCAACTCCCTGACTGTGTTGGGCCTCTCAGTTGTTCCCTCTACTGGCTAACATTAACAGTCACCGGGTCATCTTGGGACCAGTGACATCCTAAGATTGTTGTGTACCGGTAGGCGGGGCGCTTCCTCCTGGTCCCCATCCAGTAGCCTACGTCTCCTTATTATCGAATAACGGTACCGACACCTTATTTTGTCAACTGGGGTTTGAGGCGAATGAGGATTAAAAAAAAAAAAAAGAGTGTGATGGTTGGTAGGTGTGTTTGTACAGTCATTGGGAGCGCTGGCAGAGGCAATGGGTGGTGCAAGCTGCAGTGGCCTCCTGACGAGGGCCCTGGCACTTATGTTTTTACAAATTAAGCACTGCATAGTGTGCCAGCCACTGATATCTAAACTAGCCCCTAAACAGCACTGGCATTGGGAAATAAAAATGACTGAGGGAACCCATAAATTGGGGGTCACTGTGTGGCAGAAGAAAGTGGGTGGGGTCGCAATGGCGGAGCTTTAAAAGCAGAGTCTGACAGTCAACATATACATTTTTTTTATTTTTTTTAAAGTGTGCTTCAAAAAAATTACCTACAATGATATATGACAGTAAATCTGTTCTGGCTTACTCAATTGGCCACAAACAGGCTGCAGTTTAAAATATCCTACAAGGTTAAGATGTCTGCTGCACAGATCATTTTGTGCCCAGCAATTTTGAGGAGATTAAAATAGCTTTAAGATAACTCTAGTGGTTAACACAGTTCTAGGAGAGTTCTTTGTTTTTTCTGGTCACAATTTTCACTCATAAAGTAGCATAGAGGGTTAATGTGCCTGCTGCAAAGCACATTGGGTAACATGCAGATCACAGATTTGTATTTTATTTAGATAGGTAGGTGGGCTACTGTTTTTGACACTGAAACCAATTTGTTACTTCCAGTTCATATGTTGAATGCCTTCTACTATAGCACAGTGATCTATTTACCGGCATTAGGAGCTGAATTCAAAGTGTAAGTAATGGATTTAGGGGCCCATTACGATACCCGACGTAAAAAAATCCGCCAGGCATGGAAGCGGCAAAAATCCGCCCGCACACACCGCCTGAACACCGACCACGCCATTATGAGTACACAAACCGAAAACCGCCATCGGCGGAAAAATCACACAAAATACCGCCCGCCATCGTCCGAGTCGGAGTCAAACCGCCCGCCACGGACGGAAACACGCACGACAACACAAAACCGCCCGCCCACACGGCCGACACACCGCACGTGAAATTACGATCGCACCGCCATGAGCGCGGAAAACAACAAATATACCGCCCGCCAGCGCAAACAACGCCGATGAGAATCGACACGGCAGAAGCCATGGCGCCAACGTACCTGCACAGAAACCATCCGCACACAAAACCAATAGCACACAACATGGCCAATAAGTCCACACAGCAAGGCACACACAAATACACAAGCACAGTACACATCCCGAAAACACCCCCCGGACAAACAAAAAATACAAAGGCCAGAACCCCAGACACAACACACCTGAAAACAACAGACCATGAGGACACACCCACATAGGTGAGTACAAAAGCAGCACTCCCACAGACCACAACCCCTTGCTACATTGCAAACCAGAGAGGAGAGGAGAGGACACAGTGACACAGCAAGGACAGCAGCACACCACAGAAACGCACACATCACAACCACCACCACCACCACCACCACCACCACCAAACACCGGCACCACAAACCCCCTGCACATTACACAACACACACCGCACCAGCACCACAAACACCATGGCACCACAAAGGATGCCCAAGTTCACGCCCATGGAGCTGACGGTCATGGTCGACGAGATCATCAAGGTGTACCCACAAATCTATGGGAACATGGTTCAGCACACACCACTAGCCACCAGAAACAGAATGTGGAACCGGATCGTAGACCAGGTCAATGCAGTCGGGACCCTGCCCAGGAACAGAGTCGAGATAAACAAACGTTGGAATGACGTAAAGAGCCTGGTCAAGAAGAAGGAGGGCAAAAACAGAGAGCTGGCTGCCGTCACTGGCGGAGGGAATCCCGCGCTCTTTAAGACCTTCAAAGCGTGGGAGGAGAAGGTGCGAGTCGTAATACATCCGGAGATCCTCGCCGGATTAGCAGGGGGAGTGGAGGCTGGTAAGTACAAACTAATGTATACCAGCACACCGCTATGTACTCACATGCGCAACTACCATGCCACAGCTCCCAGGGACAAACACCCCCATGTCCAGCACACAATACACAACACATCACACGCACATGCAACAGACACTACCACACACAGCCCAAACCGAACAACTGTAAGATGCGTGGGGACATGTGTACACTAAGCCAGCCACGTAACCACCAACAGGTCCCCAAATATGCCAGAAGCGCCACAACGAGCACCCACCACACCCATGTGTCCGCCACAGCTGCACTAACCGACAAGTAACAGGTAAGTGGCAGGAACACAAAGTGCAGTGGGTGGGACGGTGGACAGCCCAAGTACAACACACACCAGGCCCCAGTCCCACAGCACAGCAAGGAGGAGCATCCCCCACACCCCACAGCCACGTGTCAGCCACCGCAGTGCACAACGACAGCCGAAAGGCAGACATCACGGTCCACAGCAATCGGTGTCAGTGGGTGTACAGCCACCCCCACGACCCACTACACCCCCCCACCCCCACAGACCTGCAACATGGAGCACCCCCCGCTTAGAGCCATGTGGCATCCAGTACAGTGCACGCACGAACAACTTGCAGGTGGGAAACTGGACAGGGCTGGATTACTGGAGGCATGAGGACCATAACACCACCAACACATGGGACATGTCACGTAGCACACGAACACGCAGCACCGCCCACCGTCACGAACAAGTGAACAATGTGCACACGGACATGAACAACAGACTCACACCCCACATGACCCATCACAGACATAGCAACACCCAAGGAGCCACGTCTGCATGCACAAGCCACACTGAATATAGTCCCACACGGCAGCCACTGTGCAACTCATCACACACAACCGAAACACCATTGAAGTCCTGTCCATGTAGCCCCCACTGCCTGTCAACCCCACACCCCACAACTACGCCTATGTAAGACAAACAACACTAGACGCAACAGAGCGGAACAACAGAAATGCACACGAACACCACTGAACCCATCAAACTCACAGACACACCATGCACATACAACATACCATCCATCCCATCCGTCAGCCCCAGTCACATGAAAGGCATGTCATCCGCACAGCTGCCACACATACAGCAGTCACGCTAAGACACATGCCCATGACCAACCATGTACCAGAAGTCAATTAAGCGCACGACACACTGTGAGCAACAACACACAACATGGGCCACACCCCCCCGAGCACTGCAGTGATGCACATGGCACAGGGCAGCACGCACACCAAGGAGATGGGACAACTGCAATACGTTGGCTGGCACACAACCATCACTCACTCATAACGATGCGTCCAATGCCATGTCCAGTAACCACAACAGACAGCAAATATGCAGGGCATGTCAGGCATGCACACACCTCAGACCATGCACTGTCATGCTGCCACAACACATGTCACGTTCGGCACCCATGGCTCACAGCATGTACCCCAAAAGCATATCCCTCCCAAATGCGAATCTGGGGCATGGCCCCCATGTAGCCATATGCGTTCCTAAGCGTTCCATTTGAACCCCAAAAGCATATCCCTCCCAAATGCGAATCTGGGGCATGGCCCCCATGTAGCCATATGCGTTCCTAAGCTGCTCCATTTGAACCCCAAAAGCATATCCCCTCCCAAATGCGAATCTGGGGCATGGCCCCCATGTTGCCATATGCGTTCCTAAGCGTTCCATTTGAACCCCAAAAGCATATCCCCTCCCAAATGCGAATCTGGGGCATGGCCCCCATGTTGCCATATGCGTTCCTAAGCGTTCCATATGAACTCCAAAAGCAGAGTACAAACCAGACCCAGGATGGGCCAGGAGCCCGCATACACCAGAGTCACAATGAGTAGGGGCACAGCAACACACCCATCGGCATGGCCAATCCGTCCCATGCCACATGTGCACAGCACACAGTCCCATTGCCTAGCACACACAACTACAGATGCCACAGCCACACACTCGCCTCCGGGAAACCCATGTACGAGATTGCACGAACTGCCAATGTCAGACGACTAATACATACTTCGCCAGGTGCAACACAATAACAAATCTCATTCTCTCCACAGGTGACGAACTGCTGGACGCTGGGGATGGAGACAGCAGCCAGCACAGCCAGCCTACAAGCCCCCAACGAGGACACACGGATCTGGAGGATCTGTCCACCTCTTCGGACACGGACCACCAAGCTGGCCCATCTGGCGTGGCAGGGCCCAGCCGCTCCCCAGGACCCCTCCTACCCACCAACCCATCATCCAGGGATGCTGAACAGTCCCAGTCCCCTGCTGCCACTGTCGTTGCGGCCACACCCACGGTCATTGCGGCCACTACCACTGCCGCAACCGCCACCATCGCCGCACCGACCACCACCGCCTCCACCACCACCACGTCTTCGCTGGCACCAGCCCCAGCGCAGGTGGTGGCCCGGCCGACTGGATCCACCCTGGGAGCCACAGCGAGGACCGTGGTGTGCAATGTGGCTAGTGGGCAGGCCGGTGGCAGCAGGACTGGTAGGAGGAGCAGGGTCAGGGAAACGCCAGCCTCCCTGGGAGCCATGCCCTGCCTCAAATGGCCAGAGTCCTTGGGGCCTATGAAGAGGCCCAAGGACAATGGGCCAGGTCTGCTACTGACACGCGGGAGGTGCTGGGGGTGCTGAGGTCCATGGACGCCCATATGGGCCAATTCGTGTCCCGTATGGACCAACTCGTGGACCTCATGGGCCAGCTGGTGGTGGCGGTGGGGTCACAGGCAAGGCCAGCAACACCACCTCCGCCACCACCTGCTAGGGCGCAGGGTCGGCCAGCAGTGTCCACTTCCTGCGTCCACAGCCAGTGAGCACACCTCACCCACCACCAGCAGGTCGCCACCACACACCCCCTCCCAAACGTGGAAGGGGCCGTCCGAAGAGGAAACAGATCTCCCGGGAGGACTTCGCACGCTCCAGTCGCAAGTGAGGCAGCCAGCCAGCCTTCCGCCAGCCTTCCTTGACCAGCCACTGCATTGACTTGCTCTACGATCCCACTCCACACAGCCAGCTGGATGGCATGTGTGTGTTGGACTATGGACATAGAACCAGTGGGTACACCCTGATCATCACGCAGCCATGACCGACAGCTCATTGTCACTGCACGCACCACTTTTGTCATCACCTTACACACAATCACATGTCACAGTTTGTAATAAATGCACCTTTTTCACTAACTGCTGTTTGTGCCCTGTGTTTTATTTGTACGGAATACAACGGCCACCTTGGGCGGAAGGGCACCTGATGCGTGGCATGGCAATGGAATCCGGAGGGCCTGTAGGGACCTAGGGGTGGGAGACAGAACAGGAGCACATTCAATGAGTGTGTCACACACCCATCACACAGTACATGTCAACAACTACAAGCAATGTACACACATCGCACGGAGCAATAGGGCACAATGCCACAGTCACCAACAGTGGCATACTACCCTGGCCATGGAGCGTTGACACACTGCACGCAGTGAACATACGGCCACCCTGACACAGCACACACACACCTGCACAGATACAGACACATCATCCGTCGTACATGGACACTCACCGTCAAGTGAAGTAGCGGGCGATGAGCTGCTGGCGCACATTCCCAGCTTCCTCCTCTCCGCTGTCCACCTCACTCGAGCTGTCCTGGTCTGCGGGCTGGGGCCCTGGTTGATCTCCGTCATCCACAATGAGGGGGATCTGCTTCCGAATGGCCAGATTGTGCAGCATGCAGCACGCCACCACTATCTGGCACACCTTCTGTGGGGAGTACGCCAGTGCACTCCTCGGTGCGGTCCAGGCACCTGAACCTGGACTTGAGGAGGCCAAAGGTACGCTCGACCACACGTCTGGTCCTCCCATGTGCCTCATTGTATCGATCGTCTGCTGGGGTGCGAGGATTCCTCAATGGACTGAGCAGCCATGCCCCATTCGGATACGCAGAGTCACCTGGGTGTGAGGGACACAGAGAACCGTTGCAATTCCAACTGGACAGGGGACAGCATCGCACAACCAGCACGCTACACCACTCCACATACTCACCGACAATACAGGCACGATCCTGTTGCAGATTGGCCATCAGTCGTGGCAAGATGCTGTTGCGCATTATGTGTGCGTCATGGGCCGAGCCTGGAAACTTGGCACACACGTGGGTGATCACCATGTCCGCAAGGCACACCACTTGCACATTCAGGGAGTGCGTGTGCTTCCTGTTGCGGTACAGGTGCTCAGTGGCCTGTGGTGGAACAAGGCCAACATGAGTGCAGTCAATGGCTCCCACGACGTGTGGGATTCTGCCAAGGGCATAGAATGCACCCTTCACTGCCGCCAATTCACGAGCCCTGGGGAATCTGATGTACCTGTTCCGGTACAGCATCATGGCTGCCAGTACATCCCTCAGCACCTTGCTGAACATGGGCTGGGACATCCCTCCTCCACTGCCCACTGTGTGCTGGAATGACCCAGTGGCGAAGAAATGCATGGCGGCCATCACCTTAGCCGTGGGGGTGACAGCAGTCGGATACACCCTGCGGGGACGGAGATGGGGCTCTAACATGGCACACAGTCGATGCAGAGTTGGCCTGTCCAGCCGAAACTTCCTGATTACCTCTGTATCGTCCATGTCCGCCAGCAATTGGTATGGGCGGTCAATGTTCGGTCTCCGCCTGGGTTAAATGGCAGAGGACACATGTCAAAGCAACACGGCACATAGCAATTTCGCATACACATCACTGACATGACTGAGCAAGCACATGAGCCACAGCCCAGCTGTCAAGCTGGGACGGCACG